>KZ807333.1:397122-456858 GCA_000696205.2 Oncopeltus fasciatus | reverse complement strand
TGGTCCTTTGACGGGCACAGGTCGCCCTTGTGACCCGTCTGCGAACAGTGCGAGCAGATGGGGTCCCGCCTGCAAGACCTCGCCGTGTGGCCAAACTCCTGGCAGTTCCAGCACCGGGTGATTCCGAGGTAGTCCTCGACCTTGCTCGTGAACCACCCGATGGTGACTCTGCCCCTGGCCACCAACATGTTTCGGACCTCGGGATTGACCGAGATCACGACGTGGCGCTTGGTCCCCGTGCGAGGCCCCGCATAATGAGACACCGCGCCCCACGAGTCACCCGCAAAAGTAGCCGAGCCAGAGAAGTTCTGGGCTCTTATGGCCTTAAGGACCTCAGTGTTTTCCATGTCCCGCGGGACATCGTAAACGATGACCTTCGGCCATCGTTTAGCCTGCATAGAGGCCTTGAGTCCCGCCGCAACGAGCAAGGAGCTCGAGACGACGTTCCTCGCCGCCTCAGCATTGGCAAGCCGGAGCTCCACTCTCTTCCCCCGGCTTCGCACCCTCTGGACCTGCCAACCAGTCTCGGCAGGGTCAACTGCGGCCAACAAGGCAGCCTTCACCTTGTCAGCCGAGTCAAGCTCCGCCGAGGGCTGGACAGGCTCGACCACCACCACCCCAACATCCACAGCACCAGGAGCAGGCCGACGGAGTACCTCAGCGTACCCGGCAGCGCGCCCCGGCAACCGAGGAAGAGGGGGGGCCGGAGGCAGAGCCGGCGGCCCAGTGTCGGGCGGAACAGTGACCGACCCTTTAATGTCCCTCAGCTCACTCCTCAGGGACTTGACCTCCTCCAGGACCTCGACCATATTTGCGACGCCATCAGCACGATGGCACTCCCTCCCCAACCGAAGCACCGAGACAGCCATATCATGGCATATCCCGGCGACACGGTCGAAGTCGGCGAACACCGCCGAAACATCATCGTTCACCCATTTTTTACGACGGGCGAACGCCGATAGGGAGGCGCGGGCACCCGCAACTTCGCGGAGCTGATCAACGACCAGCTCCAGGTCGGGGATCCCAGGAGGGATCTGCCCTAAAGAGGAAATAACCTCGTCAGCCGAGGTATGCACCCGGTCGACTGATTTTTCGGATGGGGTTCTAGAGGGAGTTGGGGTATGTCCCCGGTCGGCCACTGGGGTGGAGGAGCCGGAAGGGGGATGCACCGGGTCGGGTCGAGCCGACCTAGTACTTACCCCCGACCGGGGACCTCCCTTTTTCTGGGAGGAGATAAGGGATGTCGGCTTACGCTGCGACATCGGGCTAAGGACGGATAAGGAGGAGAAAGGAAAAAAAAAATAAAAAAAATAGATAAGGAGGGGAGATAAAGATTAGAAGAGGAAAGGAGATAAGAGGAAAGAAGAGGAGAGGGGGGAAGGGTGGGGAAATAAGATGGGGTAAAGGGAAGGGAATGTAAGTTAAGATAAGAGGGATGGGAAGATAAGAAAAATAAGCCTCAAGGGCTTGGATATCAGAGGTGATATACTAGGATGGAATTAGGATAAGGGTTTAGTAAGCCTTAAAGGCTTGGGAAAGAGAGGATTTGGGATAAGGGTATCACGGATAAGAGGTTTGTGAGCCCCAAGGGCTCGGAAGGAATAGGATTAGTAGCCCGATAATGGTCTACTTGGCAGATAGTGCCAGGCTCAAAGTCCAGCCAGCACTGCTATTTCAAAATTTAAATTTGAAATTCCACTAAATTGGCTCGGTAGATTTTAATAAAAACCCACAGTTTAATGGGAAACACCCTTTTAAAACAGACTCTAAAGAAGGCGCCAGAAAAAGTGTCCGCTTACCTGAGATAATGAGAAAAAGGTTGGTTAATCCTCAGGAGCAGATACGAGACGTCCTTCCTCCTTGAAAGCTGGGAGCCAACTGACAAAAATGTTGGAGAGTACTGAGGACAGCGGATCACCCTGCCTTATGCCTCTGCCAATCCGAAGCTGCGGCCCATCCCCGATGCGAGTGGTACCAACCAGGTACACATTCTCTATATACCTGACCAGCCGCATGGGCCAACCCCTCGCGCGCATGATTGTTACTAACGCGCGGTGGCTTACCCTGTCGAAAGCCTTCTCCACGTCCAGCACCGCCACATGGAGCTCCCTACGACGGACACGAGCATCGCGCAACATGCCGTCAAGGAGCATCACATTATGCGCGATGCCGTCAACTCCTCTGCGGAGTCCCCTTTGGCTGTCGACATGGCATACCACTCCCTCCAGTCGCGTCCCCAATATACGGTGGAGCTGCCTCACCGCCACCGAGGCTACCGTGATTGGCCGGTATTGCGCTTCTGTCTGAGGATGCTGCACCTTCGGCAACATTGTGGTCCTTGCCCCGAGTAGTGGCTCGGGCATGTATCCCATATGCAATATAAGATTGCAGAACAATGCCCTAACCACACGCGGTACACCCCTCCACACCTGTGCCGTAACCCCGTCGGGTCCACACGCTGTTTTCCCAGGTTCCGAATCCGCAATATCCTTCACGGATATTGGCCCAAGAACTCCCGACATGTCTCTATCTACCGGAGAGCGAACTGCTTCGTCCTCCGGCCACGGCACCGATTCTACTGCCCATTGTCCCCCCCAGAAGGCACTTAGGTCCCGCGAGGAATGTGTAGCCACACCCCCGGTCAGCCCCATGACCTCCTGCGCCAACGCTGGGCGATCGGTGTGCCAGAGTCTCTGCAGTCTCCGGTAGAGAGCCCTCCGGTCCCCCCGGTCCCGCGAAGTCGAACTCCTCCTCCGGTTGGCGAGTCCGGATGTGTTGTGGGGGTTAATCTCAACCCCCGCAATGTAGGGGACGCAGACTCCCTCAGGCAAAGCCGCCGGGAGTGGCATCCCCTGGTGCTCAATGAGCGATTTTTACACCTGCTTCCTCCGCCTTACCCCTGATGTTCTGCGGCACAGGACCCCCTCAGGCAATGCCGCCGGGGGTGCTGCCCGCTGGGTATGTATCACGTCCGGGTACAGTCTTTGAGCCTCCGTCGCTGCGATCACAGATTCCCCCGGTCGTACTGGCTCATCTCGGAGGCCTGCCCCTTCTTCTTCTCCTCACCTCCTTCATAAAGGCAGACCAACACATGGATGAGCCTGCCAGCACCGCAACAGCGGCCCAGCGCATAACAAATCCGGGGTACCCCATCTTCTTAAGCTCCTTGACAGATTTGGGGCCCCAGACTCCTTTCCAGGAGAGTACGACCGGCACGACGGTTAGCTCCTCATCAAGACAGCCCGCGAGACCCGCAACAGCACGGCGCATCTCAGCGGTATCATATCTCGCTATCTTGAGATCAGTCACCATGGACGCACTGTTGTCGCTACTCGAACAGACAGCGACGTCCACGACATATGTCCCAGTCCGATTCCGGATCACTAGATCCGGTCTCAATCCCCTGGGCCCCAGCTGGAAGTGAGGTTCCTCCCACACCGACCACCCGCACTTCCGGGCGTAAGCAGACAGCATACGACACAGGTAATTGTGCCTGCCCATCCTGGCCGCACGGGTCGCCGGGCATACCTGTACTGCATGTGCTGCTGTCTCAGTGCATTCGCACCCGACCCTGCACTGCACAGGCATTGTTCCCCTCCTCCCCCTCGAGCACCTAACCCTAGAAGGTATAGACCCCGAGTGGACCCTAACGACAGCCACGGATCGCCATCCCCGACAATATGACTCATCGTCTCTAAGCCAGGCTGTAGAGACGCTGGCCAATCTCGAGTCAGTCAGATCCTTGCCGTCCACCGTCGAGTGCAGCCTCGCTGCCGCTGCGAACCTCCTCTGCAGCCGGTTTGGTACGAGTGGCGGCTCGTCACCGAAGACCGCCGCAGTTGCCGCCCCCATCCTGCCACTTCTAAGGACGGGTACAGTAGTGGCAAGTCTGGCCACCCCCAACCCCCCGTCCCCAGTGGGCCCATGGATGTAGGCGTTGGCCGAGTCTAGTGGAAGCCTTAGCCACTTTCTGGCCAAAGTCCGCACCCCCACGTCTATCGCTTCCAGGTCCTTCCTGGGAGTTCTTGCGAGAACAAGCCCATGCAAAAACGACGGCAGAACATGTGTCCTGACCATCTCAATCTTCTGCATGGGCTTGAGCGGAGCCCTGTCCACCCTATGCAGCATCCTCAGACACTCACGCGCCCCAGAAGGAATAGAACCCTGCACCCCAAACCTCACTCCGAGGTAGGTCCATTCCCAGTCGAAACTGACGGCGCGCAGCTCCACATCACCCAGTGGCAGGCTGGCCCCCTCCCGTGGGACCACCAGCCTGCCTCCTCTCGGGACCAACGGTAGGTAAAAGGATTTACCCTGGCTGACGTTAAGTCCAACAGACTTTAGCGCCTGGACGAAGGGGGCGACTAGCGCCCTCATGCCCGCCACCGACGAGGCAGCAAGGACGACATCATCAGCAAATGCCAGCGTACCGATCCTTCTCCCCTTCAACAGGTAACCCACTCTCTCCGGCAGCGCCAGGAGGACATGGTCCATCACCATGTTGAAGAGTACTGAGGACAGCGGATCACCCTGCCTTATGCCTCTGCCAATCCGAAGCTGCTCCATCCCCGATGCGAGTGGTACCGACCAGGTACACATTCTCTATATACCTGACCAGCCGCACGGGCCAACCCCTCGCGCGCATGATTGTTACTAGCGCGCGGTGGCTTACCCTGTCGAAAGCCTTCTCCACGTCCAGCACCGCCACATGGAGCTCCCTACGACGGACACGAGCATCGCGCAACATGCCGTCAAGGAGCATCACATTATGCGCGATGCCGTCAACTCCTCTGCGGAGTCCCCTTTGGCTGTCGACATGGCATACCACTCCCTCCAGTCGCATCCCCAATATACGGTGGAGCTGCCTTACCGCCACCGAGGCTACCGTGATAGGCCGGTACTGCGCTTCTGTCTGAGGATGCTGCACCTTCGGCAACATTGTGGTCCTTGCCCCGAGTAGTGGCTCGGGCATGTATCCCATATGCAATATAAGATTGCAGAACAATGCCCTAACCACACGCGGGACGCCCCTCCACACCTGTGCCGTAACCCCGTCGGGTCCACACGCTGTTTTCCCAGGTTCCGAATCCGCAATATCCTTCACGGATATTGGCCCGAGAACTCCAGACATGTCTCTATCTACCGGAGAGCGAACTACTTCGTCCTCCGGCCACGGCACCGATTCTACTGCCCATTGTCCACCCCAGAAGGCACTTAGGTCCCGCGAGGAATGTGTAGCCACACCCCCGGTCAGCCCCATGACCTCCTGCGCCAACGCTGGGCGATCGGTGTGCCAGAGTCTCTGCAGTCTCCGGTAGAGAGCCCTCCGGTCCCCCCTCTCCCTTACGGGTCGACCTGCTCTGTCCGTGGTACCTTGTTCTGGGCACAAGGTCCGATACCACTCCAGCAGCAAGTCTCCCGGATCCCCCCCGCCGATTGCCTCTCTGGCAGCGTCCACCAGAAGATGGTAGTGTTGGTGACCCGCTACCAGATCCGACACGGCCCTCATACCCCTGCCCATGGCGGCCGCCAAGAGGGGCACCACCTCAGGGTGTTCTGGGTCCGGGTGTTCGCGCGGATCGTGGTCTTCACGCGGTTCAGCCTGAGCCTCCGCGAGCATCCGCGCATAGTGAGGTCTGGATCTAACTCTCTTAATGCTCTCCAAACCCCTCCCACCCATCCTATCAGCCAAGGCTCGTACCAGTTGTGGACCGGGTATCAGTTCCCTGATTCCGATCTCCAGTCGGGCGAGTGTCAGCAACTCTTCGTCAGACCAGTAGCGGTTTCTACTTGGCCCGACGCTGTCAATCGCCAGCCTCTCCGGATGGGCCTGCCTGATATGTTGGGTCAGGCCCCTGGCAGTCCGGAAAGGCCTCTGACAGCAGTCACACAGTAACTCATTAGCCGCCATAGTTAGTCAAGGCGGCGACGCTGGCCTTGGCTTTTTGGTAGGCCCAGCACCCCTCTGCCCCCATTTCATGCTTGTCCTCCTTACGGGCGGCCCTGCACATCGGGCAGCGGAGGTCTTGCTTCTTTTTTTGGCATTGCTGCCTGATGTGGCCTTTATCGCCACACCTCGAGCAGCAAACTTCCCCCTTTTTAGCTATCTTGCACTCCATGTGGAGGTGCC
The DNA here is from genome assembly GCA_000696205.2 of Oncopeltus fasciatus. Classification (NCBI taxonomy): domain Eukaryota; kingdom Metazoa; phylum Arthropoda; class Insecta; order Hemiptera; family Lygaeidae; genus Oncopeltus; species Oncopeltus fasciatus. Next base: position 450,728 of record KZ807333.1, on the reverse strand, counting down.
CAAATCTCGAGCAGCGGTAACACCGCTGCACCGGCACCTTGTTTGACACCTGGCATGCGCCAAACCCCACATAGAGGGAGCCAGCCTTCATGACGGATCTATACAGATCCGTCTCTAATTCTACGAGCCAGTCAACTGGCCCGTCTTTCCCCCTTGGTAGTTTTCTCACTACCTTGAGTCTAGAAGCGAATCTCTCCCTTGAATCTTGAGGGAAGTTTTGACTCCTGATGGCTTCCACCAGCTCCTGGGGCTCGGCGATGCCCCTGACCCTATGGATGACCACATGAGGCCGTCGCCCTGGCATGATCTCCATCTGGAGACCAGCAGCCCCAACATCAGTGTCGGCCACTACTTTTCTTGCTTCGTCGACAGATGGGACCTCCATTACAACATCCACATACCGTCTCTTTCTGAGACCGACGACGTGCCACCCTTTTTCTGCCGGTTTGACCGCGGCGAGGAGGGCCTTCTCTACCTTTTCGGCGCTGTCAAGCGCGTCAGTGGCCTCTTTAGGCTTGACTGACACAAAGGTCCGCTTTGCAGGAACCGGCGGCAGCACGCTTCGCCTCTCAGCCGGCTTAGGTGGCTGTTTAACCCCCCTCGGTTTATTAAGGGGCGCAGGCACTGACGTCTGAGCAAGCTCCCTCTCATGAGGAAGCTCTACCGCTAACAGCCTATCCGCCGTTAGCCGCACGACCTCCTTAAGGTCCTCATGCTGCTTCCTCTGTTCACGGATCATTTTCTCCATCTTTCTCAGCTGCTCAGACGAGCCCTGTTGAGAAGCTTTAAGTTCGAGGTCCATTCGGACCACCCGCCGCGTAAGGTCCGCCACGACCGCGTTCATCGGCTCGAGCAACTCGACGGCGTGTTTTATACCAATACGCTTGGATTTACACCCCCTCGTGAATGCCATCGCCGCACTTGTCCAGGTCTCCTGGAAATCCAAGGCGGCCATGGAATCCTCGACGTCCACAGGGACGTATTCAATTTCCCGCGGATTATCCTCAGACCGGAGGGACTCCGTGTCATCTTCATCTTCAGATACCCCACCCGCCAATCTAAGAGGCGACGAGGCCGCCATCTGGTCGAACCCGTAGAAGCGGACTCTACGTACGTCCTGTTGGGAAGCTTGCTGTGTCTCAACTAGCCCCACAGGTGACACCCGTTCCTCTAACTGTTCCGGCTCTTTAACCACTGTTACCGGCGTCGGGCTAAATATAACCTCCCGAGGTGCCCTAGTAGCGGGTTTTGATCCGCCAAATGACACCACCTGAGTGGGGGGGTAATCCACACGCTCGCCCCTCCACGGCCTGTCATCGTTCCACGATTGGTATACACCAGCCTTCTCCGGTCCCTGAAAGAGACCTCTGCTACTCTCCTGGTTCATACCTTGAGAGTATCTATCTATCGCCGACATGAACGGCCCACGTTCCTCCCGCCTATTTTCACCGTAAACAGCACAGCCCCCGCTGTACTGTCCACAACCCATATGTCTTGGATTAACGGGCTCCTCATACTCCCTCCCCGTATAGGGATTAATATGAGGTCTCACGACCTCCTCCCTTAAGACCTGGTAGTTCCCCCTATTAGGGAAGGCACTCGACAGTCTGGTGGGGTATAAAACCCCAGTAGCGGACTCAACTGCATACTTAGTCGCCAAACCCACCGCCCCAACCACTGAGTGTAGATTGTTATTAGCAACAGCATCGGCACTAAACTCGGCAATGGCCTGCCTATCTGCCGACCGAATCTGTCGGGGAGACGTAGCCTCATGATAGGCTATGTCATGTCTTTCGGCAATCATGTCGTCTGTGTCCACAGGGGGTCCATTANGTGGGTCTCCTCCTCCGACTGAAGGGCCCCAAGGCATCGTCCGTCCTCCTGAGGCCCAGGGGTGGGCCCCCAACCCTTTGTAGGACGCAGGTAGGATATTAGCTTCACCAACTCCAGTCTCACTGTGCAAGGAGCGGCTACTGAGCTCTCGAGCCACGGCAAGGCTTCCTACCGTTCGAGAGTTGAAAGCAGGGACATCGTGTACTTTGAATGATGAGGGGCAACGGAAGGGCTCGTACCAAGCCTCGGAAGCCTTTTCCAAGCCCCTCCTATCCACACCGTCGAGAACAAGATTCTTCAAAACAGTCGAAACCCTTCTCGCTCGTGTACGCACTCTTACTCACATCCAGACCCTAAGTTCGAAAGTAGATAGGGACAGTTAGTTAGTGAGAAGAGTTGCAGAGACAGACACTCCTAGGCGGTACACAGCCCTTTCGTCCAAAGGTAGATAGGGACATTCGTTCCCACACACCACCGAAGTGGGATCTTTAAGGACCGTACCTATTCCTACTGGAATTTATCAGTCCCCCTGTGCAAGCACAGGGATCGTTTTACAAGAAGGGGCTGTCGCCATCCAACTGCAGCTGTTGTGCAAGGCTATCAGTTGGATGAAAGCGCCTGGGACACTTACGTGAGCCCAAACGCACCCCCGCTTGGTCCATTGAAGGACAGGTTGAGGTCGCTCAACCAGCGCGTAGAGAAGTTGGTTACCCAAACTGCCTCCACTACCAGATCACGGAGAAGGCAGACTCCGCTTTAGCTCTGGTCGGCCGCACCCTCTAGTAAGGTACTTCTGGGCTATCACCAGCATTCGGCTCAGTTTGTTAAGCGGTTGCCCTCCGCTCAGCTCATGGCAGGAGAATCCCCTTATGGAGAATCTCCTTACCACGGCCCATGGTAAACCACGACCACTACGAATCCTACCTCAATTGCAAGTATTGGGCTTGGTTGCGAGTCTTGCTCCCGTAGTTCAGTATTTCGCTCCCCATTTCTGGGGTGCTGTGTGACTGATCGCACACCCGACAACTGGATTTCTCCATTAGTGTTGTCTACTGATTTGACCCATTGCCTAATGGGTCGAGGATTCAGTATCCTAGGACCCCACATTGCGTCAGTAATTAACCATATGTGGGGGGGAAAGGAAGGGGATTGGTATGGAAGGGTGGCGGGAATTCCCCAACTTGGAGAGCCAGTGGCTGTTTGCATCTCATAGATGGGCGATGGGATCGCCAACCCCTACGCCTTGCCTTATGGCTCTTTTACCCTGTACTCACCTTTTTACATCTCAAGAACAAGTCTGCATAATTCCTGAAAGAACACATACATTTCTTTATTTAGCCACTGCTCACCTTGCTCTGGCCACTCTAGTCCTTTCCTTATCAGCTGCGCTCTCACCTTCCATCTTTCCTCATCGTACAATACACACGACAGGACTTTGTGATTCATTGTGTCTATTACTCCACAATCACACTCATTCTCGTCGCGCAGTCCGAATTTTTTGAGGTATTCTCTACAATTCCCGTGACCAGTGAGAAATTGTACTGTCCAATAATTTGGCACCAGCCAGTCCCATCTCAGCCTTTCTTCTACTTTACTGATGAAGGAATGTGTTCTACGGCCTGTTGCAGCTCCTTCCCACCTTCTTTGCCATTTCCTATGTATGTGTTCCTCTATCATTTTACAGACTTCTTCCTCACCTACGGCTTCCATGAAGTCGCCATCGATCCCTCTCTCTCCAATACTGAAGTCTTTACCTCTCCGCAGGTTGAACTTAAGGGAAAATTTTTCTATTAGCAAGTCTACCGGCAGCACTCCTGCTAGCACGGGTAATGCCACTGAAGGCGCTGTTCTGTGGCCTCCTAGTAGCGTTAACAGTATCTGTCGTTGACTCCTTTCGAGCCTTTGTCTGCTAACGCCTTTTACTTTTTTATTAATAAAGCTGCTTGCGAACCCCCAGACGGGTTGCACCACAGCTTTATATAGAATAATTTTTCCCTTAAAGTTATAACCCCAGTCGCTTCCCCAGAGCCTCTTCAGTTTGCCCCATTTTTTCTCCACTTTGTTGCATATTTCCTCAATATGCGTTCCTATCGCCATTCTTTCCGATAGTAAAACCCCTAGGTACTTGTATTGTGTCACTACTTTTACGTAGCTATCTCCTATTTGTACTCTAGGGGGTCTCTCTCTGGCAAATTTCCCTTTTAGCATCATGCATGCCATTTTCTCGACACTAATCTCCAGTTTGACTTCCTCACACCAGTCCTGGACTACTCCAGCAGCGTGTTTACCGGCGTATTCCAGGTACTCTCTTGATGGCCCACTTATCAGTACGCACAAGTCATCCATGTAGACCACACATTCGTATTCCAAGTCTTCTAATTGTTCTATTAGATCCTTGAATACTAGACACCACATGTATGGTCCTAATACCGACCCTTGCGGACATCCTCGCTGTACTATTCTCTCGCATGTCTTTTCTCCTGCATACGATTTTACCCGCCGATCTCTTAGGTAATCTTCCACAATCAGGAACCACTCCATTGCTATTCCTGCTTGTACCAGCTTCATTTTTATCATTGGCCACCATAATCCGTCAAACGCACCTTTAATGTCAAAGAAAATGCCCATTACATATTTGTCCCTGCTGTTTCTGACTATTTCGTCCACTTTCAATAGTGCATCATCAACAGACCTACCTTTTGCACACCCAAATTGCCTTTCATGGCGCATGTTGTTAAGCACCCGCTGTAGTCTATTCAGGATCACTCTTTCCCAAATTTTTCCCATTACTGGCAGTAGGCAAATAGGTCTATAGCCTCTAGGGTCGCTTGCCTCTTTCCCTTCTTTCCTCAGCCATACTACTTTTCCTATCTTCCACTTTTTTGGAAACATCATTTTTCCTTTGCACTGGTTAAATATCCACAGTACATCATCCTTTATAACCTCCCATCCTTCCGTCACCATTTTTATTGTTACCCCATCCTCTCCTGGAGCTTTATTTTTATTAAACCGGCTGAGTGCTTCCCAGATCTCGTCAACGGTCAGATCTTCACTGATGTTTCGCTCTTCGACCTTCTCCAGCTCTTCCACCAGTTTACGTCTGATCTCCTTGTGGTTCTCATTCTCATCCTCCTCTTTATCCTTTATTACTACTTCATCCAGCAGCACCTCAACAGTTTCTTCTATTGAGTTTGTGTACTCTCCGCCTTTCTTTATCGCATTTACTACTCCATGGGCGGATATTCTCCCGGTTTCTAATTTATATCCCAGGCCCCATAAGTTGGTCCTTACTTCCTCATTAATTTTCTGTCTCCAGCTATTCCTTTTCGCTTTTCGGACTTCTTTAACGTAGTTTTTCCTCACGTTTCTGAGTAATTGTTTGGCATGTTCTTTTTCTACTCCTTCCGTCATGCTAGGGATTCTATTTCTTGTCTGCACGACTCGTTTTTTAAGTTCGTCCAGCTCTTGTGTCCACCAGGTCTGCGATTTTTCGTATTTTTTGTGAATCGGGACTAGGGACTCCCCCGCTGTCTTAACTAACCGCTTCTGCAGTGTGTCTATTTCGCTTTCAATGTCTCCTCTGACCCCACTTACATAGTCGCCTAGTTTTTCTCTAAATCTGTCCCAATTTGTCACCTTTTTCACCATTTTACGTCTCTCCACATTCCTGGTCAATCCCACTTCAAACAATATTACTCTATGGTCGCTGCTCACGTCATCTTTCAAAACCTCCCAACGACCAATATTCGTCCTCATCTCTTCTGCACATAGGGTTACATCAATATTGGAAGCTGATCTTACATTGAAGAAGGTTTCCAGCTGGCCTGCACGATTACAGACTGACAGATTGTTGGTTAATATGAATTCTTCAAGTATTACCCCTTTTCTGTCAGTTCTGCCGCTATGCCACATCATAGACTTTGCATTGACGTCGGCTCCTATAATCGTGTGTTTCCGATGTTCCCCTAGTTCTAACAGCACTCTTTCGAGTTGCCTCACAGAAGTCTCTGCCGGTTCACGAAACTGAAAATAACTGGAGACCAAAATTATGTTTTGGATCCCTTCAATTGTGACCACAACGCAGTGTTCCGTACACATCTGAGAGTATTTAAATATGCTCAGTCCTTCATTAAAGATGGCGACACAAGCCTGCGGGATACCTTCGTCCGTTCCTACCACTACTTTAACTCTGATTCCCAAACCATATACTTTACCTATCCCTGCATATGGTTCCTGAATCAGCACGACGTCTAGTTTTTCTTTTATTGCCAGTCTCCTTAGTTCGTCCATCGCCACTTTGCTTCTTCCTAAGTTAACCTGGCCTATTCTTATGACGCCGTTCCACCTATTCATAGTTGGTCCATGCCCCCAGCCTTCTCTTTTCCATCATAACTACAGGGCATCCTCTCCAGTCTACTGAGTGGTTTGTCTCCTTGTATCCCATTCGCTTGCAATTGGCACACTTGCCGCCATCTAACTTGGCTCGGCATCCTAATCTGTGGTGTCCCTCTTCAGCGCAGCGGCTGCAAGTTACCGCGTTCCCACAGTTCCTGCCAATGTGTCCGTATCCCTGACACTTAAAACATTTCAGGACTCCCACATATTCCCTTACTTTGCAGGACTGTACACCTACGTATACTCGCCCCTCTTTTAGTATTCTTTTGAATACCTCTCCTGAGACTTGGACTACCCAGGATCCCATGTCCTTTCTGCTGCTCCTTAATTTATGTTGGACTTTACAGCCTTCATTAAATTGAGCCTCTGTCACTCCGTTCAGTAGCCATCCATTTTTTTTCCAAATGGATTTTTTTATCTCCTCCCCAGTCCATTCTCCCATAACGTCGTAAACGAATATACTAGGCCTTCTCAACTTAGGTTCAAAATTCACCTTGAACCCTTTCGCCTTTATCTCCTCTAACTTTGATAGTTTCTCCATGTCTCCTTTGTCATGGACCTCCACTACATAGTTCCTTCCTTGCCTCTTTAACCCTTTTATCCTGATATCTCCCTCTTTAGGGTTAAGGCACTTCACCAAATCTTCCTTCGTGCACTTAGTATTTGTAGCACCTGTTCCGATCACTACCAACGGGCCTCTTTTCTTTTTGCCTTTTACCACTTCGGACCATTTTATATTTCCTTCATCGGGTGTGCTTAGTTGCCCTGTGGATCTTTGTTTAGAGCTTAGTAACTCCTCTATTCTAGTAAATTCTTCGTCTTTCCTTTTACCTGCTTCCTCAACTCTCTCTACAATGCCTTTAACCCCTTCATCAATGATTTTTGTTGTATGTTTTTCCTGACCCTCTATCACTGCTGCAATTTTCATGTGGTCCTCAGTCCGCTGTTTATTAATAGCCTTCATCAGACTACTAATTTTTTCTTCGACTTCCCCCCTAATTTTGTTCACCATCTTTTCATTCTCCTGTGAACATTTATTGGTGAAGTCCGCAATCCTGTTTGCAATTTTCTCGTCCATTTCTTCTACGTTTCTGGTTAAAATTGCCTCCATCCGCAAGTCTTTAAGGTTAGACTCTTGAACCTCTTTTACTACTTCCTTCATTAGTTCGCTCATCTTAGCGAACCTAATCTTCATCCACTGTGCTGCTTTTCCTGCAATGTTTCTTGCAGTAGGGTCACAGTAGACACTCACTTCCTCTTCTACGCTGGCTGCCTTGTTTATCAACTCCTGTAGTCGGCTCATCATGTCCGCCATGGTTTCCATCTTTAACGGGGGGTGTTTCCTTTCTTCCCTGCCCAGATTTAAATTTACACAAAGATTTAATCCAACATTAATCAAATAATAATATAAATAACGTCAATTTAATCAACGGCACAATTTAATTTAAAAACCTATTTCTAAACACGTAAGTCTAGTCCGTGACCGTGAAAACACTCAGGGCCCCTGACGTCGGGCCGGGCCCCAGGCTAGCAGGTAGTGACCCTTCTTGCCCCTCCTGCTCGTCTGGCCTACCTGCCTTCCCTCGCCTCAAGTCGATTTCCTTTGTCTAGCTATTGATAAACTATAGCTAAATCCACTTTTATCTCGGGAACCACTCGATCAAAAATATTAAAATTTTTCGACACTTACCAAAACTGCTTTCTCCGACTCCACGTCAAATCTCAATCTTGTAAGTAAAGAAAAAACCACTATTTAAAATAAAAACTCAGAGAGCTCACAAACACGTCTGCACTCACTGACCTCCACAACCAGACTCGGTAGATAGGGACATGTGATTTATGTGAAATAGCGATTTATGTGATGAGAGGCCCGTACCAACCCGAAGGTTTCACCAAACCTCACATCTAGCTCGTTGGGAGGACATACTACCTACTACCTTACTTCCAGTCCCATCTGGCCTCCACCTTTATCAGGTTGGGCCTTCTGGTCCTGTAAACCACTACCACTACGTCTACGACCGGCATCTTTTCAGATCCGGCCGCCACCCATCGACATCACAAGTGATGTCCCCGTAGTACCATTTTTGACTGGTTTCCCAGCCCNTTTCCCAATAATCTTTCTTCATTCTTTCCATTTCTTTTCTGTATTCTCTCCTTTTTACTCTCCATTCCTCTTTTAATCTACCCCGTTCCTCTTCCTGAACTTCTCGTTGGAACCTTCTTCTTACCCTCAAGACTCCTTGTTTCATTTTTTCCAACTCCGATGTCCACCATTTCTTACTGTAGGGTTTCCCGTACATCCTTCTCATGCTTTTACCAGCTGCCTCCAAAATCCACTCTTCTATACGTCCCGCATATTTCACAATACTTATCTTGCCGTTTATAGGGTAGTTCAGAACTTCGTTCTTCCCCTGCTTTAAAACATCCCTAAATTTACCCCAGTCCGCCGATTTAATACTCCACCTAGGTTCCGCAAATTCCCTATTTCGCTCTCTTTTCCCCCCACGGTGTAGGTAATAACCCTATGGGATCCATTTACCCACCCTAACTTCACCTCCCACTCCCTAATTCCCTCACCCAGTCCCCTCGAAACCAACGTCACATCGATAAACGTACCATTTCCTCCTTTCTCGTACGTTGGAATATCCCCCTTATTCACAACTTCTAACCCCAATTCGTCGACCAACCATTCCAGTTCCATCCCCCTATCATCCAACCTTTCCCCTCCCCAAAGTGGATTTTTTGCGTTAACATCTCCTGCAATTACAACCCTCTCTCCCCTCAAACAAACCATTACCCGTCTCAACATATCTATATATCTTCCAATTTCCTCACCAAACTGAAAATACACACTGACCAGGTAAAACTTCTCTATACCCCTCGGCAGAACCTCTATTACAACACAGTGAGCATTACTCAATTCTGACAACAACATAATCCCTAAATCACCATCCACTACTACTATGCCCGCCCATGCTCTCTCCCCATCCCTACATCCCTTTATAACTCTACACTCCTCACCGTACCCTCCTATATTGTAATAAAATCCCCTACTACTAGAGACATACGGCTCCTGAACCGCCACAATCTGGACTTTTTCCCTAACCACCAAACCCCACACCTCCTCGGCTACCAGTCTACTTCTGTCCGCATTAATTTGTAAGACCCTTACGCCCCGGTTACTCATCATAGTCCGTTGCCTCCCTAAGCCTCCTCCTGGCCCATTCGTAAACCTCACACCCCTTCCAAATCGACGAATGCCCCACCTCCTTCTTACCCATCCTCTTGCAGTTTACACACTTAGGCTCCACTGCCTTGCAACTTCTATTGAAATGACCCTCGCCACACCTACTGCACACCAGCTCATTCCCACACTCCCGTGCATAATGTCCGTACCCTTGACACCTTATACACCTTCTGGGTTCCAAATATTCAGTTACCCGGCAGTTTCCCGTCCCTAAATATAAACTCCCCATTACCATTAACCTCCTAAAGATTCTACCCCCTACACTTACACACCACGACCTAACTTCTCCATCGACTCTACCTATAATTCTCTCAACAACAAAATTATTTTTAATTTCTCCTTCCTCTATTCCCTCGAATAACTCCCTATTCCTATTAACTACCGCCTTTAGCATATCCTCCTTTTCAATGGTTTTATCTACTCCATAGATTACCACTTTCGGTTTCCTCATCCTTGGGGTCCCATCTACCTTGAAACCCTCCTTTTCCAATCCCTCCATTTTCTTCATCTTATCAATATCCTCCTCTCCGTGCACCTCAACCACGAAATTTCTTCCGCTCTTCCTTAGATTCCTTATCCTTATTTCTCCTTCCTTAGGGTCAAGAACTCTAACTAAGTCCTCCTTCTTTTTCCTTTCCCCTCCTTTGGGAACCTCTATTATCACCTTTTTTCCACTCTTTTTCCTTTTTAGCTTTCCTGCATAGGTTTCAAATGGGCCCTCATCAACTTCCATTTTTTCCTCTCTGCCCACTTTCACTACCTCTCCTTTAACCTCGTCCACCTTCTTACCTACCTCTTCAATCTTCTCCCACGGCATTTTAACAACTTCCTCTCCCAACTTATTTACATTCTCTCTCACTCCTTCTGAACTCATTGCAACCTCTTTCACGACCTTCTTGATCTCTTTTACCTCCTCCATCAGATCAGCACTACTGTGTTTCACTAATTTCTCTCCTACTTCCTCTATCTTAACCCACGGAAGGCTTTCCATAACCTCTCCAAATTTACACACATTTGTGTTTACAATTGTCATATTTTCCTTCACATCGTTCATAAATTTACTGGACTCCTTTAGTCTCTCTTCAACTCTATTTATCTTCTCGCCCATCTCCTNTGGTGAAAAAACTTCTCACCAAGAGACCAATCAACTGTCCGAAGGGATTCTATTTAAGTGCCACAGAACTCGAGATCCTCGAAAGGCTACAGTGACTTACCACCTTTACCACAGGCCACCAGATGGTGGAATCTTCTGTCGCCGCTGACCAAAATGCAGAGAAATATATCCTCTTGATGATGATATATCAATCCTCACCATGGGAGTCTCCGTTCTCACCCATGTGCAACCACCAAAAACGGATTAACTGTCTTATCTCGAAAACCGCTCGATAAAATTTTGAGATATTTCACAAAAAAATGAAGCACACTTGTCCGCAAAATATTCCGCTGAGAAACTTTAAGAAAAATAACACTTAAAAAATAGCTCAAAAAGTCGAGCTCCCGGGACCGATGTGCACTCCTCGGAGGTCGAGAGAAGACTGAAACTCTCTCTTTCCTCCAACCGTATATGTTATGACCCTGTGAGATCCATTCACCCAATCTGTTTTAACCTCCCACTTACTGTATTCCTCTCCTATTCCTTTTGAAGTTAATGTCACGTCTATGAATGTCCCGTGGCCATCTTTCTCATACGTGGGGGTGTCTCCTTTATTTATAATCTCCAGCTCCAGTTCGTTTATCAGACATTCTAGTTCCATTCCTTTGTCATCCATTTTTTCTCCTCCCCAAAGTGGGTTCTTCGCGTTCACATCTCCAGCTATTAGAACTCTTTCTCCCTTCAAGCAGTTCATTACTTTTCTCAACATATCTATGTATCTACCTATTTTATGTCTGTACTGGAAATAAATACTTACTAAGTAGAATTTCTCTCTTCTTTTCGGCAAGACCTCTATCACCACACAATGGGAGTTGCTCAATTCGGACAGCAGCATTACTCCTAAGTCAGCATCCACTACCACTATTCCCGCCCAGGCCCGTTGTCCATGCTTGCATCCTTTTATTACTCTACATGTCTCACCATACCCTCCGATATTATAGTATACTCCCATTCTGTAAGACACGAATGGTTCCTGTACCGCCACAATTTGCACTTTTTCCCTGACCACCACATCCCACACTTCTTCAGTCACCAGTCTACTTCTGTCCGCACTGATCTGAAGGATATTTACTCCCCAATCACTCTTCATAATCTGTTGCTTCTTTCAGCCTCCTCCTGGCCCATTCATACACTTCGCATCCTTTCCAGGTTGACGAGTGTCCCACCTCCTTTTTACCCATCCTCTTACAGTTAACACACTTAGGTTCCACTGCCTTGCAGCTCCTATTAAAGTGAGCCTCGCCACATCTGCTGCACACCAGCTCATTTCCACACTCCCGCGCATAATGTCCGTACCCTTGGCACTTAATACACCTCCTGGGTTCCAAAAGTTCTGTTACCCTGCAATTCCTCGTCCCTAAATACACACTACCCATTGCCATTAATCTCCTAAAAATTTTACCACCTACTCTAACACACCACGACCTTACTTCCCCGTCGACTCTTCCTAAAATTCTCTCCACAACAAAATTGTTCTTAATTTCTTCTTCCACTATACCCTCAAACAACTCCCTATTTCTATTAACTACCGCCTTTAACATGTCCTCCTTTTCGATGGTTTTATCTACTCCATATATTACTACTTTCGGTTTCCTCATCCTTGGGGTCCCATCTACCTTAAAACCCTCCTTTTCCAATCCCTCCATTTTCTTCATCTTGTCTATATCTTCTTCTCCATGCACCTCAACTACAAAATAGTAGGTAGGGACAGAATAGAAGATACTTGATAACAGGAGTTCTAACCCTTGGGTTTTTGACTCTTGGCCTGTTGCATCTTTTTAAAAGGGGCAAGCCCCATTCTGACAGGGGGTCATAACCTACCTACTAGCTTCCCCTCATCCCTAGAGATGAGGCTGCAACCACGACCACCACGTCTGTGACCAGGCAGTGCAAGCACTCCTGGCCACCACCCATGACAGCAGCTTGGACTACTGTCCCCGTGGTACCATTTTGGTCAAAGACCTCAAGGCCCGAATGGTCACAGGCCTCGTGCAAGCACTACGGCTTTACCGTTATCTCCACTTCCTGGGAGGATGCCCAGGTAAGATGGAGGCGGAGGGTTTTCCGTGCCCCACGTCCTTCTCACCTCTCTTTATTTTTAAGCCTTTTTGGCTATGTCCATGCATCTATATTAAATAGATTCGCAATACTTGGTTTTTAATTTGTCCATCAACTCCTCTACAACCGTTTTCCTCCTTCTTCTTCTCCGTTTCTTCTTATATTTCGCTCTCCGGTCCTCCACTTCGTCCATTTACTACGTCCTCTTCCTTTTTCTTCCTTCTTCTCTCTTCACTATCCATTCCTCTACATCTCTGTTTCTTCCAATCTTCTCTTTTCCTTTAATATCTCCTCAACTATGTCTTCCATCACTTCATAGTTATCTTTCTTAATCCACTGCTTTATGTCCTTCTTATCATCCATTTGAGGCCATTTTCTTCTTCCTTCTTCATACCTCGAGCATTCNGGAGCCGGAAGGGGGATGCACCGGGTCGGGTCGAGCCGACCTAGTACTTACCCCCGACCGGGGACCTCCCTTTTTCTGGGAGGAGATAAGGGATGTCGGCTTACGCTGCGACATCGGGCTAAGGACTGATAAGGAGGGGAAAGGAAAAAAAATAAAAAATAGATAAGGAGGGGAGATAAAGAATAGAAGAGGAAAGGAGATAAGAGGAAAGAAGAAGAGAGGGGGGAAGGGTGGGGAAATAAGATGGGATAAAGGGAAGGGAATGTAAGTTAAGATAAGAGGGATGGGAAGATAAGAAAATAAGCCTCAAGGGCTTGGATATCAGAGGTGATATGCTAGGAGGGAATTAGGATAAGGGTTTAGTAAGCCTTAAAGGCTTGGGAAAGAGAGGATTTGGGATAAGGGTATCAGGGATAAGAGGTATGTGAGCCTCAAGGGCTCGGAAGGATTGGGATTAGTAGCCCGATAGTGGTCTACTTGGCAGATAGTGTCAGGCTCAAAGTACAGCCAGCACTGCTATTCTAAAATTTAAATTTAAAATTCCGCTAAATTGGCTCGGTAGATTTTAGTGAAAACCCACAGCTTAATGGGAAACACCCTTTTAAAACAAACTGCACAGAAGGCGCCAGTAAAAATGCCCGCTTACCTGAGTAATTGAGAAGAAGGTTGTGATAATCCTCAGGAGCAGATACGAGACGTCCTTCCTCCTTGAAAGCTGGGAGCAGACTGACAAAGCCAAGGCTAAGCTGGGGGATCAACCCACCAGCAACCACAAGGGGATAGTCTGTTCCCGTAATACAGGAAAACAGATCACCTAATGGGCACACTAATTATTTTTTAAAAAATACACTTATAGGCTGAATTTAAAATTGATTTCAAGGGGGGGTGAGCCCCTTGATAGGCTCTACAGAACAGCGAAGGAACCGTGAACTGATTCCGCCTGGTTAAAAAGTTATAAAGGATTAGGCCAAAAAATTTTAAAATAGCTCCGGATGATAAACAAAGTCCCGGAGCCGGAGGACACAAGTGGCACACGATGCCTCAAACATTTCTAAGACAACAAATAAAAAATGGTCAATCCTTCCTCCAAATTCAGCTCACCACAAAGAATGGTAAGCTAAACCCTAAAGTCCACGTGGCACAAAAACCACTCGGTACAATCGAGTGAAACCTGGTGAAAAAATTTCTCACCAAGAGACCAATCAACTGTCCGAAGGGATTCTATTTAAGTGCCACAGAACTCGAGATCCTCGAAAGGCTACAGTGACTTACCACCTTTACCACAGGCCACCAGATGGTGGAATCTTCTGTCGCCGCTGACCAAAATGCAGAGAAATATATCCTCTTGATGATGATATATCAATCCTCACCATGGGAGTCTCCGTTCTCACCCATGTGCAACCACCAAAAACGGATTAACTGTCTTATCTCGAAAACCGCTCGATAAAATTTTGAGATATTTCACAAAAAAATGAAGCACACTTGTCCGCAAAATATTCCGCTGAGAAACTTTAAAAAAAAGAACTCTTAAAAAATAGCTCAAAAAGTCGAGCTCCCGGGACCGATGTGCACTCCTCGGAGGTCGAGAGAAGACTGAAACTCTCTCTTTCCTCCAACCGTATATGTTATGACCCTGTGAGATCCATTCACCCAATCTGTTTTAACCTCCCACTTACTGTATTCCTCTCCTATTCCTTTTGAAGTTAATGTCACGTCTATGAATGTCCCGTGGCCATCTTTCTCATACGTGGGGGTGTCTCCTTTATTTATAATCTCCAGCTCCAGTTCGTTTATCAGACATTCTAGTTCCATTCCTTTGTCATCCATTTTTTCTCCTCCCCAAAGTGGGTTCTTCGCGTTCACATCTCCAGCTATTAGAACTCTTTCTCCCTTCAAGCAGTTCATTACTTTTCTCAACATATCTATGTATCTACCTATTTTATGTCTGTACTGGAAATAAATACTTACTAAGTAGAATTTCTCTCTTCTTTTCGGCAAGACCTCTATCACCACACAATGGGAGTTGCTCAATTCGGACAGCAGCATTACTCCTAAGTCAGCATCCACTACCACTATTCCCGCCCAGGCCCGTTGTCCATGCTTGCATCCTTTTATTACTCTACATGTCTCACCATACCCTCCGATATTATAGTATACTCCCATTCTGTAAGACACGAATGGTTCCTGTACCGCCACAATTTGCACTTTTTCCCTGACCACCACATCCCACACTTCTTCAGTCACCAGTCTACTTCTGTCCGCACTGATCTGAAGGATATTTACTCCCCAATCACTCTTCATAATCTGTTGCTTCTTTCAGCCTCCTCCTGGCCCATTCATACACTTCGCATCCTTTCCAGGTTGACGAGTGTCCCACCTCCTTTTTACCCATCCTCTTACAGTTAACACACTTAGGTTCCACTGCCTTGCAGCTCCTATTAAAGTGAGCCTCGCCACATCTGCTGCACACCAGCTCATTTCCACACTCCCGCGCATAATGTCCGTACCCTTGGCACTTAATACACCTCCTGGGTTCCAAAAGTTCTGTTACCCTGCAATTCCTCGTCCCTAAATACACACTACCCATTGCCATTAATCTCCTAAAAATTTTACCACCTACTCTAACACACCACGACCTTACTTCCCCGTCGACTCTTCCTAAAATTCTCTCCACAACAAAATTGTTCTTAATTTCTTCTTCCACTATACCCTCAAACAACTCCCTATTTCTATTAACTACCGCCTTTAACATGTCCTCCTTTTCGATGGTTTTATCTACTCCATATATTACTACTTTCGGTTTCCTCATCCTTGGGGTCCCATCTACCTTAAAACCCTCCTTTTCCAATCCCTCCATTTTCTTCATCTTGTCTATATCTTCTTCTCCATGCACCTCAACTACAAAATAGTAGGTAGGGACAGAATAGAAGATACTTGATAACAGGAGTTCTAACCCTTGGGTTTTTGACTCTTGGCCTGTTGCATCTTTTTAAAAGGGGCAAGCCCCATTCTGACAGGGGGTCATAACCTACCTACTAGCTTCCCCTCATCCCTAGAGATGAGGCTGCAACCACGACCACCACGTCTGTGACCAGGCAGTGCAAGCACTCCTGGCCACCACCCATGACAGCAGCTTGGACTACTGTCCCCGTGGTACCATTTTGGTCAAAGACCTCAAGGCCCGAATGGTCACAGGCCTCGTGCAAGCACTACGGCTTTACCGTTATCTCCACTTCCTGGGAGGATGCCCAGGTAAGATGGAGGCGGAGGGTTTTCCGTGCCCCACGTCCTTCTCACCTCTCTTTATTTTTAAGCCTTTTTGGCTATGTCCATGCATCTATATTAAATAGATTCGCAATACTTGGTTTTTAATTTGTCCATCAACTCCTCTACAACCGTTTTCTTCCTTCTTCTTCTACGTTTCTTCTTATATTTCGCTCTTCGGTCCTCCACTTCGTCCATTTACTACTTCCTCTTCCTTCTTCCTCCTTCTTCTTTCTTCACTATCTATTCCTCTACATCTCTGTTTCTTCCAATCTTCTCTTTTCCTTTAATATCTCCTCAACTATGTCTTCCATCACTTCATAGTTATCCTTCTTAATCCACTGCTTAATGTCCTTCTTATCATCCATTTGAGGCCATTTTCTTCTTCCTTCTTCATACCTCGAGCATTCTACCATTATATGTATCACCGTCTCTCTCTCTCCACATCTACATAGGTCTTCATCCGTTATCCCTCTCTCTAATAGGTACGTCTTAAAATCTCCATGCCCACTCAACACTTGGGTCATGTAATGTCCAGGCATCAGCCATTCCATTCTTACTCTTTCCTTCACATCTGGTAATATTCTTTTCGTAAATAATCCTGTCTGTGATTCATTCCATCTTGTTTGCCAAATTTCGTATTTGACTTCTCTCAATCGATTCTTCAGCCCTTTTCTTTCCAGTCTTATTCCATTCCACTCTGCTTCTCCGTTCATCTTCACCTGTCTCTTCTTGACATTTCCTTCTGCCTCTATATCCAGAGGAATCACCCCTGCCAACACGTGCAACGCATTGGTGGACACTGTTCTATATGCACTCGTTATATCAATCATTACCTGTCTTTGTCCACTTAACATCTTATCAATGATTTTTTGCCTCATAATTCTCGTGTACCATACTCCACTAGCGTACAACACAATCGGCAAATATGCTGCTTTATATATATCCTTCATACTTTCCTTTATCTTTTTGGTCCATTTTCCTGTCAACATTCTCTTGACATTTCTATATTGATTTATCGCCTTCTGAGTTACTTCATCCACATGATTGGTTATTCTCCATCCATATTCCCACTTAACTCCTAAGTATACTACTTCTTTCACCATATTCATTTTNTCCAGCCTTCTTAATCTCTTCCATATCCTTTAACTTCTTTACGTCCGTCTCATCGTGCACTTGTATCAGAACAGTGCCACCCTGCTTTCTCATATTTTCAATCCTTACTGTATTATTTTTCTTATCCATACAGTCAATCAGATCTTTCTTTGTTTTTCTCTCTCCATCTTTGGGAAAATTTATTGCAACCACTGGTCCTTTCTTGCTTCTCTTAACTACTGTTGACCATCCCATTTCATCTTTCACTTCTTTTCTTTCTCTTCCTTCTTTCATATTAGATTTTAACTCCTCCAGCTTATCTTCTACACCTTTTACATCAAATTTAGCCACTGCTTCCGTCATCTCATCTACCTTAGACCAAGGCATGTCTTTTACTTTGTCTCTTAAGATAGTCATATTATTATTCAAGCTATTCATAACATCTCTTATATCCGTGAATACTCTATCCATAGATCTCATAGTACTTCTTACTTCTTCCCTTTCCTTAGCTACTTCCACCTTCAAATCTTTCTCCATCTTTACTAATCCTTCCTTCCAGGATTTATCTCTTTCTTCGATAACCAACATAACAGTTTCTTGATCCTCTCGGATCCTTTTAGCGACACTTTGATTCTCTCTTTGTATCCCTTCCACCAGTCCTCTGACTTTACTCTCCACCACTTCTCCAATCATTTCTTCCACCTCACATTTCCAATCTTTTTCGCTCACCTTCTTTATTTCCTTCTCTATTCGGGTTACTTTTCCCGATATCCACTCCCACCTTGCCTCCTTCAAGCTCTGTTCCAGCCACTTTTCTTGTACTTCTTTAATCTTATTTATCCTCGGCAATATGTACTTCTCATGCCTATTGTCCTTCGATTGCAGTGTACGGCTCGTATACCCTACAATCTCGTCCAATAACTCACTCATTTCATCATTATATTGCCGCACTGTTTGGCCCTCTACTGCACTCTTTACTTCACTTGGGTCTGGGGAAGATCCCAGCGACCAAGCTCTCTTTCTTTTCTTAAATTGCGCAATTCTTTCTGAACTATCTCCGATTCCTTCAAATACTTCGCCGCCCAGCCTCGGCGTTGATGGTCCTTCTTCTTCATCTTCCTTACTTCTTCTCTCCACTCCCTCCAATTCTTTTTTGAACATTTAAATCGAATTTATTCCCGCTGCTGTACGGGGCTCGGATATCCGGGCACGCCCCCACCCCTACAAGAGGGGAGTGGCCGGGTACTCCCGACCGGATACCCTACACCCAGTGTGGGGGATGATATTCAACCCCACTTGGGTCCCAGTCCCTTACTAATTTCAGGGCTCCCACGCACCGAAAGACGTGGGTACCCCGTACAGTGGTTGCCATCCCGGGGGACGAGTACGACCGAGATAGTTAGGGGTCCACTTCCCGACGCACACACCAGCCCATCGTCAATACCAATTGTTACCAGGGACTGCATGCGTCCCATCCTAGGACGGGATCGACCCATGCCGCGACATGGGGCATGCAGGATCCCAGGACGGCAGGATGTTTCGGAAAACCAACACCATGCTGCCGCCCTCGCATGTCCAGACTCGCCAGGTCCTTACCAAAAAAAAAAAAAAAAAAAAAAAACAAACAGGACGGCGGTGGGTCGCCACTCCACCGCTGTTGGTCAGATATTAGCTTCACCACACTCCATGCTCACTATGCAAGGAGGGGCTACTGAGCCCTCGAGCCACGACAAGGCTTCTGACCTATCGAGGGAGTAGGTAGGGACAGTGTGTTATTGAGAAGAGTTGCAGAGACACCCCTAGGTGGTACACAGCCCTTCGGCCTTTACCCACCCGGGGCCGCCCACAACCTCTCATACTCGGGGGATAACACCTAACCACCCAGCTCCAGCCCCGTTCCGGCTCATACCCTGTTACGGGTGCACCGGTTCGGTCCTGGTTAAACCACTACCACCACGTCTACTCCCGGCAACCCCGCCCATAGAGGGAGGAGATCCGGGTACCGCCCCTGGCCAACAAGTATGCCAGTGATGACGCCGGGCAAGCGCCATCCCCGTGGTGCCATTTGGAGTCCAGGAGCCTCCCGGCCTAATTCAGGCCAAGAAGACACCCTTCCTCCTTAAACCAGAATGGGTAGCTGGTCCGCCACTTGGAAATCGCAACTTGCTTTTTCCCATAGCGTACGGTTTTCCTATCCGAGATTTGAAAGGGCTGTGGACTTAGCCCCAACAAATATCGGAGAGTAAGGGCCCGGTACCCTTTCACCCTGCAGCGCTCCAATAGCTTACATCTCACCCTTCCATTCCACTCTCACACTTCTGCTTGCTTGGAGTCCCCGGGCCTCACCACCTCACCACAAGGTCCTGCGCAAATTCCTTTCTTTTCTCTTCTTCCTTATCTTTTTCTTTTTCATGAGGGGATTCCTTTCCTTTTCCTTCACTCTAATTTCCCTCTAGGTTCCTTCTTTCATCCTCCTCCTTCTCCATCAATATCTTCTCTGCCATCCTTTTGAACCTATCCCAATTTTCCCTCGTCACCAGACTTCCTAAGTCCTCCCTATTTAAGTCCCCTATCTCTTGTTCTAATTCCCCCCTGTACCCTCCAAACTGCCTACAGTCAAAGAGCACATGCTCCACCGTTTCTTCCCCTACCCCACACTTACACATCCCTGACTCTACCAGTTCAAATTTCTCTAATTTAGCCCTGAAATTTCCATGACCACTCAGAACCTGTCCCATATAGTATCCCACTTGTACCCATTCCATTTTTAATCTCTCCCTAACATCCCTGAAGAATCTATATGTCCACCTTCCCTTATCTGTATTTTCCCATCTATGCTGCCACTCTTCCCTAATCACCCCCCTCAATGATTCCTTCAACTTTACCCCTTCAAAGTCCCTTCCCCTCCAGGTCACCTTCCCCTCCTTCCGCAGTCTATATGCTGCCCATCTTCGGTCTACCTCCAAATCCAATGGGTCAACCCCACTAATGACAAGCATAGCCTCCCTTGAAACCGTGTTATAACACTTTAGTAACCTGATCAGCAATCTTCTCTGCCCCCTTAGTAACTTTTCCTTCTGAACTTTCCCCAACAAATCCCCCCATGCACCTACACCATAGCAAACCACCGCCAGAAACAATCCTCTATATATTTTGACCAAATTCCCTTCTCCGCTCCATTTCTCCCTAAACCTACGCCCTACGCTCATCATAAGCCTCATGCCCTTCTCAGTTGCAACGTCCAGATGCCTCCCTATCCTCCATCCCTCCCCCCATAATACCCCCAAATATTTTACCTCCGTTACCCATTTAACTCTCCAATCCCCAATTCTTATTATCGGCATTCGGGTTCCTATGAGTTTCCCTTTCAACATCATAGCGACCGTTTTCTCCCTTGATAGTTCCATTTTTGCTTCCTTACACCAGCCTACTAAGATTCTCGCGATCTCTATGAAGCTACACTCCAGCCCAACTCTACTATTTCCCCACACCAATATTACTCCGTCATCTGCAAACGCTATAATTCTACCAACCGATGTGCTATTTATCCTCATAATACATTCTTCAAAAACAACCTTCCAAATTTGCGGACCCAGGACCGACCCTTGGGGGCACCCCCTATTTACTTCCTTCCTCCTCCTCCTCCCTCCAATACGAAACTCTACCCTCCTATTCCTCAGATAATCTCTCACGACATCCCAACCCTGCTTACATATACCCTCCTGCATTAATCTACCTAGGACCCCCGGCCACCATACCCTATCAAATGCCCCAGTAAAATCCAGGAAGAGACCCATCACATACTTCTCACTCCTTTCCCCAATAATCTGCCTTATCTCCATCATCGCATCCTCTGTGCCTCTTCCCTTCATAAATCCATATTGCGATCGCGATATCCTTCCCACAAATATATTTTCTAACCTCTTCACTATAACCCGTTCCAATATCTTTCCCAAACATGGCAACAAACAAATTGGTCTATACGACTTTATTTGTGATGGATCCTTGTCCTCTGACTTCAACAGAGCCCGTATTGTCCCCCACTTCCATCGGTCCGGAAAAACTCCGTACCTCAAACATCCCCTATATAATCTCAACATTTCATCTCCTATTACCTCCCATCCTTCCTTTATCATCTCCGTCATAATTCCATCCCATCCCGGAGCTTTCTTGTTCCTACACTCCCACACACATTCCCTTAGCTTATTTCTCGTAACTCCCCAGCCCTCAGTATTTTGCGGCTCATACAATTCTACCCTACCTCTAATTTCCCTATGTACTTCTTCTTCCATCTCAGGATAGTCATCCACTATCAATCCCCCTAACAACCTATCCACAGACCCTTCCCACGCAATTTCTCCTTCCTCTTGCCCTATCATTTCCATAGCCTTATCTATTTTTATCTTTCCCGTAGCTATCTTGTATACCAGATTCCACGGCCCCTTACCCCTCTCATATTCTACGAATTTCTGCCAGCTCTCCTCCCTCATCTTCTTAATCATAATTTTATAGCCTCTACGTTTCCCCCTATATGCTTCCTTTTTCTTGGTTCTTTCAGTCTCGTCCATCTCCTTCTGATAGTCCCTCATCGCTTCTCTAACTTCCCTTCTCAAAACCTCCAACTCCCTAGTCCACCAATTTACCCCCTTAGCTCGTCGTACCCCCTTTTTTATCACCCCTTCCGCGGCCCCCTTGATCCAGCCCTCTACTTTCTTTGCTAACTCCACTACCGACCCCCTCCCACTCACTCTAATCCTCTCAATTCCTTCCCTCTTGTTTCTAAGAGCCTCTCTATATCTATCCCAATCTACATCCCCAACTATATATCTAAATCCTTCCCCCCTACCTCTCTCATCTCTAACTGTCCTTCCCCCCACCTCTCCAAAACTTACCAGTATCGCCTTATGGGCACTACTCGTCCAGTCATCTTTTACTTCCCACCCGATTACCCTATTCGCCAAATTCCTGTTTGCCACTGTCACATCTATATANCATATCCTCCTTTTCAATGGTTTTATCCACTCCGTAGATTACCACTTTCGGTCTCCTCATCCTTGGAGTCCCATCTACCTTGAAACCCTCCCTTTCCAGTCCCTCCATCTTCTTCATCTTATCAATATCCTCCTCTCCGTGCACCTCAACCACGAAATTTCTTCCGCTCTTCCTTAGATTCCTTATCCTTATTTCTCCTTCCTTAGGGTCAAGAACTCTAACTAAGTCCTCCTTCTTTTTCCTTTCCCCTCCTTTGGGAACCTCTATTATCACCTTTTTTCCACTCTTTTTCCTTTTTAGCTTTCCTGCATAGGTTTCAAATGGGCCCTCATCAACTTCCATTTTTTCCTCTCTGCCCACTTTCACTACCTCTCCTTTAACCTCGTCCACCTTCTTACCTACCTCTTCAATCTTCTCCCACGGCATTTTAACAACTTCCTCTCCCAACTTATTTACATTCTCTCTCACTCCTTCTGAACTCATTGCAACCTCTTTCACGACCTTCTTGATCTCTTTTACCTCCTCCATCAGATCAGCACTACTGTGTTTCACTAATTTCTCTCCTACTTCCTCTATCTTAACCCACGGAAGGCTTTCCATAACCTCTCCAAATTTACACACATTTGTGTTTACAATTGTCATATTTTCCTTCACATCGTTCATAAATTTACTGGACTCCTTTAGTCTCTCTTCAACTCTATTTATCTTCTCGCCCATCTCCTTCATCTTGACTTGGTATTTCCTTTCCAATTCTTCCCTATCCTTTTCCCTCAATACGTCTGATTGCTCAGACGCCTTTATCCACGAGTCCACATCTCCCCTTATCGCGTTCATCACCCTATTACTTTCTCTCAATGCTTCCTCCCCTATTTTTTCCGCTACCTTCTGTGATACATCCTCCGCCACCTGTAATATCATACCCTCCCAATCCATATTACTCAACTTGAATACAGCTGCCTCCATTTCCATAGTCTTTTCAGCCAATTTCCCATACCTACCCAACCTCTTAATCTCCAATTCATACTTATCGTTGAGGTCTCTCATCCTTTGAATTCTCTTCTGCAAATACACCCCGTGCTTATTCTCTCCCCCCCAATACCTCTCTACATACCCTTGCATTTCCCCCAAAATAGTACACCCTTCTTCCTTTAGTTCCTTTGCAACTATTTGCGTTGGGGAACCCAACGACGAACTCCTTTGTCTTCCTTTCTTCACTTCTTCTTTCTGCTCTTCTTCCGCCCTCTTCCTCTTCCCAACTGGTGTCCCATCACCCGACCCTTCCCCTTCAAAAACTGCCTCCTGCTTCCCCTTCTCCATCACCTTTCTTTTTTCCTATCCAACTTCTAAGCTCTATCACGTACAGGACTTCGATTTAAACTTCTATTTACTACCTTAACTACAACACAACTACCCTATCTTACATCCTATCTCTAAAAAATAGGTAACCGAAAATATCCCTTATCTACCTATAATTTATCCCTTTAATATCCCTAATTCCTTCTTTACCACCCGTTAAAATCCCCTATTAACTATTCTCACCACCTGTTAAAGTCCCTTAAACTCTATCCTACCCACCCGTTAAACTCTCCTAAACTCCGCCTTGACCACCCGTTAAAATCTCTTAAGACTCTTTCTTAACCTCCCGTTAAAATCTCCAAAACTCCAACTTAACCACCCGTTAAACTCACTAAAATATCTGTTCTATCCT
Organism: Oncopeltus fasciatus; assembly: GCA_000696205.2. NCBI lineage: Eukaryota > Metazoa > Arthropoda > Insecta > Hemiptera > Lygaeidae > Oncopeltus > Oncopeltus fasciatus. Next base: position 426,577 of record KZ807333.1, on the reverse strand, counting down.
ACCATTAAAGTCTCCTTACTTATAAATAACACCTATCCTACCCACCCGTTGTAATCTCCAAATATCCCTCTTAACCAACCGTTAAAGTCTCCCAGTGAGCTCCTACTCAGCTCTGCTATCCTGATACCTAAATACACTAAAACACCTCTAACTCTTGTTTAATTTAACTGAAATTATTCTACCCTTAACTAATACCTTAAATAACTAATTTACCACTAATTAACCTAACTTACACTAAAAGAAATTATAACTACAGCTAAAAAAATATATATAACTAACAAAATATAAAAACTTCTCCCACCACCTCCCAGAGCACTTCTCCTCTCTCTCGGCTCTCGGAGAGCCTCTCTTTAATCCTCTCCCTGCACTTTGCCCCTGCTTACGTGACTCCCCACACGCAATCTAATCCTACTCTCTAATCCTATCAGCTAAAATAATAATAACAATTTTTACTAAATTGCCTGTAATTTAAAAACTACTCGTCCAATTTTTCTAAAATTACACTCAGCTACTTACGGCACATGTATCCACCACTATGTAAAAAATCAGCCGAAAACCCCTACAAAAACCCGACACTATTCACTTAAAACCACAGAGCACAAAAACATGTCTTACTTCCACAACAGATAGAATCCATTCATAGGTATTCAGTAGGTAGGGACAGAGGGAATCTCGTTAATCCATTCATGCGCGTCACTAATTAGATGACGAGGCATTTGGCTAATAAGAAGTATATTTGTGATTATTTACATGTTTACAAAAAAATAATAAAAATATTCTACAATAAAGCTCCCTTTTCAATGGGAGCAAAGCAAACAGAAATAATGACATTATCACACATAACGGGGCTCACTACACCCCTATTTGTATACCCTGAAGGGGTAAATAAATAAAAAAAAGAGCCTTAAGGCTACCTTAAGAGACCTTAAGAGAGTCATAGTTACTCCCGCCGTTTACCCGCGCTTTTTTGAATTTCTTCACGTTGACATTCAGAGCACTGGGCAGAAATCACATTGCGTCATCACCCGTTGGGGCCATCGCAATGCTTTGTTTTAATTAGACAGTCGGATTCCCCTGGTCCGTGCCAGTTCTAAGTTGATCGTTCTATGGCGGCCGAAGAGCGATCTGGGCCGTCCACCGGCTTGCACCGGTAGACCTGACACCCGGAGGCTCGCAGCAAGGAAGATCCGTGGGTGGCCAAGGCACGGGACCGAGCTAGGGTCCAAGCGACGAGCGCTCTTCTCCCCGCCCAGGCCCGGCACGTTGGCACCGCTCCACTTCCCGACCAAGCCCGGCGCGCCACGATCCTCAGAGCCAATCCTTATCCCTAAGTGGAGGAAATAATAGTAAGTGGAGGAATAGTAAGTGGAGGAAAAGAAACTAAAAGAATTCCACTAGTAGCAGCGAGCAAACAGGGAGAAGCCCAGCACTGAATCCCGAAGGCCTCGACTTTACGGAGATGTGGTGTTTCGGAGTGCCCGATTAACCCGGGACCCGCGCACCGCGTTCAAGTCCATCTTGAACGGGGCCAAGGTCCGTAGAGGGTGCCAGGCCCGTAGCTGACCGGTGCCGGCCCCGGTTGGTTCACTCGGCCATTCATGGCGGGCGCCCTGGGAAGCGGGATGAAGGCCGTTTCAGATCTGTTAGCAGGTCACCAACAGCACCATCTTCTGGTGGAAGCTGCCAGAGAGGCAATCGGGGGAGGGGATCCAGGAGACCTGCTGTAGGAATGGTATCGGACCTTGTGCCCTGAACAAGGTACTTCAGACAGAGCAGGGAGGATCGTTAGGGAAAGGATGGATCGGAGGGAGCTCTACCGTAGACTGTGGAGACTCTTGAACACCGGTCGCCCACCACTGGCGCAGGAGGTCATGGGGCTGACCGGGGGTGTGCCTACACATTCCTCGCAAGACCTAAGTGACTTCTGGGGTGAAAGATGGGCCGTAGAGTCGGTACCGTGGCCGTAGGATAAAGTGATTCGCTCTCCGGTAGACAGGGATATGTCGGGAGTTCTCGGGCCAATATCCGTAAAGGATATTGCGGATTCAGAGCCTGGGAGAACTGCGTGTGGACCCAACGGCGTGTCGGCACAGTTGTGGAGGGGCGTCCCGCGTTTGGTTAGGGCGTTGTTCTGCAATCTTATATTGCATATGGGATATATGCCCGAGCCATTACTCGGGGCGAGGACCACAATGTTGCCGAAGGTGCAGCATCCTCAGACAGAAGCGGAATATCGACCAATTACGGTAGCCTCGGTGGCGGTGAGACAGCTCCACCGTATATTGGGGACGCGACTGGAGGGAGTGGTTTGCCATGTCGAAAGGGGACTCCGGAGAGGACAAATAATGTGATGCTCCTTGACGGCATGTTGCGTGATGCTCGTGTCCGTCGTAGGGAGCTCCATGTGGCGGTGCTGGACGTAGAGAAGGCTTTCGACAGGGTAAGCCATCGCGCGCTAGTAAGAATCATGCGCGCGAGGGGTTGGCCCATGCGGCTGTTCAGGTATATAGAGAATGTGTACCTGGTCATTGCCACACGCATTGGGGACGGGCCGCAGCTTAGGATTGGCAGATGTATAAGGCAGGGTGACCCGCTGTCCTCAGTACTCTTCAACATGGTGATGGACTATGACCTATTGGCACTGCCAGAGAGAGTGGGCTACTTGTTGAGGAGGAAAAGGATTGGGGCACTGGCATTTGCTGATGATGCCGTCCTTGCTGCCTCAGCGGTGACGCGAATGAAGGCGCTAGTCGCCCCGTTTGTCCAGGCGTTAAGGTCTGCTACAAGGTAAATCCTTTTACCTACCGTTGGCCCCGAGACGTGGCAGGCTGGTGGTCCCGCGGGAGGGGGCCAGACTGCCGCTAGGCGATGTGGAGCTGCGCGCCGTCGATTTCGACAGGGAATGGAACTACCTCGGAGTGAGGTTTGATGTCTATTCCCTCGCGGGCGCGCGAGTGTCTGAGGATGCTGCAGAGAGTAGACAGGGCGCCGCTGAAGCCCATGCAGAAAATCGAGATGGTTGGGACACATGTACTACCAACGTTTTTACATGGGCTTGTTCTCACGAGAGCTCCTAAGAAAGACCTGGAGGTAATCGACGTTTGGGTGCGGACTTTGGCCAGGAAGTGGTTGAGGCTTCCTAAAGATTCGGCCAACGCCTACATCCATGGGCCAACTGGATCAGGGGGTTAGTGGTGGCCAGACTTGCCACTGCTGCGCCCGACCTAGGACGTGTCAGAATGGGGGTGGCAAGCGGTCTTTGGGGACGAGTCACCACCACCAAACCGACTGCAGAGGAGGTTCGCAGCAGCAGCGAAGCTACACTCGACGGTGGACGGAAGGGACCTGACTGACTCGAGATTGGCCAGCGGCTCTACAGTCTGGCTTAGAGACGATGAGTCTTATTGTCGCGGATGTCGATCCTTGTCTGTTGTTAGGGTCCACTCTGGGTCTATACCTTCTAGGGTTATGTGCTCGAGGGGAAGGAGGGGAACAATGCCTGTGCAGTGCAGGGTCGGGTATGGATGCACCGAGACCGCTGCACATGCAATACAGGTCTGCCCGACGACCCATGCGGCCAGGGTGGGCAGGCACATCTATATGTGTCGTATGCTGTCTGACTATGCTTGGAAGTGCGGGTGGTCGGTATAGGATGAACCCCACTTCCAACTGGGGACAGGAGGATTGAGACCGGACTTAGTGGTCCAAAATAGGACGGGAACGTATGTCGTGGACGTTGCTGTGTGTTCGGGTAGCGACAACAGAACGTCCACGGTGACTGGTCTTAAGAGTGCAAAATATGGTACTAGTGAGATGCACCGTGCTGTTGCTGGTCTCACAGACTGTCTCGCCGATGAGGTGAGCGTCTTGCCAGTCGTGCTCTCCTGGAAAGGAGTCTAGGGCCCCAAAGCTTTTAAGGAGCTGTAGAAGATGGGGTACCTTGGCTTTATCATGCGCAGGACCGCTGTGTCAGTACTGGCATGCTCGTCCATGTGTTGGTCTGCCTTTATGAAGGAGGTGAGACGAAGAAGAAGGAGCAGACCACCAAGACGAGCCAGTGCGACTGGAGGAACCTGCGATGGCAGTGGCGGAATCTCAACCAAGTCTGGATCCGGAGGTTTATCTACCCAGCTGGGAGCACCCCTGGCGGCATTGCCTGAGGGGGTCCTGTGCGGCAAAAGATCATGGGTAAGGCGGAGGAAGTAGGAGGAAAAATCGCTCAATGAGCACAAGGGGATGCCACTCCCAGCGGCTTTGCTTGAGGGAGTGGGCGTCCCCTACATTGCGGGGGTCGAGTTTGACCCCACAAACATCCGTACTCGCCAACCGGAAGAGAAGATAGACTTCGCGGGACCTGGCCCGGCATCCTGACGACGCTGGAATTGCGGACCGCGAAGATATAAAAGGACTTTTAGTGAAAAGAAAAGGAAAAAAATGAGAAAAATTAGTTGTTTTTTTTTTATTATTGTAAATTTTTTTATTATTGTAATTTTTTTTTCTTTTCTTTCTCTTTCAGGGTAATATGTCAAGAAATGATAATGTATATATTCACCATGTCTGTTGTATAAAATGAATTGTAATTTACTTATTGGAAAATAAAATTTTTAATTGACTCAACACGGGAAACCTCACCAGGCCCGGCGGTCAGTCTGGCTCTGACCGCGGCAGGGAGAACATCTCTCCGGGACGCTCTCCGTCTCTCTTGTCATAACTCGGTTATTTTTGCTAATACAGTGTTCGGAGTATGTGGGCGGCTTCCTTAAAAGCCGTTCTACGTGTCGGTGAAGTTTTGTGGCGTTCCGAGTGTCTGGAGCCCTTCCAAAGGGTTTCGCCCTTTGTGCCCTTCCTGGTTATAGTATAGGGCTGAAACTTAACAGTTTGATAGAGGACTAGCAGCTGAACATTTTGTTGTGGAAAGCATCAAAATCGGACGGACGGTTATCAAGTTATTTAAGTTCAAGTTGTACTGGGGTGTTTGACCCTCGGCGGAAGTGTCCTCATTTCGTCAGCGATAAACAAGTAAACAACCCGGAGACAGTAAACAACATTCCAGGTGAGACAGCATTATTTATCGATGCCATTGCAAAGGAGCAAGGGTCTAATTAGTATAATATTTTGCTAGTAAGATCAGGCATCAATAGTGATAGAACGTTAGAGGTATTTTTTTCTTTTTTTTTAGATTACGCCCTTCCAGGGACTGCCCTTTATAGAGGGTGGGTCTTTTATTTCTGGGAGGGTCCTGGGGAAGTGCCTTAGGTCAAGTACTGTCCTGCGTTCAAATTGACGCGTCGGACGCACTTGTATCAGTAGTTATACCCGAGATATCGATTTTTGTAATTTTATCTATAATAGAGGACTTGAAAAAAAATTTTTTTTCGTTCCTCTTTTAGGTTCTATTTTCGTTCTCTCTTGACCTCTGTTGGAAGTGTCTACCCTTGGGANTTTTTTTTTTTTTTTTTTTTTTTTTTTTTTTTTTTTTTTTTTTTTTTTTTTTTTTTTTTTTTTTTTTTTTTTTTGTAGTTCTGGCCAAACAATAGGGACATGCTTCCCGGCCATAATTATATGTGGCCTAGAAACCCTATAAATAATGGTCCCCCTGTGGACACAGATGACATGATTGCCGAAAGACATGACGTAGCCAATCATGAGGCTACTTCCCCCCGACAGATTAGGTCAGCAGATAGGCAGGCCATCGCCGAGTTTAGTACCGACGCTGTTGCTAACAACAATGTACACTCAGTGGTTGGGGCGGTGGGTTTGGCGGCTAAGTATGCAGTTGAGTCCGCTACGGGGGTTTTATACCCCACCAGACTGTCAAGCCTTCCTTAATAGGGTTAGCTACCAAGTCACGAGGGAGGAAATCATGAGGCCTCATATCAATCCCTATCCAGGGAGGGAGTATGAGGAGCCTGTTAACCTAAGGCATGTGGGTTGTGGACAGTACAGCGGGGGCTGTGCTGAAAATAGGCGGGATGAGCGCGGGCCGTTCATGTCGGCGATAGATAGATACTCTCAAGGTATGAACCAGGAGAGTAGCAGAGGTCTTTTTTAGGGGCCGGAGAAGGCTGGTGGGGATTGGCACTGAGTGAACTGTGTAGTTGTAGAGAGGAGGAAACGCCGATTCATGTATTAAAAAAATGCAGGAAATATCAAAGGGATAGGGATAGTTTTATGAATAAGGTAAGGGAAATAATGGGAAGGGATATTGAACATTTAAAAAATTGTCTTGTTGAAGAGGTACTTAATGAATTAGAAGAATATGTTGAAAAAATCATGAGGAAGAAGGAATTGGAAGGTTAAAAGGGCTGAGGATAGAGGTTAAGGTTAAGTATAATCATAGTAATTTGTTATTATTTATTTAGTTTTAACTGGGAGTAGCGGTGTAGCCAGTGATCAGTACACACCTGTATACAGCGCTCCGTCTTTCCAACTATAATATAGGAGTTGTGGGAAGAACTGAGATCTCAAACTCTACATACATTTGTAGTGAAGTGTCAGTGACATGTGAGTGGTTTCAGAGAGGATCACATCTAAACAATGAGTAAAGCTAACTATTTTTGTAGCCGTTATCCTTAGCACTGGGGTCGAAAGGGGAAGACCTGTCCGGCCCCAACCTCGCCGCGCTAAGCTCTCATAGCCTCCCTCATCTCTCTGCCTGTAGGGTGGGAGGCTCCGTTCCAGACTCTTAACCCAGCGTTACAGGTTCGAGACCAGGCCACTCTACTTTTTTTTTCTTGTATAAATTAATGATTAACTATGGGAAGCAATCATTATCATCAGGTGATTGCTAGTGGAGGGCGAAAAGGGAAGCGTCGTGGTGCACCCATGACCCCTCCTAAAGACAAGAGGCGGCATTCCGCCTGTAGCACACTATTACAGGAAAGAGATCAATTACAGCCACGACCCAGCACCTCTCAAGGAGTGACCATCACACCCCCCGCCAACGAAATGACAGACAGGAATGAAACCCTTTCACCCTTTACTACAGTGAACCCTTTTCAGCCTCTTCAAAACATTACTGGAGAGGAGATGGAAACGTACAAAATTTTCGTTAAATGTGCATTCAACTCGATGAGCGAGTCGGCCGCGGGAGATACGTACACTTGTGTCAATCGTCAGCATGACACCAAAATAATACCAGATAGAACAGACACCTACAGAGGTATAGTTAGCTATCTGAAAGAGACAAACGCCCAGCATCACACATACCAACTAAAGGAAGAGCGTGCAGCCAGGGTCATCCGTCACCTTCACCACTCAACCTCTCCTGATTATATCAAAGACGAGCTCACTGAACTTGGCTTCCAGGTCAGAAATGTCATTAATATAACAAGCAGGCCTGGTAATGACGGTCATACAAAGTCTCCATTGCCCTTGTTCTTTGTAGATCTCGAGCCCACAAGCAATATAGACGAGATTTAATATATAACCTTACTTTGCCATTGCAGAATAGGAGTGGAGCAGCCCCTCTCTCGAAGAGACATAGTTCAGTGCCACAAATGCCAGGAATACGGTCACACTAAAAGATACTGTGAGTATGGTGCCCGATGTGTCAAATGTGGAGGGACACATCTGACAGAGGACTGTCAGAAATCTCGCAGTACACCTGCTGTTTGCGCCGTTCGCCAAAAAAAAACCATCCCGCCAATTATAAAGGCTGCCAGGTCTACAAAGATTTTAAGCAGCGAATACAGCCCATCAGACAGCAGGATCAGCACCTGTAGCTCGAAGACCCCCACCACCCCCAACCAGAAAAGTTGAATCAGGTTACTCATATGCAAAGGCGACCTACCAGCCCAAAAAAGAAGAACCTCTTCCTCAATGCCAGCCTCCCAGGGGAGAGCGACCTGCCATCTCTCATGTTCCTTAGCCGTCAATATCTAATGATTTCCAATCCATACTCCACTCATTTTTCTCGGAAATTCGCGCCCTCATCACTCCTCTCCTAAACCTACTTCAGCGGTAGTCTCTAATATGACTTCCTCGTCTGGCAGTAAATGAACTCCTACTCCTCTAGATCCTTTTCTGTTCTACTTTGGAATGCTAAAAGCATTCAAACACATACAAACGAACTCAAACTAACTCTAGAAGACAAATGTATAGACGTACTCTTACTTACTGAAACACGAATAACAAAAAAAAAAAAAAACAACATACCAGGCTATACAATTTACCGAACTGATCACCCAGACGGACCAGCTCATGGTGGAACTGCGCTCCTTATTCGCACTTCCTATATTCATCATTTAATACCTTCCACTCCCACAGACTCGCTCCAATCCACTTCAGTGTCCATCAATACTTCCACTTCCCCAATTACCTTTTCTGCAGTATATTGCCCTCCTAACAAATTCCAAGAGCATTTTAAATCCCTAGGTTCCCGTTTCCTCTCAGGCGGAGATTATAATGCGAAACATCTGCAGTGGGGCACGAGAACGACCAACTCCCGTGGCCGTGCTCTGTATAATGCTATCTCCTCTCACAATCTCCACTCTAAGTCCGTCCTCTCCCACCTATTGGCCCACCAATGTAAACCGTCTTCCTGACATCCTAGATTTTTCATATGTGAAAATCTTATTACCTACTATCACTCTGTAAAAACATTAAATGAACTTTCTTCTGACCACAACCCTGTCTTCCTTACACTGTCTCTCACACCTATCCCTAGACAATTGCCACCAACCTTAATAAGTGGTCCTATTGACTGGGCACTTTTTTAAACTCTCCTAGAAGTGTCACTTGACCTCGGAATCTCCTTAAAAACCTCTGAAGAGCTGGATGATGCTGTCCAGTTCTTTACTATAAAGATTCAGCAAAGTCTTTGGAAGGCTAACTTAAAACCCACCAGCATCCGCTACACTGTAAATTTAGCTGAACCCCTCCCTGATTACATTTAAAACCTCATAAAAGCTAAGCGGCAAGCTCGAGCCCTGTTCCAGAGGTACAGACATCCTTCAGATCGTAGGGAGTTCAACCAGCTATCTCGTCTCGTAAAGCAAAAACTAGATGCTTTACGAAATAAGACATTTAATGCCTACTTGTCTAGCCTCTCAAAAGGAGACAAATCCCTCTGAACTGCAGGATTCTGAAGTATCATGAACTTTCTGCCCCCTTACGTCGAGAAGATGGTTCCTGGACCTCTTCCGACAAAGATCAGGCCCAAATGTTTGCCCAACATCTAAAGCAAACATTCACTCCTCATCCAGATCCCGATAACTTTTCCAATAACGCGGAGGTTGAGGAGTCGCTGGATATACCATTACCAATGTCCTTACGATTAAGGCAGTGACACCTTCTGAGGTCAAGTCTATTATAAACCATCTGCCTAAGCGCAAAGCACCCGGCTATGACCTTATCACCGGGCAAATACTTCGAAATCTACTCCAAAAGGCAATTGTTTTCCTCACTTACCTCTATAATTGTGTCCTTCGAACCACCCATTTTCCACTTCTCTTGAAATTTTCAGAAATAATCCCATTTCCTAAACCCGGTAAATCTTCTTCTAACACATTATCCTATCGACCAATTGCCTTCTTCCTTTACTTTCCAAGGTATTTGAGAAAGTTCTTTTAAAACGAATAATACCTAAAATAACTTCCTTAAATATTCTTCCTAATCATCAGTTCGGCTTCCGATCCCATTATTCTACTGTCCAGCAGGTGTTTCGCGTTGTAGACTTTATTTTTTCTTCCCTCGAGCGAAAAGAATTTTGTCCTGGTGCATTCTTAGATGTCACCCAGGCATTTGACCGAGTATGGCATACTGAAATATTATATAAGCTGAAATCCATATTTCCAAGTACCATCTACCTAATTCTCAAATCTTATCTTTCTAACCGTTCTTTAGGGTCCGGCAAGGATCAGATTACTCCGAACACTACCCTGTGAAAGCGGGTGTTCCACAGGGCAGTGTGCTTGGTCCCATCCTTTTTATCCTTTATACTGCAGACATCCCTACTCATCCTAATACTCTTTTAGCCCTCTTTGCAGATGACAAAGCGATCCTCTCCTCCCACCATGATTCCAAAATCGCTTCTAATAATTTACAAAACCACCTTGATGCTATTCAGCAGTGGTGCAGTAAATGGAGAATCAAAATAAATGAGTCCAAATGCGTACAAGTAAATTTTAAATTAAGAAAAGATTCTCCTAATAATGTTACATACAATAACATACCTATACCTCTCTCTGATTCAGTCCGTTACCAAGGGTTCTACCTTGACTCACGATTCAACTGGAATGAACATACTAAAATCAAACGACTAGAACTCAACAGACGCCACGGACTCTTATACAGCCATATAAATAGGCGCTCACAGCTCATATTAGAAAATAAACTGACCATCTACAAGACCATAATACCTATAACCATAATAATGGACCTACGGTGCAGAACTGTGGGGTGACACTAAGCCTTTCAATATCCAACGAATACAATCCTTTCAGTCCAAAATTCGTAGAATAATTGCTAACGCTCCATATTATGTGTCCAACTCTACCCTTCATCACGAATTTAATATTCCTTTTGTCAAAGACCTTATCTCCACCTGCATCGAACTCTTCCATAGTAAACTCCAATTTCATCCCAATCCATTTGCTCAATCCCTGTTGTCGGACTCCAATCCTCACAATCCTCCCTGGCGGAGGAAAACGGAGATGGCCTCGCGACCTCCTGGGCCTTAATGCCTAAACTTATTGGGAGTGGGGTCGATGGGCCCCTTCTCCCTGCACAGTGATGACCATTTATTTATTTATTGTTCATTTTATTTTTATTTNAACGAGAGTCATTTAAACAGATTAACAATGTCAGCTCCTCCGAGCATAAGACGATATATTCGTCGGCCTCGGAGGTTAGACTCTCGGCACTAGTGCGGGGAATTTAATAACTTATGAGACTTGTCCCGGTAGCTTAAGTGGCAAATGCACCGGCCCGGATAGCAGGAGTTCCACGTTCGAGTCCCGGCTGGGACGGTTAGATTTTTTATTCTGTTCCCTTGCACTAAAAATTGTTAAAATTTACATGGGATCAAATACCACAACACCATAATATTTATAGATTTTTATATTCTATTCCCTCTCATTACTTGTGTAAAACTATTTATTTTCCTTAGCATAAATAATTTGAAGTTTATATTTCATTGTTGAATTATGATTTCATATTTGCAATTATATTCTATGCTTTTAGAAATAGAAATTAATAGTAGTAATGGATAATCCAAAAAATTTCATTTCATTAATATAACTTATAAATATTTTTCCTATAAAAGTAGAATGTTTGTTTCTACTTTTTTTCTTTTCTTTTTTTAATTTCACATAATCAAATACAGATCATTTAGTAAGTGAAAAACTAAAAGAAAAACCAATGAGAAAATTGATTTTTATTAGACTAATAACCTGTAGAAACGTAGCTTATGGAATAAATTTATGTAAATAATCATAACCAAGTTCTTTTATCTTTTTAAGTCTCTTAGCCAGATATTTTATGTACCTCTCTTAGCCAGACCTGTACGGGAAGGGACAAAATGGAGGATGCCACCTGCTTCCTGCCTTCACAGAAGAAAATTAGGGATACTTTGAAATCGCTATTAGATTCTTCTAGGCCTAACTCGCTTTTTTTTATTAGATTATAAAGTAGAGCGCCAGGGGCCCCCAGTCAGTGTTATATTAGTGTTACTCAGTGTCAGTTTCCGTGTCAGATCGCATGCCATGGAGCGCCTGGCTGGTCGTAGCCTTTGCAGTGCCAGTAACAGTGAAGTGATGAGTGACAGTAATTAACAAGTTATCTTGAGACTTCTTTATAAATAAGCACATTTAATTCATTTGTATATATTTATTAATTAGCTGTAGGTAATATATATTTTCTACTTATTTGTTCATTAGTTAGTAAGGGCAGTAGGTTCTGTTGTTATCGGTCATTAGTAGGTGTACTTAAGAACTTCTCTGTTCTTATTATTATTGACACGTAGTCCGTAACATTATACTGCAATTTTTCAATGTCTGCTTAGCAAATGCATCATTGTGTGTTTGTATTTAAGTGATATAAATAAATAATATGTGCAATATATCGAAACTCATACATCTCTCACGTACTTATCCCTTACATTCTAAATATATTTCACACTATTTCGATACCCCCCTTTGATCGACTTATTTCTACCGTTATCAGCTGAGAGGATAAATATCGCCTTGTCAGAGAAGTCGACCTTTCAGGTTGTAAATGACGAGTTGGAGAACTGATGGTCTGCCCCGGGGACAAAGTGACCCAGACCCCTGCCTCCTGTATGTGTGTACCTGTCACCTAGGAAGAGGAGAGGTCTGAAGGTGGAAGAAAAGGGCGCTTAGAGGTATAAAAGTAAAGGAAAACACCAGGAAACGTGAGAAAGGGTGAATACATTTATATATCATTGTAAAGATATAAGAAAAAATATATACAGTCGTCAAAATATATAAAAAGTGTTAAAGAGCGAATTATAAATTCTAGAGTTTGATTTAATACATCGAAATATACATAACAATATTATTCTGGACAAAAGCAGTATTTTACTTTGTCACTTATTTTTACTGTCATTTTTTGACATTTATCAAACATAAACTAAATTTAAAAAATAACTTATGCATTTTCTTAATTCTAATACTTTTATTTTTAAATAATTTGTTTTTATAATAAGATGCCTTACTTTTGAAAATTCGTTGACATATAAATATTGAGAAGATAAAAGAAATTACTTCCTCTACATTTCCACAATAAATTTTTGTCTTTTTACCCAACTAGATAAAGTAATAAAAGTGATTAATAATAAAAAAAATGAAAACGCTAATGAGGATCCCTTTTTACGTCAGCCACAAAAATAAGAGAACATTTTTTTTTTTTTTTTAAAAAATTTAACTGGTAAATTAAGACTTAGTAAATAGTATAATATTCAGGTTAAAGTTTAATTGAAATATAGTTTTGGGAAATGGTAAGTGTTAAAGATAAGTAGTTTATTGGTTGTTAAGGGTGACGTAGAGATAGGTTTAGTGGGGTGTGTTAAAGTTGTTAGCATAGGTTTATGGAGGTGTTTAAGTTGATCAGTATAGATTTACAGAGATAGAGAATATAGGTGTTAAAGTTTAGTAGTTGGCTGGAGCAAGTGGTTTTTTTTTTTTTTCGCCTGGGGCACCGGGTTTCACCTTCCCAGGAGATTGGTGTGATAAGTCCCCACATCCAAACCCAGGGAAGGAAAACCGTACACAGTAGAAATCCTACCTTGGTGGCACCTTCTGGGTGGCTCCTTGGAGGATGACTGTTGCGGGCCAGCTATCCATTCGGCAAAAGGGTCTCTGCGAATCTCTCATTACCACTGATGGGGCATCACAGGGACCTAAATGGTACCACGGGGATGACGCTGCCCGGCCGTACCGAGGAGCGAGCGCATTCCGCATTCGTGGAGAACAATGCCGCCTTGACTGGGTCTCAGCGATCGCGTTATTGGGATCCGGAGGAGCTTGAGTTTCTTGCGGACAGTGAAGCTCGGTTGCGTGCAACCGGCTATGCTGGCCAATTGAATGCTCAGCTCGCTGAGATTCTTGGCAGGACTTTCGACGCAATAAAGTGCGCCAGGTCGGGTCCCCCGTATAAGGAGCTCTTGGAGGTTAGGAGGGCTGAGGGTGTTGCCGGTGTTCCCTTCCCTGCGGCAGCGGATCCGGTTGGTTTTTCTCGTGACTGCGGGGCATCGATTCTCAGATCCTTGCGCGGTCTTATGCTGGAGATATCCTCCTCGCATACTGACCTGGCGGAGGATCGGCTCCTCTCTGTTGCTTCCGATGCTGCCGATGGTCGGTCGGTTGCTGGGGCCCTGGTGGAATGGGTCTTGACTCACCCTGTTCGGGTCCTGCAACTGACAGGCCTTCGGCGGTGGAGGGGCAGTCGGGTGATGCTACGGTTTTGCGGGGGGGCCGACCGGCCGCAAGGCGATACCGGTATGCTGCTCTTCAGCGGTTGTGGCGAGTGGATAGGCCAGCTGCTGCCCGAGAGGTTCTCGAGGGTGGCTCGGCTGTTACAAGTCACACTGTTGAGGAGCTGGCTCAGTATTGGATGCCAGTTGTTGAGGAGGAGTCCTCATAATGTACTTCTCTTGGATGCCGTCCTTCGCACTGCGTGGAGGAAGAAACGTTCTCTCTCCATGTCGGTGCTGGACGTCAAAAAGGCATTTGAATATGTGAGTCATTCCGCCATACTCCGTATCCTTCGTGATCGTGGGGTTCAGGCCGAGTTTTACGAGTACGGTGAGAGACTGTATTCCAGTATGGAATCCAGTCTCCTGTTATGAGGCCGAGGAGGGGTGTGAGGCAAGGAGATCCGCTCTCGTCATTGTTGTTTAACATGGTTATGGACCATGTTATTGCTGGACTGTCCCAGAGGCTTGGTTTTCGTTTTCAAAACAGCCGAATTCGCGCATTGGCGTATGCGGACGACTCGTCCTCTTTGCCAGTTCCCCGCAAGGGCTTACTGCCCTCCTCAGGCAGGTGGCTGAGGGGTTCCGCGACTATGGTTTGGAGATTAATCCTGACAAGTCACGCGCCCTCACGCTGACTGCGATTGGGGGGTGGGGACTGATAAGGTAGGAGTATATTGCTCGTATATTGTTGGAGAGCGACGAATTGGTGCTGTAACGGTTTACGAGACCTGGGACTATCTTATGATTATGTTTGGGCCTACTGTAATCCATGTTGTCCGTAATCCATGTGATATGATGACGAAATTAGAGCAAATCAATAGGGCTCCTCTAAAGCCGCAGCAGAAGATGGAATGTTTGCGCACTTTTCTCTTCCCGAGCGTTCTCCATTACCTTTGGTTTGACCGTTGCCTCTGCCCTAAAGCCCTTGGACCTAGCGGTTAGGGCATACGTCAGGAGGCTTCGGCTACCTCATGACGTGCCTAATGCCCTTATACACTCGCCGCTTAAATTTGGGGGACTTGGCATATTTCGCCTAGCGGGCCTGGCTCCCTACCTTAGGACCAAGAGATTCCTTCTGGTAAAGGATGACATGAGCTTAGGGAATGGGGACCTGTTTCCCGAGTTGGGGGGTGGGTTTCCCTCGGACCCTTGCCTGTTGATCCTAGGTTAGCCGAATGAAAAATTGGGTTCGGCGGTGGACGGTAGAGACACCTGGTTGGCGCTGGTGAGGTTCCTGCCTCCAGAACTTCGTCCTCCCTTACTGGCCGAGAGTTCGTCCAGTTTGTGAAGCTGTATGCTGGTGCGGTCCCTACCAGAGTGAGGACCTCGAGGGGCCTGGGTCGGAGGACACCGGAGAGCGTCCTGTGCAGGAACTGTCAGGAGGCACAGGAGACGCCGGCCCATGCCATCAACCGATGCCCCTCGGTCCAGGGTGGTGTTATCCTCCGGCATCACGCTGTCGTGCGTTTCCTTTCGGAATGCTTGCGAAGAAGAGGGTATTCGACGTTTGTGGAACGCGCGCTCACCCACTGCCAGAAAAGTTGTAGGCCAGACCTGATTGTTCACACTGGTGAAGAATTGCTCATTATTGATGTCTCTATAGCCAGTGGAAGGATGGACATGGATCAGGTTGGTTTGGCTAAAGCAAGAAGATATGGTAGGGACTGGATCTTCAGGGCCGCAGTAGAGCTGACGGGTTCAAGCGCACGAAGAAGAAGAGTCCTTCCCGTCATCTTGACGTGGAAGGGAATATGGAGCAGGACGTCTGCGGCTGAGCTCATCAGGCTGGGAGTATCCAGGAGGGCTCTTGGCTGGACGACGTGCAGGGTCCTCCGAGGCGCGTGCTTGAACTTCTCGGCCTTCATACGGCGCTCATCTTAGCGAGGATTCGTCTTGTTGTGGCCTCATAGACAAGACATAGGACTCGTTTTGGGCTGGTTCTCCGGCAGCTTTTTATTTCAATTATAATTTATTTATGACTGTAAGTGGAGAGAATTAAAAATTTGTTATTTTTTTTTTTTTTTTATATTGTACGCTCCTAAGAGAGCAGGCTCTAATCTTATTTTTACCCCTTCAGGGTATATAAATAAGAGTGCAGTGAGCCCCGTTATGTATGATTTATTTTTTTTTTGTTTGCCTTGCACCCATTGAAGAAGGAGCATTATTGTGTATAATTATTTTTATTTTTATGAAAACATTTTTAAATTATCACAAATAAAAATATTATTAGCCAAATGCCTCGTCATCTAATTAGTGACGCGCATGAATGGATTAACGAGATTCCCTCTGTCTCTACCTACTATCTAGCGAAACCACGACCAAGGGAACGGGCTTGGAAGAATCATCGGGGAAAGAAGACCCTGTTGAGCTTGACTCTAGTCTGGTACTGTAAGGAGACATGAGAGGTGTTGCATAAGTGGGAGGCGTTAACTCGTCGACAGTGAAATACCACCACTTTCATAGTTTCCTTACTTACTTGGTGAGGCGGAGGGCGTCCGGAACATTTGTCAAATAATAACGCAGGTGTCCTATGGTCAGCTCAGCAAGGACAGAAACCCCGCGTAGAACAAAAGGGCAAATGCTGGCTTGATCCCGATGTTCAGTGAGCATAGGGACTGCGAAAGGACGGCCCATTGATCCTTTTGGCTTGAAGAGTTTTCACAAGAGGTGTCAGAAAAGTTACCACAGGCATAACCGGCTTGTGGCGGCCAAGCATTTACAGCGACGTCGTCGTTTGATCCTACGATGTCGGCTCTTCCTATCATTGCGAAGCAGAATTCGCCAAGCGTCCGATTGTTCACCCGCTAATAGGGAACATGAGCTGGGTTTAGACCGTCGTGAGACAGGTTAGTTTTACCCAACTAATGTGGGGTCGTTGCTATAGTAATCCTGCTTAGTACGAGAGGAACCGCAGGTTCGGACAATTGGTACACGCACTCGGTTGACACGCTGCTGGTGCGACGCTACCATCCGAGGGATTAGGCCTGAACGCCTCTAAGACCGAATCCCGACTAAACGCAATGATATAACTATGGGACCCGTGAGTCGAGAGGCTCAACACAATGTGACTCTATTAGGTGGTCGGCTTCGCGCCGGCCATCGCCCGAGCCCTGTGGCCGGGGGGCCCTTGTGCGGGAGTCCGCTGGTACATTCCGGTCGGACTCCCCGGTGCCCCGGCGTACCATGGTTCAACCCCCTTCATAGGGGGAGTTCGATGTCGGGACCCCTGAATCGTCTGTAGACGACTTCTAAATCGGGCAGGGTGCTGTACTCGGGAGAGCAGTTGCCACGCTGCGATCTGTTGAGACTCGGCCCTTGCCCACGGGTATTCGCCTCGGTTTACCGTGAGGCTCGAAGATCCGCCCCCTTCTTCTCTCCAGAGGTACACCTGGAATACCTCTCCTCCCTCCCCATTTTAAAATAATTTTATTTAAGATTTATTTATTTTATGCTTTCAACAATGTTGCAACCTCAACAATGTTCTGGACCACATAGCCATGACTTTTACCTGCTAGAGCCTACCAAAATTTGATCCAAAACCGAAGAAGTTATGTATTTTTGAATAGTGGCTGAAAACAGTTTTGTATTACACAAAGTACCTCAATGAAAGCAAGTTTACGTACTCTGTTAGATTCTATCAGAATTTCTATTAATAAAAGACTATTAACAAGTTGTTCTCCAGAAACTCCAGAGCAAAAGACATACGAGGATCTTTTTAAAATAATTTAAAATTTTCTGAAATGATACGAAACAAATTCATACAAAGGAGACATTTTCAAAGAAAGTATCAAGATGTGAGACAAACAATAGCTGACTATTTCTTGCCATTACAAAAACTAGCACTCACCTCTCAGTTTCATGATCAATGGAAAGAAGAAGCTATTTCTACCTAAATTAAATTAAGATCAAACGATGAAAGTTTATGCATGCTCCTCAACAGCACTCCTGATTTTGATTAATAAAAAAGCAAAATATATGACTATGACACATGAATTTAACTAAAAGCATCTTTGAAGAATATTTCTATACTACAAGGAATTTCACCCGTAATGTGTGCAAAAGGTGAAGTGAATACACAAAATAAAGTAAAATGTCATTCTTAAAGTCACAAGGGGTATAAAAGAAGTGCAAATTGTGAAACTCCACATGTTATGCCTATGATCAAATGGGACATATACATATGCCAATCACTACACTAAATGAATAAGAAGCTGTGGATAAATCTTTGGATAAATTGGACACAAGAGCACAACAAGACAAATTAAATTGTTTGTCATTCTTAAGATTGAAAGTTCACTTAAACAATTTCAAATCGACACGAGATCAAGTATTTGATCTATTGAATAATAGAAAATTCAAAGCCACCTGCTGACACCTTGAAGCCTGCCAATTTACACTTATGAACATATCCAGACAACCAATGCAAGTAAAAAGATAAGCATAAGTATATGTTACAAAAGGTAGTGTCCAAAAAAAGTGAAAATGGTATGTAACAGACGAAGATTTTAGAACATACTAGGAATCAAATGGATCTTATTATTTCCATTATTTCATCATAGCTGCTATTAACAGATTTCTCATAGGAAGAAATACAAGTTAAGAGAATTATGAACGTATATTCATCTGCATTGTCAGGCGATATTGGAAAGAAGAAAAATACATTAAATATATAGAGCTAAAACTCCGAGAAAGCTCGAAGCCGATTTGAAAGAAACCGAGATCAGCTGCTAACTATTTTATATCAAAATTAACTAGGGAACATGAGAGGTTAGAACAAGAAAGCATTATTACTCGATTGATAATTCAGAGTATGCCTCACCCATAGTTGCTGTCCGTAAGGGTGATAGTTTAAAGTGTGGTGACTTTCAGATCATTATCAATAAACAGCTTATTATGGACAAACACCCTATACCAAATATTAAGCATTTAAAGGCAAAATAGGTGAAACCAGTTTATTTAAAAAATATAGGTCAAGCAAGCATATACACATATAAAAATACATCCTGATTACTGAAAATAACCAACTTTAATACATGCAAGAGTTTAAATTTTTATAACCATCACTTTTGGCAGTGGTCTTGCAATTTGGTAAAAATCAATTGAAATATTCAAAAGGAGTAGAAAGGGTAATGATATTTTATGAGAGTTATGAGTTTTCAAGAGGTTAGAAGACAACAATTCAAGTTAATAAAGAAAAAGTATTTTTTTTTTAATAACTTCAATGAAATATTGTTGTTTCAATCTAATGAATAAGGGTGTGAAAAAATCTGAAGGTAAAGTCAAGGAAAATTTACTGTCACTGAGCCTAAAAACATGCCGAACTTAGGTCATTTTTGGGTATGGTGAATTTAGAAATTAGAAATGTAATAAACTGTTTTTTATAATTACATTTCATTTTTACATTTTAACATTCTAATAAATAATTATTAACCAAGTTATTGCTAACCATTAAAGTAAAAAATATACGCTAGCATAACATTGATTTGAACATGAATTGAATAATTGTTTGTAAGAGGAAAATTTACAAATGTGTATTTCAATACAATTACAATACAATAAAAATGATAATTATTATTAAATAATTTAACAAAGTAAAGTTTCAGAAGAACTGAAATACCCTAAATAGGAGTTATAAAGAAATAATTATTTTATCGATAATTATTTTAATATTAATTATTATCTTTTTTTCATGGTGCTTAATAAAGTTAACCATCCTAATTTCAAGTCCTATAGCCAAGAGGTATTTTCATGTATTATATTCCTAAAAAAGCATCTTTCAAAAGTAGGATTCAAACCTGTTACACTGATGCAAATTATTGTATTGTTTCACTCCATACAACCTAAAATGAATTTTTATAATAATATAAGAAATAATTTTTTAGAAGTCTTATGCTTAAAACATTCAATTAGAATAGCTTAACACACATTTATCAATAATAATGGTAACCCTAATGCCCTATTAGTAAAACACACATGAGAAAAGAACTCCGCAAAGAATTCACTTATTGAGAACCATTTTCAAAGATGAAAATGTTATATGTAAATTAATAATTCTGTTAAATTTAAAATTCAACTTATTTAAAGATGTTCAATGGACATGTAACAGCTACCGTGATGGAATTATGAGAGAGTTTATATCAGGTTCAATACTTGATTCATCTGAAAGTGGAACAATTACAATGTGAACTTTCAGAGTGTCCCTGAAACAAAAACACAAAAAATAATGAAAAATGTATGAGTACACAATGAGTATTATTTATTATTTTTGTTTGTATTAATACAATATAAAAATAGGAAAAAGTCACTTCCTTATGTCTCACCATAAGAAAACTAGGAATAATTTTATGCGTGACCTCAGCAATTTACAATGTTTTTTTAATACGATTTTTTGTTCTGTTTTCCTTAACCTGGAGATAAAAAAAAAAATCAAACCCAGGTTCCCTACTCCTGCTTCTCTTAGTTGAAGGAGAGGATTAGATAAAAGACTAATAGATACCTATACCAATGGATGCACAGTTTGCAGATAGAATTTAAGGGCAGCAAGCAGAGTTCCAGATCAGTTTTAGTGCGAGGGTCACTGTGGATTGACCTCTGGATCTTGCTTGTCTCTCTACTACTCTCAATACAGCCTCTTATCACTCACAGTATGAATTTTATTCATAAGTTCCTCTCTCTTTCTGCCTCTTCAATTAAAAGATTAAAAGATTCTTTTAATAATAAAAGGGGAAGAGCTGTAAGGATTGGAGTCCGGTGACAGGAATTGAGCATATGGATTAGGGTAAAATGCAGTGTGAAGTACCATGTTAAGAAAACACCATATCACACTTTACTCACACTAATTCCATTATTTTACATACATATTACAAGTGCATAAAACTCATTTAATCTTTAATTATCAAAAATCATAGTTAGGAAAATTCAGTTTGGATGGATAGAAGATGCTGTGAAAAAGGGGGGGATTTGAAAAAGAAAAGAGAAGGAGCACGTCTAATTTTTCAGGGTGGGAGTTCCAAAGGCTAGCTGCCCGAACTAGGAAAGAGCGGCGAAAAGAAGCAGTTTTATAAGAGGGAGTGTAAAGATCAGAGGTATGGGATCTAGTGTGGCGTGAACAGACTAAGGAGGTGAAGGTAAGGAGTTCATAAATGTAAGAAGGAGAATGTGTGAAGACAGTATTATATAGGAAGGAACCAAGGAAGTAAAGTCTGTGGTAGGAAGGAAACAAACACTTTAAATCTGTATACAGGCCGGTTACCCGGGAATTCCTAGCTGAGCATAAGACAAACCTAACGCAATAGTTTAAGAGACACTTTAGTCTATCATCAAGCCCACCCAAGACAGCGCCTTATGCCAAACAACAATAATAAAAGTGGGGGAGAATAAGTGAAGAAACAAGGAGTTGGCACGTGGATCTGGGTAGAAAAGAGGTGAGCGTCGGAATTGTCGGAGAGACGCAAAACAGTGCCGGGATGTTTGGGAAATGTGAAAGTTCCAGGAGAGGTTCTGGTCAAAGGTTACACTCAGGTTTCTAACTGAGGAAGAGAAGGAAATAGGAGTATTATTAATAGTAAAATTAGGTAGGGTACGAAGGGAGCTTAATTGGGGAACGGAACCTAATACAATGGCCTTTGACTTTGCAGCATTCAAACATAATCTGTTTTGAACAGCCCGGCTATTGATTTTGTCGAGCTCGCTTTGGATCAAATTCACAGCCACACTAAGTTCCGAAGGGGGAAAGGAATGGTAAAGTTGGAAATTGTCGGCATAAAGATGGTAAGAACAATACTGGATAGTGGCTGGGAGGTCATTAATGAAGGAACAGAAAAGGGTAGAGGAAAGATTAGAGCCCTGAGGGACTCCTGCAGGAGTAGGAAGAGAAGATGAGATAGGTTTTTCTGGAATGGAAACAACTTCAGAGCGTTGGGACAAGAAAGAATGAAACCAAAGGAGCGTACTGTTGGAGAAGGATTGCTTTTAAAGTTTGGATAGGAGTATGGAGTGATCAACTGTATCAAAAGCTTTTGAGAAGTCCAATAAGATGAGGATTGTGACTTTTTGCTCTTCCATCGCATGCTGAACATCAGTTTTGATCTTCACTAGAGCAGACTGAGTAGAAGCCTGACTGTAAAGGATCGATGAGCTGGTGTAGCCCTACTCTTGACATTTAAGGCACATATATGTGTCTTAAGATATATATATTAAGAATATAAGAACAATATTCTTGCATGGATGTGGCTTCTCAACTCATATTTTGCAATGACAGAGTGTTGTGATATTATATATCTCTTCCACATTTCTTGTGGGCTAAAGATCAACAAAGAATTAGATGACAGTGAGGTCTTTAAAGGTGCATTCTAGCCAGGCTTGTTTAAAATAACATTGATGGTGTTTCTGACCTGAAAGCCATTATCAGTAAGCTTCTCTTTGATCAGAAAGAGGAGCTTCCCTCTGTTGTCAGAGAGAGATGAATCACATTGTTTGCAGATGGCAACTCTATCTGCGCATTCTTCCTTAGGCTGGTATGTATGGTGCTGGGCATTTGTCTCCTTAAGATAGCTGATAATACTATATACTATAGGTGTCAGGACTGTCTGGCATGATTTTGGTATCGTTCTGCCTATTAACGCAGGAGTATCGTCCAGCTTGTCGAGTTGTTTGCACATCAAGAGGAAATTTTGAATGTTTCTAACAAAGACAGAGTGGTAGGGAAGTTTTCAGCATCCATCTTTTCTTTTGTAATATTTTGAAGAGGCTGAAACGGGTTCTGTTTTGTGAATCGTCTTCATTGTTTACCTGTTTAATAATAACCAGTGGCCGGGGATTTATGACCTGTGAAGTGCTACTGGCAGAGTGAACCTTTTATCCTTGGGAGGAGTCATGGGTGATTCTTTGTATTTTCCTTTCCTTCCCCCACTGGCTATAACCTGTTGATAGAATGGCATTGACATTTATTATAAAGAGAGGGAGGAAAAATAAAAATAATAAAAAATAAAATAAAGGTAGCGTTAGAGGTGTTGACTTATCAACAGCTACACTGCTCCCCTACACCAAAAGCCCAAAAGTTAGTGAGCTAGTAATAGTTGAACAAGGTGGAGTTTACTTCATTTTACTGTTCAGGAAAGAACTCGGAGATAAAATATAAACCATTTTAAAAAACTTGAATAAATGGTAGGAAGTTGAATTACCAATGAGTTATCAATAACATGTCATAAGCAAGTTTTTTTTTTTGGTTAGCTTTGTTGTAATGATCTAAGCAATCCTTAGGAGGGATCATCAATGAGATGAATAAATTATCTCACTCATTATCTATCTATTTCCTCTTTTAACAATTGCAAATAGAAAGGCTGCTACAGCTTATAGAGAAAGGTGGCAATCAATGCTAGAAAAGGCCAAGATTCTTCACTAGATAAAAACACATTTGCAATATTCAAAGACAGGTAAAAAGACATTTGCAATAATCAACCATTCATTAGGATATAGAGCTTTCTTATAAATCTTCTGGTGGAACTACTGGAAACTTCTGAGGTGAAAACTACATCTATGGTCTTTTCCTAACTACCAAGCACACATCTATGAAAATTATACTTTCTGTATAAATTTTTTATTTTATTTTTTTCTATGTATAAGAGGATTTATTTATTCCTGGCTTTTATTTCTAAGAGGTTATTTTTTAAGTTGGTAATTTCTTTAAGAAGAAAGCAACTTAAAGCAAGCAAACAGATGTAAGTCTTTTAACTAATTTTCTGATGTTTTCCAAGTAAGAAAATCATGTAATCGATCTAATAATACAAACTATATTACAGGAAGCTCTCATATCATATCACAGCAAGTATGTTTAAAACTGAGAAAAAATGTGAAATGCAATCATTTATTTAACATTTCATTACAAAATATAAAAATTACTTGCCTCCAGTAATGCTCAATCCTTGGTGAAAAAAAAATTAGTGTCTCATATCTATAGTAATTTCCCAAGTATTTCTTATATGGTGTTAGGAAGCAGATCAGTTTCTTTTGTTGCATCGAATAATACATATAATTGTATTTTTTATTACAAATTTGTCTTAAATAAGTTCATAATAATATTACTAAATGTTTTAAATAAATTTATAATTTACTGAACAAATATTTAAGTAAAGATAAATAAAAAAAATACTAAAATAGATAAATAGCATTTAATGCACTAAATTCTCATATTCTCCCAGTACTTAGATAACAAAAGGTCTTAATGTCAAAAGGTCGTAAAAATGAATTATCCAAGGACAACATTAGTTCAATGAAAAAATCAGACTTTAGGAAGATTTTGATACCTAGCTTTACAATTTCTTTATATTTTTTATAATCTTTATTAAAAATATATCATAAGACATAAAATGCCAAAAAAATCTGATACAGGAGCTGGATAAACGAAGCAAATTACTTAATATCACAGTAGATGAATATTTGTATTTGTACTTTTTATCTCAACTAATACCCTACTTATAGAATATATCTTTATCAACTACCATATCTTGATTCCATTTTAAATATTATGAACTTTAGTATTAAGGTCGTCAAAACCAAAAATTATGAAAAAACTTTTCATACTCGCACTTGACAGTTCAGGTTATCCCCCAATCCAATTAGACTGATTTGACTATATAATAAACTCAGACTTGTTTTAAAATGTTCTATTTAACATTTGTGTTTTAAATTTTATTAAGAAAAGCAACCTGTGTTGAGTTCCATTACTCTGAACTAAATATTATGCTCAATACACAAAAAAAAACTTTTTGTACTCACACTCAACATTCCAGGTAATCTCCTACTGCCTGATTTGGCTCTATGGCTAACCTAGCCTTCCAATTTACATTTAAAGGTAAATGCCAAATTTCAATAAGAAAATCAACTTATTGTGGCTTTCAGACCAATAAGTTAAAAATTTACAGTTCAGGTAAACCCTCTCTGTTATTTGTTCTATTTCACTATTTAACTCCTAAAACATATATTTTATTAACAAAAACAAACCTGTATTGAGCTTCATTATTTATAAACTAAATTATACACCTGCTACATTAAGATAAGTAATTTTTTACATAAAAAATTGTAAGTAAAAGTGTTAACATCACAGGTAATCTCCCACTCCTATTGGTCTGATTTTACTCTATAACAAAATTAGCTTTTTTGTTTTCTATTAACAGTAAGATACCAAATTTCATTATGGAAAATCCTATAGGAAACAAGCACACACACTCCCATATAAAAATAGAAATTATTTTAGTGACTATTATTTTTTATGTCCAGTGCCTACTAGAGAACTGGAGATAATATCAAACAAACTTTCAAAATATGTAATGAGAACAACTACAGTAGCTTCATTCTTTTGAAATTTCCTAATTTATAATATGTTAAAAAACTACCAAACTCTTTTCAGATACTTTGATATTTTTTTTTTTTTTTTTTTTTTTTTTTNCTTGAATTATAATTATAAATTATATTTTTCATCTAATCAAATGGATGGATAAGTGAGTTAATTTTATTTTTTTGGATCTATAATAGACAAATATGATAAATAATGAAAATAGCTGTAACCATGACTGATTTGATAAAAAAAAAAACAAAGTTCACCTTACTTACAATTAGTCAATAAATATCAAATGTTAAATAATAAAAAAATGAATAAGATTATTTATTTACCTATTTGGTCCAACTAAGTAGTTGCTAGCTGGTTTTTCAGGAATTACAGATTCTAATAAATTAGTATTAAGGTCATCAAAAGGGATTACATCATCTAGATTAAGAACACGTTCAATGCAGTTGAAGTGATGGTTTTTAACTACAGCTGATATCACATGTTCTATTCCATCTGTAACTCCAACCATTAGGACACCAACCTGTAGAGAAATTTAAAAAAAATTCTCATAACTTCCAAAATTAAATTTTAAATAAATGAAATAATGTACAGACAGGGACATGAGAGGCTAATAATCCCATACTATTTCAATGAAGAATATCTACTTTTTTTCTTCTTCTTTTTTACATAGTTTAGTATATGAATAAACAACTTTCTCTATCTCCATATTAATTTTATTTTTCATATCACAGACACTTTGACCTTCTTAAAGGTATTTTCAATGCATTTATTCCTTCTTTTTTTAGACCTCATGTGTCAAATGTCATTGGGGTTCGGCAACACTTCAAACTAATGGTAACTTGTATAATTATTTTTAAAACATTCTTCTTTATTTGATCAAATTTGTTGTGCTATATGAAAATTGATTGTTTTTGGTCACAAAAAATTTAACTACTTTTTACTGGAAGTAAGTTTGGGTAACTAAATTATTTTTGAAATTATTTTACTAGACACTCTTTTTTTTTTAGAGAGCTTTTCCCTCTTACCTAAAGGAACCAGCAGCCTACCTCTAAGAAATTTGTAAATATCTCTATAAGGGGATGATGTCAAAGAGTGAAACTAACACATTCTAAAATACTCCAAAATGATTGGGTTTTTATTTGATTTCCTTACTACCACTATTTTGACAACTTGAAAGTCAACATCAGGATTCAAATACAAGACATCGCTACACTTCTAAAAATTATAGATTGGAATGAACAGAGATGTGGTATGTTATAAGACAGAAAACGATATGCAGAATAAACTCAGAATTTAACTATAGAAAATTGGAAATATAAATCAACATTATGTGCCAATAATGATGTATAGAGAGACTTCCAAGGGAGGTTTATGGCCACATCTCAGACTGCAGAATGAAAATGAGAGACAACCAGTGAAAGGGGGTGGGAGGGGTTAGTCGGCAAACTTCAAAGTTAGGTAAGATTTAGCGGCTTATCACTTCAAAGGGAGGTTAGAAAGGGTGAGGCCAGACTGTGACTCTCAGTTTAGTTCTGCAATCTGAAATGTAAACTTGGGGACCTCTCCATACATCAATATATATAAAGTTTATTTATATTTTCATATTTTATATAGTTAAATTTTGAGTTTATTCAGTATATCATTTCCTGTCTTATATAATACTACATCTCTGTTCATTACAATCTATAATTTTTAGATTTGTAATAGTGTGAATTGTATTTCAGCTCTTATGATGACTTATGACAAGTCAAAATGTTGGCAATAATGAAATAAAATAATTACCCAATAATTTTGGAGTATTTTATTTTTCTCACCCTGGCCAAAACCCTAATTATTTCTCATGCACAATACTCAACGGCCAACCAACCACCAAACATAACACATTCTACATAAACTTCACATCATTAAGACCTCTGATTATACAGTGACAAGAATTTATTGACAAACACCCTCTCATGGTAAATCATATTACTGCAAATTTTCTCTGTTTCCCTGTTCTAAAAAACAATTTCTGCCATGCCCAGTTGATATCCTATACGGAATGGATCTATATCCCCGCCTAACATAGGTTTCCAGTCAAGACATATTGACGGGCCTCTTCCTACTATTGACATCTCTTGGAAATGTCACTAGAACGACCCCTTCCATCAACTTCCTGTTAAATATGCCGGAACCCTTTGGGCAGGTTGAAGCCCTCCGGTTTCTCTAGGACCCTACTACTGACAATCCTGGTTCTCTCTTGAATACTTCCAATTAGGAGTTAAAAGTCAGTATGATTGAGGATAGGCTTAACCATGCTGAGCAAGAAAATAAACGAAATTCACTAAAAATAAGGAGTGTCATATATCTGAGACTGAGAATGATACGGCTGAGGCCCTGGTAACCAGAATGGACTATCTGGAGAGGCTGAGACCTAGAAGAGGTGATCCCCAGACCACCAGGCCCTGAGGGAAGAGCTTAGTCAATCAGAGAAGAGTCAAGAGGGCTTTCTCAATACCATATATTTGCTAGAATGAGAATGACTTCAACTGGATATACCTCAGCAAGGAGATGACTTCCACTAACCTCACCTTTAATGGCTGGCATGGCAACATCAGATAGCTGGGAAACAGAAGGAGGTAAAGTGCTTGTTCGACGAGACGATGGCCACCCAGTTGTCCTCATCAACTACCCTCATGAACTGGATGTCTTCGGATGACTTCAGGTATCCTGTTCTACTCATGCTTGCCTTAAGTCCACTAACTTCTTCCCAGTTTCAATATTTGAAGCTGGATACATTTCCATATTTATTATCATTAAATTATTATTAATTAATATAAAATTGACATCAGTCATGAATATGGGGTCCTGGTGACATGACTTCCCCTCTCGCCCTCATGATAGCCCTTAAGATGGTCTATAATATAAGCCAAAATGTTGGCAGTCAACTAAAAATAAACATTTTTTAAATTGTATTTTTAGATTTACCTTGATCAAAACCCAGCAAATAAAACACCTACTCAATTTTATTAAGGTTCCTTATTTTTTTTTAAATCTATAACATGGCTGTTGGTCTATAGTATGACAAAAGTTTGACAATTCTTGCATTTTTTCTTCTTTTAGATATAATTTTATTTATAAGGATTAACTTTAGATATTTTAAGTTTCTATAGAGAAATTTCTAGGAAAAAGTTAAACTTAATAATTTATTAATAGATTCATGATATTCCAAAGAATTGTTTTAATGATGCTACTCATATAATAAGCAGAGTACATTCCTTTATTTTTATATTATTTTGCAAAGACATAAGCTTCTTCAGAAATGGATGTTGCAAACTCTGTTATAATGGGTTCACCGAATTGAGTGCTATCTTCTGAAGTCATTCATTGGGCAAACCTTAGGTGAGGTAGCAGATAAATTTCCATTTCCTGAAAATGTTTCAGTACCAATTGAGATCTTTTAAGAGATTTTTAAATGTGGATTTTTTAAATTCTCATTTTTCTAATATTCTTTACTTAAAATTCATATTTTATTTTTATGTCCAACCTTTCTGTTTGAACTTTTGATTTATTGTTGTTTCTTTTTTTTTTTTAATCACAAGTTTGAATATTTGTGTGTGTGAGTGTGCAAATATTTTGCAAGCTCTTGATTAAAAGGCTCATTAGAATCAGATAAGATATCAGAAAAAAGTCTTTGTTTTGAAGTGTTCTTATGCTTTTGTCATGTATTATTTTGCAAATAACAACATATTTTTAGTCAAAATTGTTGATAGTAAGAACATTGTAGCGGTGTAGGGCACGTTTTTGTTGATACTGACTGTCTGAGTGTGTGTTGACTTAGCCTTCTTCTATCTCTTTTATTCTCTTTTGTGCTTTATTTGTCATATTTATCTTGTTTTACTGATTTTTCTATTTACCTAACTCTTCTGTACTGACGCTCTGTGATCAATTTATTTTATGGGATAACCTGGACTTCATTAAGGACTTCGCTTCTCAGCTTGTACACAAATAAAAGTTGTTGCTCAAACTTTTCTTTTATCATTTCATCCTTTATCTAGCCTTAAAACAGATTTACGTGGTCTAAAAGTGGATTTTTTCAGCTTATTAGATGGTTAGCACACATCAAAAGCATGTAAAGCCCATGTTCCACTACAAATATTCTATTTTCCAGTATATTAAAGTATATATATATA
>KZ807333.1:374493-395058 GCA_000696205.2 Oncopeltus fasciatus | reverse complement strand
TATATATATATATATTTCCTCAAACTTAGAAAAAAAAAATTACAAAATGAAATACATATTGATTAAGAAAGCAAAATGACAAGACAATTTCTTCTTTTCTGCTCAGTGAACATTTAGTTTGTGACATTATATCTTTGAATAACTTTTAGAGAAAATTAAATAATAAATTTAGAAATAATAATATAATAAATTAGAAAAATTAAAGAAAGCATAATTGTGAACCATAAGTTTTCAGTCACAGGAACATTTTTGAATCATGAGTTTGATTTTTTGTTAAATGCCTTTAAACAAACTGAAAGTTAATGGAAAGGTTATTCAGACAACAAAAAGCATAAACATTATTTTATAACAGGGCATATAAAAATATATGCTATTTAATACTGTAAAAATTGAAATCCAAAATAATCTAAGAAGTTATAATTTAAGTTCAAATGGAGAGTTTTTAACCAAATAGATTATTAGTAGAAACTTTTTGTTGGGGTTCAAAAAACAGTTTATTAGTAAGCTGTTATATAAAAAATATATGTTGGAAAAAATTCCACAATGATAACACTAGGGAACAATTTGAAACTCAATTTCTGTTGAGTTAGATTTTTTAACTGTTTTCTAGAGAATTAGGCATGCTGGTTTCAAAACTGTTTTAGTTTTCTTCTATCACGTCACGTTCAGTTTCTATGTAGGTGGGCGCATGCTGGTCTAGACCTGCCTGTTTAGTTATGTCTGTTATACTGTGAAACGTTGTGTGTCCATAAGCAGTATTTAGTATTTTGTTACAGAAGTGTACAGAACTACATAGTGTGTTTGAACTGAAACGATTCCCTATGGCTACCTCTGCTACTACACGTCGAAAGTGAGAAAACAGCACCGATTCGTTTTGTTATATATTTGGCAGTTTTACCATTCCCAGTCACAGGACAGACATCAGTACAAGCATATTTTGCCTATTTTAAAGTGGTGGTAAAGATTAATCTTGGGCACCTCATAAAGTGTGTAAACAGTGTGTTGAGGGTTTACGGATGTGGACCAAGGGAACAAGTGCTAAACTTCCATTTGGTATACCTATGATTTGTCGCGAGCCCAAAAGTTCATTCAAGTGATTATTACTTTTGTATAGTGAAAACAACAGGATACAACAAAACAACAAAAAAAAGTGTAAAATAGATTATCCTAATTTACCGTCAGCTATACGCCTAGGCACGCATTCAGCCGAAGTCCCCGTGCCAATTTTTAATGAATTTTCCTCTTTGGAAGAAAGGGAATACGGATATAGTGCAGATAAAAGCAACTCCAGCAATGAAGATTTTGACATTGAAGATGACTCCGTACGTAAAAAAACTTACTTAAAAGGGAGCCAAAGTATCCTATTTTCGAACATGAGAAAGGGCATTTCTGCAGTACTTTCAACGTGATGGTGGATTTGAGTTTTGCCATAATGTAAGTGGTTTAATGGATGAATTGGGAATTTCTGATGACTGGCAACTGTTTATAGATAGCTCAAAGCGTAGCATGAAGTGTGTTCTCCTCCACAATGGAAATTTATTTGGTTCAGCTCCAATTTGCCATTGGATATGACACCATAAAGAAAGTCATTGATCTGTGGCAATATCACTTGCACCAATGGATCATTTGTGTGGTCCTGCTACCAACCTAACTGGTCAACAACATGAATACACAAAGTATCCCTGCTTTTTGTGTAAGTGGGACAGCAGAGCTTGTGCTCAGCATTAGGTGCAATCAAATTGGCCGCCAAGACCGGACCTGAAATCAGGTGATCCAAACATTGTGCATTAGCCACTCAGCAGAAAGAACATTATAATTCCCACCTTTGCATATAAAATTGGGCCTCATCAAGCAATTCGTTAAAGCTTTGCCAACTGAAGGAGACTGTTTCAAGTATCTCGTGTCAAAATTTCCTAGTCTGCCATTTGAAAAATACTTTCTTAAATATGAAAAATACATTTTTAAATATCTCTCTTAATATAAATGTGTTCTTTTGATAAAATTATAGCTATAAAATTATATTTTTCACATATTTTGTTCGATACATTATCTTCATAGTGATAATAATAACTAAGATAAGATTTTAAAATTCGACTTCCTTTAAACCTCCTCTCTCCCCACAACCAATTTTAGTCATTATTTAACTCATACAAAGCTTTTCTAAAAGAAGCTGAAATACCAAATTAGGCTTCATTATTTTAAAAATTGTGGTCACTAGAAAGCGTCCAGAAATATATATATGTGTGTGTGTGTGTGTGTGTGAGTCATCGACCAGGTTTTAAGATAAAATTAGATAGTTATAGAGGATTTGTACAATAATACAATAATTTTGCACAATAATTTAGTCTATGCCAATATTTAGA
The DNA here is from genome assembly GCA_000696205.2 of Oncopeltus fasciatus. Classification (NCBI taxonomy): domain Eukaryota; kingdom Metazoa; phylum Arthropoda; class Insecta; order Hemiptera; family Lygaeidae; genus Oncopeltus; species Oncopeltus fasciatus. The sequence goes on along the minus strand of KZ807333.1, from coordinate 392,695 downwards.
GAATATATTTTCTCTTCATTAGGGCTGAAAATACAAAAAATAATTTACAATTTTGAATGATTAATATTTACAAAATTTACTATTATGTAACATTTACAATTTGTCATATATAAGTAATTACACTTTTTAATTTATTTATTGTTATTATTCTGATAAGTCAACTAAAATTTATAATAATAACAACAACAAAATTACCTTGACTAAATTATTACACAAAATCCTCAATAACCAACNTGACACGGAGTAGTTTGCAGCCACTTTTGTCTATTATTTTGGTTTTTAACAAATCATATATGTGTGTGTGTGTGTGTGTGTGTGTGTGTGTGTGTGTATATATAGAGAAAGTATATATAAAAAATGAAACACTCGTGGCTGTGATATGTAGGAATCAAGAACAGGTGGGATTGAGAGTGCAGTGCACATACAAAAAAAAAATCACAAGGAGTAAAATTATCTGGGATCTCTCGCCCTTCTTCGGTAAGGAGTGAAGAGAGACTATATATAGACACTTACTATATATATATATATAATGAAACACTCACAGCTATGATATATATAATAAATAAGAACTGGAGGAAGAAAGAGTGTAGTGAAAACAAAAAGAAAAAAATACAATGAATAAAATTTTCAGGAAGACTCCTTACTTAAAAAGGGCGAGTAATCTCTCTAAAAATTTTACCCATTGTAATTTTTTTTATGTGTTTACTACACTCTTCCTTCCAACTGTTCTTCCTATATAATTTAATCTACCATATTTTTAGCTTCTACAATGAGTTCTGCTAAAATTTTTCAAAAGCCACATCATGGAAACAACATAAATAGATCAATTTCAATTTGAGAAAATGTGCTAAAAAGATTAGAAATAGGACAACCCTTTCAAATTTTTACACCAATTAACTGTACCTTAATGGCCTAATATTAAAACATTCATAATATTAATATTTTTTTTTAAATCAAATTTGTTGTACCCATTCACTAGTTCTGTCTCCACAGTGTTCAGCAAGGCTTGTATAAGATGAAAACATGAGGGTCCTTGTGTTATAAATAGGAAAATTACTAAAGCGTTCTATACATAATGTTGAGCAATGAAGATCAGAAGTATACATCCTTGGAGTGAACAGAAGCCGCCCATTTTCTTCAGCACACACTTCTGACAGCCTTTCTTTCTGGTCTAACAATAAAGAAAAACAACTTTATAAAGATCAATAATTTAACATTTTGAGTTTGATTCAAATAAAATAAATATATATTTGTAATGACTATTATACATCCAAGCTCAACAATGAAAATGATAAAATGTACATATAAAATGTGGAGTAAGATAATATATAAGACAAAAACTTGAATTCATTAAAAAAAAATGTTTAAATATTATTTTATTTGTTATNAAGAACTGGAAACCAGCGCTAGTCGACAAGAGGATCCAGCCAATCAGTGACCAGCTACCTGACTACTCCGGAGACCAGCCACCAGAAGACAGGATCAACCAATGGAAAGGCAGGCTTCGCCCAAGGACCAGACCACGACGGGTATAAGTATCCCTGAATTTGAAAACAGCTCTCATTCTCTATTCAGCTCTGAAGAAGCCATCACAGGATGTGCGAAAGCTCGACAATTATCAACAACTTGACACGGTCCAACCCGGAAGAAGAAACTGTTCATACATTTGTTATTGTTTTTCCATAGCATTTGACATCTCATTATTTGTAGTTACATCAATTTTATGTAATAATAATTTAAATCATATAGTTTTTTTTGTTTTTTTTTTATTGTTAGCTTAGTCCTCAAAAGTCAATCCTAAAAATCACTAATTATATAGACTTTCCACATTTCAAATTATGTGCCCTTAAAAATTATCATGCAAAATATATTTTCAATGACTTTGGTCATTAACAATAATAGAAAATTATATAAAAACACCATACAAAATGTAGCTTCCACATAAATAGGTTAAATATTGAAAACATTACTATATGTAGTCGGTACTATATTTTATTTTTATTCCAGTTTAAGAAAAGTGAAATTTTATTTTTTTACTTTTAATTACCATTAATCGGTAGTTATTACAAATAATTTTCTGATCAGACAATCAGTTATGGGCAACTTGGAGGCCATTTTCTCCTTTCTATTATTATCTGGATAAACTGAATGATTTTCTATGGAATTGAACAAAGATGGACGCCTGCTCACTATCAAATCTTTAAGATGATCATCTCCGACCTACGGATACTAGTCTGCAAAGTATCTCCACTGTCCATCATGCTTCAACAAGTTGACCGATTTGATTTGCTTGATTTACCTATGGTATTTAGACTTGTTTTAATTGCCCAATTAATAAATTCCTAATCATGAGCTCTTAACAAAAAAAGGATGATAATTTATGTCACAATATTGTCGTAACAATAATATTCTAAAGCCATTTTCATTTGAAATTCAAGTTACTAAAAATAAATAACTATTTCATTACTAGCTGGTAATCATAATTTAAAATTGANATGAACTCTAACAAGGTTTTTTTCAACCACGGTGGAATATGAGACCATTCACTAATAATATAAATATTTAAAAAAAGTAAATAACAAGAGTCATTTAAACAGCTTGACAATGTCAGCTCCCCCGAGCATGAGACAATATACTCGTCGGCCTCGGAGGTTGGACTTTCGACACTAGTGCGGGGAATTTAATAACTTATCAGACTAGCATAATTGGTAAATGCACTGGCCCAGATAGCAGGAGATCCAGGTTCGAGTCCTGGCTGGGACAGTTAGATTTTTTATTCTGTTCCCATGCACTAAAAATTAGTAAAATTTACGTGGGATTAAATACCACAAAAAAATAATATTTATAAGTGATTTTCTCTATAAAAAAAACTTCTAAAGCCCTAATCGCTTTAGTTACTAAATATAAAACTATTAAATATTGTTATCAGATATATTTACAAAAACCCTTATGGGGGGAACATTTTTGGATGGAGGATGCTGAGCAACCTAATAAATCTTTAAAATTCTAAAACCCTGTTCAGTTTACATAGGAATATTGTAAAAAATATACAAGAATGGATTAAATAAATTTTAAAAAAAAGGTTACCAACACCAATATTCAGAACATTTATTCTAGGATTAGAGCTCTTTCAAAAACTACCGCTCATACTCAGTGCACTGGTTGGTTGAGGTGCACTCTCTCAAACCTCTTGCTATCTAAATAAACTATTATTTTAAAATATTTAAAATATTTAAGTTTAGATACTTCTTAGAGATACTGCTCTGCAGTTATTGTTATAAAAGAAAACTAATTGAGTTCGATTGAAGAGAGTGAGAATTCCAGAGTTGGTGCTTTATAGGGTAAGGTTGTACAAGGGTACAATATTGCTATTGATGGGGGGAGGGGTTTTTCTTAATTGAAAACGATCCCGTATCGAGCTGGTTAGAGGAATAAAATAAAACCTAATATCAAATAATACCAAAGTATAAGGGAATTAATAAATTAAACCATTTTTGGAATTAAAATAACAATGCCGTTTATTCTAAGTGCTAACACGAATGAAAAAACAAAACAAGTAAAGTTCATTACAATATTTAATACAAATTAACAAATAATCTTGTATAAGAGAATAATGAAGAACTCAAGAACAATATTGGAAGTCCAGCTGAAAACAGTATGAAAATGATACCAATTCAAAGTTCAATTAATCATTAAACCAAACGAAGGGTGGAAAAAAAATAAAAAAGAGACAAACAATAAACAGAACCAATTATGTTTGTTGAAAAATATGACAATCCGGATGGCGTAACTATTAAATTTGGTTCGGTATACCGTATTGGTACACTTTTGTAACTTAACACTAACTTAGCCTAAAATCGAACAAAACCAATTAACAATTATTAATAAACATAATTAACATTTATTGTAGTATGACTAGCGACATGGAAAAAATAATGTATTATGAACCAATTATTAGAAATCAAAGTTCTCCTTTTAATTTAATTTCGTCAATTCAAAACTCATTTATTTTGTTTATTTTATTTATTTTGTGTAAGAAACCAATGATAGTTAATGAAAATTAATTTAAAATAATCAATTTACAAAAAAAAATGCAAATTTGTAATTTAACAATAACAATAAAATTCAAAGTTAAGTTTTTTAAGTAAAGGTAACTTCGAACAACAAACGATGTTTGGGTTGAAGAAGAAGAAGGTTACCTTATCAATGATATGACAGTCAATTCTTAAATGTGGAGAGGTTTCCTCAAAGAAAAAAAAATATCCAGTCCTCACCAGAATTCCAGGATCCAGGTGGGTTGATGATTAATGGGTCCAGTCGCTGTGGTTGGTGAAGAATCAATAAGCCGCCAATCCAATAATATCAATTTCCGAGGGTATTGATTATCGATATGTGTTAGGGTAGATGTTCCCCATAAGAAGGCTGAGAAGCAACTGCCTAAATTGAGATACCAAGGTCCCGACTTCGAACTATAATCCGTAGGACGTAAACAAAGATTCGAATACAATTACTAAGACTCAAATCCATCAAATAAACTGAAACCTGTTCAAAACATGATTTTGCCTGTTTCCTGTACATTAATACAACTCCCTTTTTAATTGATAATTAAAACTAATAATAATTAAACTAATTCTCTACTAACTTAAATTTAATGTTCCTCTTTATCTATCCATTGAATTTATTTTGTGATTCTTATAAGAGCTTATGTCCCCTTGTAATAATGTTTATCTAAGTTAATAAACTATATGTAAAACCTAATATTAATATGAGTGCTACAAAAAGCTAGACTGTAAAATAATGGAAAACAGAGATTACAATATAACTTTATGCAAAATTCAACAGTCAGGGCTTAATAATCATATTGTTGATCGCCCAAGAACCTGAACACATCCTATCCTCTCATTAGTATCAAAATTATGAGGAAAATACTAAAATTTTAACTAATTAGAACTTGAAGGGCTGCTTTATTTTACAAAACTTATGCAAAATTAATTAAGTTGCTCCCTAAATTCATAGTGAAAACCATAGAGCATAGAATGCTTATCTTATCCTTGGTTGATTAGGTCACATAGGTCAAATAGTTTAATATTACAGATTCTGTTTTACAGGAGGCCGCCTAAGGCTATCCCCCCCCCCTTAAAAATTAATATCGAGATATTTAAAATTATTTTTCTTAATGTAACAACAGTCTTCTTAATTTTTTTTTAGCATTTAACTTCCCTTTTAACAACTTAAGGTAGTGATGATAGTGGCTATCTTCAGATAGACGCCCAATTCTAAATTCCCATGGCTCTGGGAAAGCTTGTATTTCTTGATAATAGCTTTCCCAGAGCTGCAACAGTCTTAACTATACATACATCCCCAGTCCAGTGAAAGAAGCAGCCTTCACTTTTCTTTGTTGTTCACCATAGTCCACTAACTAGAAACCCCTAGCCCAACTACTTCACACCCAAACCAGCCCAAATATCTTCCAGGAGTCCATCTCTTCTCTCTTTTACCAAATGGTCTGTAGCCAATTACCTTCTTGGGGATTTGTATTTCCTCTATCTTCCACTCCACCCATCTCAATCTGCTCAACATGATTACCTCCTGATAGGGGTATCTTTTTATGCTCCATTTAGGCCTCCTGGCTGTGAAGCATTCACCACACACCACTTTCACTTATAAGATCATAAGTTCTTGTTTCTTACTTTCAAAATAGCTAACTTATGTTTACCAGCTTTCTTAATATCCCAACATTCAGAGCCATATGTAAGATTGACCTACTCAATTAATAACTAGTAATCTTTGTTTACCTGCTAGTCAGTTTAGGCTTGAAGTGTTTTGAAAGCTTAAAATAACTCTTATTTGTCTTTCAAATCTGCTTTTCAATTTCATAGCATTTCTAAAATAAATATCTCTTTGACACAACCATTGCACAATAGTGTGCGTGTGCGTGTGCGTGTTCGTGTGCATGTGCATTTGTGTTTTAGAAAATAAATTAAAGAAATGATAAGGCTATATTTTAAATTTTATGCATGGGCATTATAATTTGTGACAACCAGGTCCTCCTTCAAAGTTCGTACTGAACAGAGTGATTTTGAAATTTTTATCTAAACTATTACTTTACTAAATTAGCATGTTTGTATTTTTTTTAGAGTCCCTAGCCATAACGTCATTTTTGAAATTAAAGCCCAGAACAACATAAATTTGCCTCGCCTATTAGACGTATATTATGTAACGGTTAACTTAATCCTAAAATTAATATATCTTTATTTTATTTGAAATGTTATTCATTAAAAATGATAAAAGACAATTATTATTCCATTATTATGAATAAAATATGTAACCATATACATGATACAAATTTCCATGATTTGATACATTTTTATGGAGATGTTCAATGTTATATTGTCAAATTATATTACATACTTTTGAACTGAATATAAGTTGCACGCCATCAGTTATAGTTAATGTAATGTTCTATTCTATAATTTTTAAATGAGTGATCATAATGATTTATATGACTTAAGACAAATTTATAATTTGTGAAATCTTTATTCCAGACAGCATATGACAGACTTACTGACCATATAATAAGAATTGATGAAAGAGAGGACATTTATTTATGAATAATAGTGTGAATGTTTACACATAAGAAACATGAAATATTGTGCATTATGAAATATTTTTATTACAAATTAATTGCATGGTGCAGAGGTCAGCACATAGTGATCACAAAGCACGGGTTCGAGTCCCATCATGGCATAAACTTTTTTCTTTAAAAATAATAATTTATTATTGATAATTTTACAAGTACCTCAATTCTTAATAAAACTTCCCTGGTGTGGAAAATTCAGTATGGGTCTCTAACAATTAACTGCATTCAGTTCATCTCCTGCTGGTTCCAGCAAATTAATTTTTAATTAATTGGCATATCTAGAGAGAAGTTTCTACAATGACCTCAATTATTATGAATAGAAACTCAATTAATGTCCTCCTTCTGATGTGTTAAAGGTACTATGGCATTCTAGAGAGATGTTCTGCTTTTTTATTTCCATGAAAGCAGGATTCCCTGTCTTTCTTGAGCTATTTATGAATAATAGAATTTGCAATTCTCTGTGATATTCTACAAATTCAAATTTTTCACACTTATACAGAATATGAATGCAGACCTTCCTCTGTGGTGTTGTTTAACACACATACTTTCAATTGTGACTATCCTTCTGGTAAATGTCAATTCTCCTCACTAGGATTTTTTCTGGTTAAATTCACGGTTCAAAAAAGCAAACTTTTTGAAAAAAAACAATTTTTCCTTTCAATCCAACAAGAGCACCCCAGAGCACTCACTAAATATAAAATTCTATAAAATAAAAAGTCAATTTGAATCATGCCAATATGGCTGTCCAGTAGCAATGGCCTCCTTGCGCAAAACAGAAAAGAGGAATAAAAAAACAAAAGAAAACATTAATTAAATTCAAAAACTAATTATAGTGAACAGATATTACCTGAATGGAAAGACATGCCGATGGCCATCCTAGCAATAAAAAATTCTTTATACTTTGTAGTGAGAGGAGAAAGAAGGAGCTCAGCTAGTTGCCTGGGGGACATCATTGGGAACCGAATTTGAGACATGGCATCTTGAACAATAGTTGACATATAAGTTTCCACTGAATCATTGTTACCAAATTCGGAGGTTAAGATATTTCTTTGAGCATCTAACCATTTCACAACAAAACTGCAAAAAATCAATTTAAAACAATGATTTTTGTAACATAAAAAGAATATTAAAGCCTAAAATAAATATAAAACATCAATACAGATTTGATGTTTTAGGAATGGATCTTCCACGATCAAAGAAAAGATATGGTCTTCCTGCTTCCCTCTGAAGCCTAATCTCAAGCACACTGTGCTCAAAAATAGTTCCTGTGTTTTGTGAGTAATTATAACTATAATGGAAATAAGTTTTACCCCAAAAAAATTGTATTTTCTGAGCTACCTTGGTGCCCTTTATGCATATTACAGTAAGTGCAAACCACCACCGAAGATGAGTTCATTACAAAATTAACTCATCCAAGGAGTCATTTACATAATATATTTATTAAATAAATGTTTTTCAAGGGGAACAAAATAATCTAAAAAAAAAAAAAAAAAATCATTTTTGACAAGACTCTATTGGACTTCATAGTTCTAAGACTCTATTCATACCATTTAATGATGTTTCGACTCACTTGATCTATCTTTAGTGCTAAAATAATTTTTTATACTATTAATTTGATAATATATTAAAACAATAGTAAAAATAACAATATAAATACCTCATAACTTTCATAACATCCAAACACCAAGTCATATGTATTGTCATAAAACCAGGCTGCATTGTTAAAATATCAAAATTATAAGTTAAAAAATTATAAACTAATGTAAAATGTAAATCTTCAATTACGATATGACAAAAAATATTGTCTAAGGTGCCATACAACTTACATTGCTTTGGGAAAACAATGCAGAATTTTAAGGACAGGATACAACAGCATAAAAATAAATGCAAAAATAGTATAAGGATAAGATAAGCTTGCTCATCCATGGTAGTTATTGGTTTATGCACTGGAACTTCCAGTTATGTAGTTTTAAGTTCTAATTTAGAATGATAAAAAAAATGAGAAGTTGTTGTTTCAAAACTTCTAAATATTTCTTTGTGCCGATAAGTAGTAAGTCAAAATCAATAAGTATTTTACTGCTTAATTCTAAATAAATAAGTATATAAGTATTGTATTTGTTGTGGTATTTAATAATGGATAATAATTAATGGGTTAATCCACATTAATTTTATACAATAAATGCAAGGGAATAGAATAAAAAAATCTTACTGTCTCAGCCGGAACTCGAACCCGGATCTCCTGCCAGGCAGTAAATGTTACGATTTACACCACAGAGACTAGTCAGATAACTTATTAAATTCCCCACACTCTACTGGGAGTCTAAACCCCTGAGTAAGACGAATATATCATCTTATGCTTGAAAGAGCTAACATTGTCATCTATTTATTAGACTCTTGTTTTTTGCTTTTATTTATTTACATAAATATTGTATTTGCTGTGGTATTTAATCCCACATTAATTTTATACAATAAATGCAAGGGAATAGAATAACGAGTCCCGACTGAGACAGTAAGACTTTTTTATTCTATTCCCTTGCATTTATTGTATAAAATTAATGTGGGAATAAATACAACAACAAATACAATATTTATAGAAAGGAATAAAAGTAAAAAAATGAGAGTCTAATAAATAGCTGACAATATCAGCACCTTCGAGCATAAGACGATATATTTGTCTTTCTCGAGGGTTTAGACTCCCAGTAGAGTGTAGGGAATTTAAGTTATCTGGCTAGTCTCGGAGGTGTAAATGGTAACATGCCAGCCCGGCAAGCAGGAGATCCGGATTCGAGTCCCGGCTGAGACCGTAAGATTTTTTTTATTCCATTGCCTTGCATTTATTGTATAAGTATATAAATTATTTTGCTTTCCAGGTTGTAATTTAATCGAGCTTCAAAGAAGAACTAAGTCATATATCCTTTGTTTACTGATAGATTACTTCAATTAAGAAGATAATTCCTATTTCTCAGGTCTTATGATAATTCATCTGTTTGAATAACTAGGATGATAATACATATTATATTCATGGATATATTTTGAATTAATTTCAATATTAATCAGATTTATTTGAAGTATTATCATGCTTTTCGACTGTATTAAAATATAAGTATAAATATTAATGCATTGATCATTTTTATTACTGATGAAGAACAACATTTTGAAAACTGTTTAAATATTTCAAACATTTAATAGAAATAATCAATTAATTTATCATCACTCAAAGCATCCAATAACTAAAGATTATTTTTAATACACACTTATCTCGTGCTTAAGACATTTATTTCCTATTCTGAAATCAGAGAAAGGAAAGTGGTATTATAAATTTGTGCATTTTATTAACTCACTAACAAGGTCATATAACTAAATAATATGCAAAAAGTTTGAAACTAATATCTTTAACGTCAAATGGAGAGTTTTTTGACCATAGAAATTATTAGTAGATGTTTTTTTGTTGGGGTTCGGTTAAGGTAGACCGAAAATATACAATTTAAAAAATACACATTTTTTAAATTGTATTTTTTGGAACTACTATGACCAAACCCTAACAAAAAACTCTATAATATCGTGTTTGAGAATAAATTTTCTGGTAATTATCAAAATTTAGAGAGGGTCAGATTGAATTTATTAACACCAAATTGAAGGAACTTTAAGATATTTTTCCTTTAACCACTGAAGATAATTTTTAAAAACCTGAATATTAGATCAAAATTTATGATTTTTGAAAGAAAAGGTCATGAACTCCTTGGCCACTTATCCCCTTAGAAATAAATGTATTCTTTCTAATAAATATATATCCAAAATAGTTAATGGAAAGTACACCTTTCAATAATAACCTGAAAATTTGAATAAAAATCTATAATGACTTGAACTTGAAAATTTATTTTCTGGAAAGAATGTCTCAGTCATCTAGAGAGGGCCAGATTGAACATTTGACAAATTTACTGATTTTTCTAAAAAGAAATTCTCTAGCCTAAATTAAATTAAATAAGCTAAGGGATCAAAACAATGAACCCTTTGGCCATGCTAAACTAAGTGATTTTCTAATTTTTAGTGCAAGGGAACAGAATAAAAAATCTAACTGTCCCAACCAGGACTCGAACCTGGATCTCCTGCTATCAGGGCCGGTGCATTTACCTATTATGCTACTGGGACCAGTCTGATAAGTTATTAAATTCCCCGCACTAGTCTGAAAGTCCAACCTCCGAGGCCAACGAATATATCGTCTTATGCTCAGAGGACCTGATATTGTCAAGCTGTTTAAATGACTCTCGTTATTTACTTATTTAAATACCACAAAAAAATAATATTTATAAAATTAGACCATAGTTTTATTTCTTAACTTAAGTATTACAGATGCTGTAACGCGACAAGTTAGTTAATAAAAATCGATTTACTGTGGGGCAGACAAAAGATAGATATTGAATAGTAAAATTGTCTATATTTTCTTTATTGATAGTTTTGAAAAGATTTATAGAACATAGTAGGTTAAAAAANTATATATATATAAAGATGATCAATGTAGTGAATATTTAATTAAATTAAAGAAATATTCTCTATAGGCCTTTAAATATTAACTTTTTCTGATATATGTTCTAAAAAGTCTAAAATATATTCTTAAAAACTTTAAATGTTACAATAATCTCAGGAACATTCATAGCTATTTCACTAGAAAAAGAAACAACAAGGATAAGAAACATATTATGATGTGTAATTATGTTTGAATATTGAAAATTTTCATGTATTAAACTGTACAATCTTCCATTGCAAACCTAAGTGCTGTAGAGTCACAATTATTTTATAAATAGGCATTTTGGATTATTTTAAAATATTTAAAACTTACTAATTAATCATGTATTAAACTGTACAATCTTCCATTGCAAACCTAAGTGCTGTAGAGTCACAATTATTTTATAAATAGGCATTTTGTATTATTTTAAAATATTTAAAATATTTAAGTTTAGATAAGTCAACTAGATTTGGTTAAAAATGTATTCCCTAATACGCTTAACAGTCCCCAAAATGATCCCTCAAAGCTCTTCAAAAATCAAGTTTTTCATGAAAAAAATTCTTGAGCCCAAACCACTTGACCTCTTCATGTAAACCTTTTGAATATGGTGCTCTGATATATTTGTCACAACTTCTATAGGAGGTACATTTTTAAAAAAATTTAAATATGAGTATGGGGGTGCCAATATTATTCACCTCTCTCATTAATTTTTGACAGAGACACCATTGCAATTCTGTAAAGAGCCATAAAACAAGCCAAGTTTTCTTATAATAAAGCAGCAACACGCTTTTATTTGATATTCTCTAACAACATCTTTTCAAAGTTTTGATATATTTCCTAAGCTCTTGAATTGTTAGAATTTGTGAAAATATAAACTTTTATTTCTTTAAGCAAAGATGTGTTTTTGGAAAATTTTATGTATATAAAACAGGTGTTTTTACAGACAACTAAAATGGTCAGCCAACAGGAGATATTTATGCTCCATTGAATAGAATATAAGCCAATAAATTATTAAAACAAACTAAATTAAATCTAATTACTCAAATTTTATTTTCAAAATTGAAACTGTAGAAGAAAACGTGAAAAAAAAAAGAAAAAGTGAAGTTTTATATTACGAAATAATTTGAAATAATGAGTTAATATTTTTAAATGGAAGAAAAGATAATCAAGTTAAAAAGAATTTAGAATTTTATTCCTCAGTATCCAATTCCCCCCAAAAAATAAGTGTAATGGAAAGTTTATAGATTTATATATCTACATATGTATTAATATCTTTAGTGATAAAGGAGGCCATATTTGTCAAAGTGGAGGGGCAATGGGCCATGTTTGTAGAAGGTCAACATTGGACGATAGTTGCAAGAGTGGAGAATTTATTTTTTGTGACCTCAAGTAGCAATTATATGGAAGGTTTTGTTTGCCTGCCTATAGTGAAAAAGATAATTTAAAAAAAACCATTTACAAGATAAAATTTTACAGCTATCACTGGTTGCAAATAAAATCTATTAACTAAAATAATAAAAAGAAAACCAATTACCATGAATAAATTAATAGCATAAATTAAGTCCTTAAGATAAACAAATCATCTTATTGTCCCACTACTATTTGCATCATCCTTCATGACACTCATGAGGCCTAATAAGGCACTCAGTAAAATCCAACACCAATTGCTAACACCCTTAAAGAAGCTTTCAGACCTATGCCACCGTTAAATACAGCCGTTCCTGTAGATGGTAAGGCATAGTTCAAATATTTTTAATAACCAGAAGGTTAGTTAGGCAGTGAAACAATTCTCTGGTCTGTAGTAATTTCTACTAGCGAAAACAGATAATCCATCTTTCTTAAAATGTGGATGCCACTACTTCTGCTATAATCATTTCAAGTAGTATTGCTTCCAGCTATTAAGTAAATCTTTCTATAATTGTTACCTAATACTTCTTACCCTGAGAAGCAGAAAATGGACATACGATATTGAGACATCTGGCAGTCCGAATACGTGAATGGTGTTGAATTTATTTAACCATTTCATTGAGTATATATATATTCTCACTTGTAGTGTTCAAGTTTCACACAGGATCAGCTGAGCTCCAGGGAATTTCAACAGCTTCAAGTGCAGGTTTGTCTGGTCATTTAAATCTCTGTGCTCCCATTTATTTCTTATACAGAGCCCCCTAATTTCATCAGATAATCGGAAAGATCAATTCCTCAATGTGAGGCAATGAATTAGTAACTCAATTCTCTTGGCTCTTCATGTGTTGAATGCCTATGATAAATAGACTAATAAAGATTAGCCATCTTAAATAAGATCCTAAATATCCTAATCCTAAATAGGATGGCGATGTAGTCAAAACTTTTTGGAACGTTTTTGGCATAAAGAAGTTGTTAATGACCTGTTCATGTAGAAACTTGTCTCCCCTCAATGACCTCATAGTGATGAACAGCAGAATAGATGATAACATGTGATTCATGGTTGATTACCCATACTAATGAAAATCTATATTTGTCATGGGAAGAAAAGTAAAAAAAAACCACTCATTTTTAAGAATGGTGTTACATGTCCTTTTGTTTTTGTTATTCCATTTAATAGATGAACAATCATTCTTTTAGGCTCCATTCTAATATATTACACAGGATTTGTGTATTTAGCTATAGATAATAATCCTCCTCATCAGTAAAATAATCCTCTCTGGTGAAATATAGTATCCTATAAAGTATATTTCTTTCACGCTAAATACGCATTTCTTGAGATTTAGTGTGAACCTGCATTCATCTAGGCATCTGAAGACTTCTTCTAAATGTACAAGATGCTCTTCAGGATTGTCAGAAGCTATCAACAAGACATCTAAAAGGATGAGGCAGTATGTCATATCATGGAACTTAAAGTCTAAAAGTCTTTGGAAAGCATGGGCCACATTTAGATTTGAAAGTTTAATTTGAAGTCTGATTAAGTGATTACTGCAGCCTGGGAAATATCTTCTTTTCAGACAGGTATGCAATAATAGACTGACCATGCTTCACCAAGAAAAACAATTTTTTCCATGTAAATTGCTATAGAAGTCCATAATATCAAAGACTAAGGGAATTTTTGGCACTCTCCTCAGTTTCCTTTCTCCTGTGCCTGGAGAACTGGTCTTCTCATATACTTCTTATACACATTTTTATGCCTTTTGTTGAAATTTATAATTATAAAACATAGCCTTTACTTCTTTTTTCTTTTGCTCAGTCTACATAATTATATATGTCAACATATGAGATCATGGTTCCTGTTGACATCTTGAAAAATTACTGGAAATCAAAGCAGATATTTAGCAGCTAATTTGCTCCTCCAGTCGGTCCACTTTTTGTTTAAAGTTTATATCACAAGAGGTACGTGTAACAGAAGATATAATTCCAGAGTGCTCAACTACTTGAATTCTATTATACAATATGTGATTACCAAAAAAAAAGGTTTGAGTATGGGTAGATGAAGTGTAGGCCACAGTATAAGGCAGAGATCCGACAAGGAGGTCACACCTTTATTTACTTTCAGAAAACAGTTGGTTTAAATAATAATGAATCGTATAAAAATAATTTAATTAAATTAATTCTGATACAAATATATGATATTTACTGAATGAAGGGTATATAAAATAAATTAGAATTAAAAGTAAATAATAAAAAATAANTATATATATATATATCAATAAAGAAATAAATAAGTGAAGGAACTTTTTGTTAATCTTATGTATTTATGAATGAATTATTGAAATTTGGGTCCCCACTTTTACCTCTTTGAAGAAAACAGTAGAGGGAATAGGTTTACTCATTAAATACAAATAGTATTTAAACTAATAAAATGTACTAAAGAACAAATAAAATAGTTATATTTTATCATAAAATAAAGGTTTCTTACTTCTATGTAAATGCTTAAAATAATATCAAATATAAAAATCTTCAGTAAAAAGGTTATTTATATGAATATTAAAATATACATGCTTCCAATATTAATAAATAAAATAGAACATTCTACAAAAACTACACATAATTTTTTACTATGAAAAATCACTATCATAATTTCTCAAACACGAATGACTGTGTATGCATACAAATAAGCTGCACCTTCCTACACAATTGAAAAAAATGGCATGCATGTTCCATTATAATAGCAATGTTGCTTGAACAATTTGGCCAATTCTATGGGACAAGAAATTAGGAGGTAATGCCATTTTATCACATTTTGTACTAAGAGGTTGCAATTATTCTTAATATATAAGATTATGATTTATGGCTCATGAGCAATAAATATTAAGAATCATTTTCTTAAAATAAACAAGGGATGAAATATACAATTTTCCTACATTAATAACCACCAACCAATCAAACAACATTTATCATAAATAACTAAATTGATAGCTGTTAGTAGTTATACTGTCAGAAGATATACTTATACCAAAAAAATGTGATTACTTACTTGTACAATGTTATTTCATTTGTAATAACTAAATCATTCATTTGCAAGAGTTTAACAAGAATTTCATGATTGCAATTATAAAAGTCTTGAGTATTTGCTACTAGCTCGAAATTCCATTTTAGAAAATTTTGGCAGGCCTAAAAATAGGAAGAACTCTTTAAAAAACAATAAAAATTGTCCACTTCATAAAAAATTGCTGACACCAATACAATGAAAACAAAAATAGCTCACAAAACTCAATAGAAAACTGCAAACTTACAAGTGCAACTTTATGATGTCCAAGGGAAAGAGTATACTGATACCATGTAATTAATTGGTTATTTACTGCAGCGAGAGCTATGTGGTTACACATATATTCCATGCACAAATTTATTAAATCCTAAAATAGTAAGATAATCATTAAAATTATAGAATGATGAATAAATAAAAATGATACAATAATGAAAAATTACAAATAAAAAATATAAGGTGCAATGAAATAATAGACTGAGCTGTAGAGAGAGCCAACACATATAATTACTTAATAGTATTTTTTTCACTTAAATCCACGCTTAACTATTCCACACAAGTAACTGAATGAATTAAGCAAACCTCTTAGCATCAATTTTAATGAATATTTGAATTTCAACTAAAAATTAATTAAACTTTTCACAGTTTATATAAAACACTTCATTTTTCTGAATGACAAAGAAAAAAATGGATAATTAATACATAAATTCTAAATATCATGCAATTAAATAATCATTTTAAGTTGATTACCAAGTTATGTTGTATATTATGTCAAGGACAGTGCTCAGGTTAACTGCTACTCCTAATGCTGTAATTCTGGTAATCAGTACATTTTTTTTTTAATTTTAATATTATATGAAAATTTACATTCTCTTTCCATAAAAATTACATGAATGAGATTGGTAAAATGACCCTAATCATATTTTATGTTTCACTTAAACACCAACTCTCATCAGACCAATTTTTTTAATTCTGAGATATTTATTTTAATAATTGTTTTAGAGCTATATAGTAAGTTACATCGCATTCAAATAAAATTTAAGCAGCTGAAACTGAAAAAAATGGTAATCATATAGGACTTCAGGTGAATGTTTACTCATAATAAAGTAATTGTACAGAAAAAAACAATAAATTATTATTTCAATCCTAGATGCCATTTCATCTATCATGATGACATGTTCTGTAGTACATGCTAATACAATTAAAGGTTACAAGAAAAACTTCACTCATGGTTTGATAATGGTTAATAATTATTACATAATATAACACTAACCAAATAATTCATATTTGATATAAATTTGGTGTGCTGAGTTTCACTAAGAGTAATTCTTCAGTTTCTATAGCCAACTTTTAATTGAATTGCGATTACAGATAAATACCCACACACTTTTGCCAAATTTCATATACTTACGAGACTCTTTTGGGCCTTACATTTATACACAAATTTTTATTCTAAAAATTTTTAGTGGCACCTAGAACATTTAATTTAATTAAGGGAGAACAGTACTATTTCTCTAAGTAACTCCATAAACCTTTCTTTTGACATTAAACTGACATTTGTTGAGTTCCATACTCTAGATATTATCCGTACTACACAGAAAAAAAAAACTGTTATTAGTATCACTTATAATTCAGGTACTCTTTTTCCTGGTCAGACTTTGCTATCAATTAATTCAGCCTTTCCTGTTTCATTTACTATTGACAAGCCAAATTTTATGAGGAAAAAACTTGTGGTTTCTCCATGATAGCATTAAAATATAGGGCTCGGGTAATCCCTCCTAACTATACAAATTGGCTAAGTAACTCCAAAAGTATTTCTTTGGTCAAACAACAAACCTGTGTTGAGTTTCATTGAACTAAACAAAATTAAACACCTGCTGCACTGAAGAACAACATTTTTTAATAAAACTTGACAATTTTCAGAAGTTCCTTCTGATTTCTATTAGTCCAAGATTGTTTATAAAAAAATTTAGCCTTTTTTAAAGCATTTACAAGTGAAATTCCCATTTAATTGAGAAAAACTAAAAACTATGCCACGTAGAACATACACACACAGACATTTTTGGAGCCTTTATCATTTATGGAGTCTGGTTGATAGAATTAGAAAAAATAAACTGTGATGGGAATTACTTTAATTTCTTCAGAATTCGATAAAAAGTTAATAGAAAAATGTAGTAGTTTCTAACTGGGACCATGCAAGTCACTAGGAATATGTTAGGGATGAGGAACACATGTTATGGATGGACTTATTCTGGATCCTTAGAACAAAATATAACGCCTAAGCTAAACAATTCATGTAACATATAATTGAGGCTCTAAGTCTCATATTTAACCATAGATTCAGAAAGGAATTTTTTAATATTGTAGATTGGTTCTTTGGCTGATACCTAAGATTCAAATAATGTATAACGTGTAGTTTTCATAATATATTCATTATTCTCCCTCTAATCCAAAATATTTATGGCAAAATCCCTTCTTTTCGAACTATAAATTTCAACTCTAATACCCTGAAACTTTGAAAAATATTTTTTTTATTCATTAGTTGGATGAAATAAATCACTCTATATGTAAACTTTCAAAATGTTGTATATTTATCTCTCTA
>KZ807333.1:352897-373842 GCA_000696205.2 Oncopeltus fasciatus | reverse complement strand
ATATTATAATAATTAATATATTGGGAATATATTTCTAGAGATTTATGAAATTGAAAATTATATCACACTTTTCAAAATTATTCACCCCTTTGGATGAGGGTTATAATTTTGATGAAAAAATTCTAAACAGCTAAGCTACCCTAACTAAGCTCATTATATATTTTAAAATATAAGCATCTACATGTATTAGCTATGAAAATACTTTTCTCACTGAATAATTTCAGTTCTTTATTTTTTCAAAGTTCTTTATTTTTACCTATTTGCCCTCTAAATAATCAATGTATCTGCAAGCATTCAGAAGATAAAATTTTCAAAAAAAATTGCTTAATCAGCAGCATTAATTAATAGCAATGTATCACTGACTTATTGGATTTATTTTTTTGTTACATTTTTTATCTTCAACTATTAAAATTTGAAATGTATTCCGTTGATTGATATTCAATATAAACTAACCCAGTTTTTATATAAATTATTTATTTGTTTCTACCTTACTTTTTTTAAATTGAATTTATCTTATCATTTATTTAATTTTTATTCATGACTACAAATTCTCTTCTACATTTTAATCCATTACCATTTTCATTATATTTTATTACAATTTTTTTTTCTAATTGCTTTCCATAAACTTAATTTTTGTGAAGCCAGTAACAAAAAATGTTCTACTTATAATGCAATTAAAAATTATTATGTTTATATCCTAAATAAACCAGTCATGAAATCTTAGTTTTACCCCATGTCTAAAAAAAAACACATTATAAATAAAATCCATGAAAACAAAATAGTCCGTCTTCTTCAAATGTATTACCTGTAGATTGCAGTAATTTCTGGAGCTCTTTTTTTTAATGTGTTTTTTTAGGTTTCAATTATTTTCTGGTGCTGAGATTGATCCTGATAGCCCATTGCCCATAACAATTACTATTCTTTTAAGAATTTTTGGGAGTAGTAGTTCTTGAAACCACTTTTGAAAACATTTACTATTCATTTCCTCATAGACAATAACAGTATTTTTTTTTTTTTTTTAATATTAAATGTAAATTCGGCTCTATCAATGAATTCTGATCACTTTCCACACGCCTGTAATAATGTATCCAACATTGACCTATGTATCTTTGAGGTACTCTATAAACTTCCAATTTCCTCTTGCCTCCACGATATTAACTCAACCTTTTAAATGAGTTAAGAGATGTTTTTTGATTGTCTTTTTTTCTTTTCTGTAGACTAATAGGTCATTAATTACTAAAATCACTATATGAGAATATACTGTGAATAATATATCTTGTTATATTCTAAGCATAGTATTGCAAAAATAATAAAAAATTGTGCTTCTAAATTTAAATTTAATTTTTTTTTAATTAAAAATGAACTTGAATTCAAACTTGAGTTGAAAACATTTGAATAATATTTAAAAATTTTAAGCCACCGTGATAGAAGTCATGCCATGTGACTCTTTTTCTTTTTCTTTTTTTCTTTTTTTTTTTAAATAAATCTTTATTTATTACATTCTGTTATATAACATCTTGTAATTTGATGACTTAAAATAAATGTACATGTATAAAAATAATATAAATAAAATAAAAGAAAGAAAAAATATAATGAAATAAAAATAAAATTAACAATAAATAAATAAATGGTCATCACTGTGCAGGGAGAAGGGGCCCATCGACCCCACTCCCAATAAGTTTAGGCATTAAGGCCCAGGAGGTCGCGAGGCCATCTCCGTTTTAGTCGCCGGGGAGGATTGTGGGGATTGGAGTCCGACGACAGGGATTGGGCAAATGGATTGGGATGAAATTGGAGTTTACTATGGAAGAGTTTGAAGCGGGTGGAGATAAGGTCTTTGACAAAAGGAATATTAAAGTCGTGATGAAGGGTAGAGTTGGACACATAATATGGAGCGTTAGCAATTATTCTAAGAATTTTGGACTGAAAGGATTGTATTCGTTGGATATTGGAAGGCTTAGCGGCACCCCACAGTTCTGCACCGTAGGTCCAGATTGGTCGTATAATGGTCTTGTAGATGGTCAGTTTATTTTCTAATGTGAGCTGTGAGCGCCTATTTATAAGGCTGTATAAGAGTCCGTGGCGTCTGTTGAGTTCTTGTCGTTTGATTTTAGTATGTTCATTCCAGTTGAGTCGTGAGTCAAGGTGGAACCCTAGGTAACGGACTGAATCAGAGAGAGGTATAGGTATGTTATTGTATGTAACATTATTAGGAGAATCTTTTCTTAATTTAAAATTTACTTGTACGCATTTGGACTCATTTATTTTGATTCTCCATTTACTGCACCACTGCTGAATAGCATCAAGGTGGTTTTGTAAATTTTTAGAAGCGATTTTGGAATCAGAGTGGGAGGAGAGGATCGCTTTGTCATCAGCAAAGAGGGCTAAAAGAGTATTAGGATGAGTAGGAATGTCTGCAGTATAAAGGGTAAAAAGGATGGGTCCAAGCACACTGCCCTGTGGAACACCTGCTTTCACAGGGTTGTGTTCGGAGTAATCTGATCCTTGCCGGACCCTAAAGAAACGGTTAGAAAGATAAGATTTGAGAATTAGGTAGATGGTACTTGGGAATATGGACTTGAGCTTATATAATAGTCCAGAATGCCATACTCGGTCAAATGCTTGAGTGACATCCAAGAATGCACCAGGACAGAATTCTTTTCGCTCGAGGGAAGAGGAAATGTAGTCTACAACGCGAAACACCTGCTGGACGGTAGAATGCTGGTAACGGAAGCCAAACTGATGATGGGGAAGGATATTTGAGGAATTTATGATAGGCATCATTCGTTTTAGAAGAACTTTTTCAAGTACCTTGGAAATTAAAGGAAGAAGGCTGATTGGTCTATATGATGTTGTGTTGTGAGCAGGTTTACCGGGTTTGGGAAACAGGATTATTTCAGAGAATTTCCAGAGAAGGGGAAAGTGGGTGGTTTGAAGGACACTATTATAGAGGTATGTCAGGAAAATTATTGCTTTTTGGGGTAGGTTTCAAAGAATTAGCCCGGTGATAAGGTCATAGCCGGGTGCTTTGCGCTTAGGCAGATGGTTTATAATGTACTTGACCTCAGAAGGTGTCACTGCCTTAATCGGTAAGGACATTGGAAATGGTATATCCAGAGACTCCTCTACCTCCGCGTTATTGGACAAGTTGTCGGAATCTGGATGAGGAGTGAATGTTTGCTTTTGATGCTGGGCAAACATTTGGGCCTTGTCTTTGTCGGAAGAGGCCCAGGAACCATCTTCTGGATGTAAGGGGGCAGAAGGTTCATGATACTTTAGAATCCTGCGAGTAGCAGTCCAGAGGGATTTGTCTCCTTTTGAGAGGCTAGACAGGTAGGCATTAAATGCCTTATTTCGTAAAGCACCTAGTTTTTGCTTTACGAGACGAGATAGCTGGTTAAACTCCCTACGATCTGAGGGATGTCTGAACCTCTGGAACAGGGCTCGAGCTTGCCGCTTAGCTTGTATGAGGTTTTTAATGTAATCAGGGAGGGGTTCAGCTGAATTTACAGTGGAGCGGGTGCTGGTGGGTTTTAAGTTAGCCTTCCAAAGACATTGCTGGATCTTTATAGTAAAGAACTGGACAGCATCATCCAGCTCTTCAGAAGTTTTTAAGGAGATTCCGAGGTCAAGTGACTCTTCTAGGAGAGTTCTAAAAAGTGGCCAGTCAATGGGACCACTTATTAAGGTTGGTGGCAATTCTCTAGGGATAGGTGTGAGAGACAGTGTGAGGAAGACAGGGTTGTGGTCAGAGGAAAGTTCATTTAATGTTTTTACAGAGTGATGGTAGGTAATAAGATTTTTACATATGAAAAAATCTAGGATGTCAGGAAGACGGTTTACATCGGTAGGCCAATAGGTGGGAGAGGACGGACTTAGAGTAGAGAGATTGTGAGAGGAGATAGCATTATACAGAGCACGGCCACGGGAGTTGGTCGTTCTAGTGCCCCACTGCAGATGTTTCGCATTATAATCTCCGCCAGAAAGGAAACGGGAACCTAGGGATTTAAAATGCTCTTGAAATTGGCCTGAGGTGATAGATTTGTTAGGAGGGCAATATACTGCAGAAAAGGTAATTGGGGAAGTGGAAGTATTGATGGACACTGAAGTGGATTGGAGCGAGTCTGTAGGAGTGGAAGGTATTAAATGATGAGTATAGGAAGTGCGAATAAGGAGCGCAGTTCCACCATGAGCTCGTCCGTCTGGGTGATCAGTTCGGTAAGTTGTATAGCCTGGTATGTTGAGTTTTTTATTTTTTGTTAGTCGTGTTTCAGTAAGTAAGAGTACGTCTATACATTTGTCTTCTAGAGTTAGTTTGAGTTCGTTTGTATGTGTTTGAATGCCGTTAGCATTCCAAAGGAGAACAGAAAAGGGTCTAGAGGAGTAGGAGTTCATTTACTGCCAGACGAGGGAGTCATATTAGAGACTACCGCTGACAGTAGGTTTAGGAGAGGAGTGATGAGGGCGCGGAATTCTGAGAAAAATGAGTGGAGTATGGATTGGATATCATTTGATATTAACGGAGGAGGAACATGAGAGATGGCAGGTCGCTCTCCCCTGGGAGGCTGGCATTGAGGAAGAGGTTCTTCTTGTTTGGGCTGGTAGGTCGCCTTTGCATAGGAGTAACCGGATTCGACTTTTCTGGTTGGGGGTGGTGGGGGTCTTCCAGCTACAGGTGCTGAGTCCTGCTGTCTGGTGGGCTGTATCCGCTGCTTCAAATCTTTGTAGATCTGGCAGCCTTTATAATTGGCGGGGTGGTTTTTTTGGCAAAGGGCGCAAACAGCAGGTGTACTGCGAGATTTCTGACAGTCCACTGTCAGATGTGTCCCTCCACATTTGACACATCGGGCACCATACTCACAGTATCTTTTAGTGTGACCGTATTCCTGGCATTTGTGGCACTGAACTGAAGAGTGAAAGGTTTTCATTCCTGTCTGTCATTTCGTTGGCGGGGGGTGTGATGGTCACTCCTTGAGAGGTGCTGGGTCGTGGCTGTGATTGATCTCTTTCCTGTAATGGTGTGCTACTGGCGGAATGCCGCCTCTTGTCTTTAGGAGGGGTCATGGGTGCACCACGATGCTTCCCATTTTGCCCTCCACTAGCAATCACCTGATGATAATGATTGTCTCCCACCATTAATAATCATTAATTTATACAAGAGAAAAGAAAAAAAAAAGAAAAAAAAAGTAGAGTGGCCTGGACTCAAACCTGTAACGCTGGGTTAAGAGTCTGGAACGGAGGCTCCTATTATACAGGCAAGAGAGATAAGGGAGGCTATGAGAGCTTAGCGCGGCGAGGTGGGGGCCAGACAGGTCTTCCCCTGTCGACCCCAGTGCTAAGGATAACGGCTACAAAAATAGTTCGCTTTACTCACTGTTTAGATGTGATCCTCGCGACGATTCGAGCTGAAACTGCACTCACATGTCACTGACACTTCACTACAAATGTATGTAGAGTTTGAGATCTCAGTTCTTCCCACAACTCGTATATTACAGTTGGAAAGACGGAGCACTATATACAGGTGTATACTGATCACTGGCTACACCGCTACTCCATGTGACTCTAACAGCACTTTTTGATCTGGTGCTAATTGAGTGCAATTACTTTATGAAAACCCATACTGGGGTAACATTAGTAATAATTGAGAATCCTTATTATAATAATTTATTAAACGGTGTTCCTGGAAATGCAATAAAAATATTGTCTCTTTTTTCAAGTTAAAAATAAAAATAAAGCTAATAAATAATAATCAAAGGTATTTATAATAATATATTATAATAATTATTTGAAAAAAAAAAGTTTATACCATGGTTAGATTTGAACCCACGTTTTCTGATCATTAACCATACTAACCTCTGAAGTGCGAAGTCTGCTTTAGCTTCCAAGACCAAATCCCTGACTAACCTCTACTCATGAGGAAAAAGAGTTAAGCACAATAGATTCCATGGGTAAATAAAAAATAAAATTTCATGTAAGTATTCATGAAAGTAAGCTCGTATTCAACCAAAATCCCTGCCTCAACTCTCAAATTCCAGAAGCCAGAGCCATACAAATATCTATGTACAGGTGGAGTAGATTAGAAGTGAGAATCTGTGAGGCAGTTGAGGCGGGTAGCCTGCAAAATGAGAGGTCATACCTGACGATGTAAAATACATATAGAATGCTTCAATTTTACTCTCTTTAGCAGTCTTCCTATAGAGGGAGTGAAACTATTAGAGACTAATGGGTAGGGCTGTTCCTTAGGCAGGGCTCTCAATGTGAGACAGTAAATAGTGGCTTCCACGTGTCAGTAAGGGTGTACACAAGTTTGGAAGCTCATGGTAGATTGTTTGCTTAC
The DNA here is from genome assembly GCA_000696205.2 of Oncopeltus fasciatus. Lineage (NCBI taxonomy): Eukaryota > Metazoa > Arthropoda > Insecta > Hemiptera > Lygaeidae > Oncopeltus > Oncopeltus fasciatus. The sequence goes on along the minus strand of KZ807333.1, from coordinate 367,505 downwards.
AATGAGTTCCTTGAGGCAACTGACTAAAAAGGCAGACCACAGTTAAGGAGTTTTATGTAAAAGCAGAGAGAAAAGACCAAATTTCACTTAACTTAGAAGTGAAGTTTCAACTTGCCATTAATGTTCTTGAGGATTGCTAAGCTGATGTCATAAGTCCAAGACATGAAATATGACTTATGAACATTTAGATATGCAAAGGGTGCCAGAAAAAAATCTTACAACAGCAACTGGGAATTGAACCCGGGTCTCCTACTTTTCAGGTAGTCGAGCTGAACACTACACCACCGGGGTAGCTCCAACTCCCTTGGAGTTACCTTGGAGAGACCCGGGTTTGATTCTTGGCTGTGGTAGTAAGATTTTTTTTTTTTTTTTTCTGGCTCCCTGTGCATTTCTTGAAGATAATTTAGCATGGGATTACAAACCACAATTAATTAATTATTTAAAAATTAAACATTTAGAGTTAATGAACTCTAACAATTGTTTTAGTTCTATTTAGAAAAAAAAATTTATTTGATACCAAGCATCTCAATATTAATTTTTCTCTTAATTATAGGTTTTTTCTTAGATATGAATAAAATGTAACTATTAGAAGTGCAGGATAATAAAACTATTATGTAATAATTTTTTTCAATACTCTCATGTAGGCACATTAAAATTATCAAAATGAAAGTGATTGTATTAATGAAAAGCTTTTTTCACATTTAACAACACTTATCTATCAGATGTGGTGGTTAACCAGAGGGGTCAACCACATCTGATAGTCTGGTTACAAAATTGAGAAATTTTTATTCTATATGAGAGTGTCATTTTCAAAGGATTGATCCAATAATAAAAATTTTGTTTTTGTGTACAAATAATATAATTGGTTAACTGATATTTTATATGATAGCCAGGGATCTCGAACCTGGATCTCCTGCTTTCCGGGCACAAATGCTACCATTACACCACCGGGACAAGCCAGATAACTTATTTATTTATTCTATTCCCTCGCATTAATTGTTTAAAATTTACGTGGGATAATAATCCACAACAAAATTAATATTTATAAATAGACATTTTAAATTTTAGAATATCCGTACTGCAAGTGTCAGAAAAAAAAATCATATATCTAAAAAATAAACACTAAGTAATTTTTTACAATGACAATTCAACTTAATAAACATATAAGACTGCATGCTTAAAAACTTTTTTGAATCTAAGAAAATTAACTATTGCATAATAATATTCTTAAAAACAGTGATTCTTATTCATGAATTTTACAGTCCATTTGATTTGTAAAATAACAGCTATATGACAGTTTAAATCTAGATATCTCAAGATTGAAAGTTACGAATTAGGGTGCCAGGGTGGCTCATGGGATCTATTCAGGTTTCGCAATCCTGGAGCTACAAGTTCAAATTCCATCCTGGGTAAGCTTTTATCGATAAATAAAAGTTTGTCCTGAGCCATAGCTGTTTAGAATTGGATAGCAATCTGTAGATAGCCCCTACCTCCATGTACCTAAATAGTTCAAAGCAGGCTAACACTTGATTTATGAAAAAAAAAATTAATTAATTTCAAATAATTTATAAATTATAAATAATGGTCTCAAGTACCTTAACATTATACTTATCAGCTAGAGCTAGTATAGGATTTATTATTATATGATTTATCCTTATTTGCCCGGTGTAAAAATATTTTATGAATTCTCCAAAAATAGCTGCACAAGCTGGCGTTTCTTTAAGTACCACACGATTTTTGTGTGATTCACTCCATTGAGGATTCATCAACATAACCTGAAAATAAATTTTTCCTATTTACTAAAATAAATCACTTAAAAACTAAATAACAAATTAAAAGGAAATATATATATATATATATATATATATATATATATATATATATATATATATATATNTATATATATATATAATTTATTTTGCATAATTTTGTATGTGCCAATATAACAAGTTCAAAGGGAATGTTAAATAGTTGACATTTAAAATTTAACAAAGAATATTAATCTCATTTCATGGATTAAGGTTAAAGTATACTTCATGATTATAGCAAGTAAGAATAGAAATAGAAATGAGACAGCAGATTAGTAGAAATTAACTTTAAGGATCACAATGAGGGAGTAAAATATGAGATAAGCAGGTGTATCAAGTGCGCCAAGGTTAGCAGAGGGATCCATTCAAATCTCACTATCCAGGACTGCTTTTTCCAAACGTCTGCCACTTCCAGTATACGTGCATGTATTTTGTTTCCAGCTATCTCTAATTTATTAAACAAGACATATGCTTACTGCTATTAACCAATCAATCACTACTATCCTCAAACACAATTAAAGTCAACTATTACTTACAACTATTACTTACTTTACAATGGTAAACAATAAGTCATTATTACAACTTATAAGAATTATCACAACAATCTATTTATCTTTGAACTTTCACAATCAAGTTGTTGCTGTGACAATTTGTTTATCACTAGATCTGTCGGAGCTAGCAGAAATCAACTCAAGACTGACTGAGAGAACTAAACTCAAGGCACGAGCGAGGGCCTGGGAGGAGGCCCATTTTGGGCATACAAACGTTCTGTTCTTTACACTTTTGGGGGTTCAGGCAGACCCAGAGGGTCCATTGGGCCATCGCTCTGTCGGGGTCTAGACCCTCTTCTGGGCGTTCATAACAATATTTGACCTTTTGCCCATTTAACATACTAATTAGGAATACAAGGTCTGCAGCAAAAGATGATAAACCCTTTATATGTATTGAAAAAATATCAAAATAATATTGTTTTGTTCTTAATGTTTATATTTTACTTTTATTATTTATGTAAAAAAATTAACCTGAAAAACTTCACTTGAGGCACAAAGTATTAACCTATGAGCTGGATATTCAACACCATCAACAACCAAGCATATATCATTCATCAACCTCTCGGCATAGAGGGTAGCAATTTTGACAAGAACATGCTGAGAATTATCAATCTGGAATTTTAAAATAAGTTAAGTTCAAAATAAATCAGTTATATTTAAATGATACACAAAGAATGGTTATAAAAATTAAGTTTGGTGTAGGGAAGTGGCAGCCCCATCACAGCTCCTCCAGGCTACAATTATTCAGGTTGGGGGAGTATTTACTCTAATGTTCAAACATTATTCTGAATGATGGACTCCACTCCCAACACATACATAGGATACCTAAAGTACATATGCAAGAGCCACTAAATCAGTCAACTGACTCGGGAACAGTAGGCCAATAATCAACTCTCCTTAAAAATATAAAGCTTATCTTACTTAAGACTTACTCATAGATATTTTTAAACAAAATTGCCATAATTAAGCTGAGAGTGTCAAGGTATAGGCCAAGTGTATGTGAAATTTGAAGAATCTATTGGGTGAAATTATTCAAAATATAATATAATATCTGACTAGAGAAGAGCTAGAGAAAATGGGCATTGTTTTCAGAGGTGATGATAAGCATCTTCACCCTCCCAGCCTTTCTCCACATTATATTAATCGCCCCTGCATGGCACCTGTCTACTCCAGTTTAGTCTCAGCCAGAGGAATAGTTAGTTCTTAATAACAAATAACTAGAAAATATTTATGTTTACTAACTATAGCTACTGAAAGTGATGAGATACTGGGCATTACTTCTTAATGAGTAGTCAAATTGACAATATTTTGCAAAAATAATTACAAAAAGCCAAGAACCCTATAGAGACTAAAAGAAACAGAACAGGAAATTCACCAGACTTAACTACTGAAAGTAACAAACCAGAGCAAATCAAAATAGCCAATATAAAAATATTAATGTAACATTTAAAAAATTGACAGTATTAAAATAACTTAATAACCATTTTCCAAAAAATGTTATAAAATATAAACATTAGAAAGTGACATTTTACACATATGTTCTGTAAACTTTTTCATAATGCAAATAACAATAAAGATATAACAAGTATAAGTTTTTATTTCCCTCTAGTCCCCTCTTTTACCTCATCTGTTTTTAACCAAAAATTAATTCATTCAAGAGTTTATAATAAAAGACCAAATACCTAATTTGGTCTCTTTAATTTTAAGACAAGAGGGCACACCCTACACTCTAAATTACATCATTAAATACATAAAATTTTATAAAATATAAATAATTAAATTTCATTTTACAACTTTTTTCATTTATAAATAGTTTTTCGAAGTACTAATAATAACAAAAAATTAGGATTTTTGAGTCTTGGTCTTCCTTTAATGAAATTTTGAATGATTTCAGCCATTAACAAACTCACGTAATGGTTTGCAAAGACAAGCTTAAATACAAAATGTATTTCCTGATTCCTATTGGCCGTATATAGCAATGCACATAAACAAGGAATGAAGTCCAAAATCAAATTTATCAGGAAATCAGAGTGCAGTTTGATAAACACATTGACTCATAACTATAAAAGCAAGTGCTTGCAGAGACTTGAATGACAAGTTAATATCAGGGAACTAAGAAATTCTGAACTACCGTACAATTCATGCAAGACTATATCTGTGCTTTACTAGTTGACAATAATTAAGTGCAGGCACAGGTTATCAATTTTGATGCTTACAGGCAATATAGAATCCCCAGATGAGAAGAATGTCAGAAATGCAATCCAAGGACTTAGATATAGCAAAGCACCAGGAATAGAGGGGTTTAAAAATTCCTTTAAATATCAAATTTCTTGAAAGTAGTAAAGAGGAACTGAATGTCTAGCAAAAAGAGGAAAGACATACTGAACAGAGTGAAACTATAATATGCTCAGACAACAGAAAGAATATTTTAGAAAGTAGTTTCACTATTTTGTGCATAAAAGATTTTTCCTTCTTTCAATCTGAGAGCCTTCTGTAAAGGATAAGTCGAATCGTATTATACAACTTCACCAAAGGAAAATCCACAACTGATCAAATTGAGTAGCAGCATTTTAAAAAAAAAACATGGAATGGATCATATAAACATATTTATTCTTAGATTTTTGGGCTGCCTTCATTTGTGTTATTAAAGGTTCTCGCAGAAACTATTCACTAAAGAGTATGGCTAAGCAATATGGTCACAGGATTTTTAACTACCCAGTCAGTACTTTTTTTTTATTATAATGGTGCTTATTGATTTGCAAAAATTGGAGACCTCGGTGGACCCCCCACCAATAAGAAGGGAAAAAAATTGCTGGCAGGAGGATAAATCACTAAGAATAAGAACACCTTGTGTAAGACTCTCTCAGAGGACTATTTTCTATCTTTTGGAAATAAAGACTGCTGTGATGCTTATTTGCTTAAGAAGGAAATATATAAAATGTATGTCCATCCTCTGGGGATGACATCAAAGCAATTATCCATCCATAAAGAGCTAAGACAAGGTGACATTGAATCTTTGCTAGCTTACTTAAGAACTTGACCTTTGAGTGTGCAATAAGAAGACTTGGAATTCAAATGCAGGATCAGAAATTCAGGAAAAGACCTCCCAGATTCTCAGCTTTGCAGCCATGAAAGACTCATTGCTGGAACTTCAATGAGCTGTTAAAAGAATGAGCCTCACTATTTATGAGGTTAAAATAAAGAATACATGTACAGCCCCCCATTAAGAAGAATCATATGTATAGTATACTTTCCAATTATATCCACAAACAGAAGTTATTATGGATTTCCTGGAAGTTTCAAGATAAAATCAATTCAGTTATAAAGAACTGCGCAAAAAATAAGTGCATATTGAAGCATAAATACACAGCAGAATGCTGGACCATAATGAAACTATTATTGAGTATATTGAGACACATACAAATGGGAGTCGAGTCTCCAGTGTTATCAGCTCAAAAAAACTGTGGCAAATGCAGACTAATACTTAACTATTGGAAATATTGATTACAAAAAGTGTCCTTACATGGATTGGATAAATCATTAATTAATTAATTGATCAAGGATTCAATCAATATTTTTAATTCCTTTGATTAATTAATTCCTCAATCAAAAATTTGTTGGGTTTGTGTCTATTCCACTTCTTTCATATTTAAAGCTTTCTTTCATAAAACTTTAAATTCAATGCAGAATAAATTCATAAAGAACTAAAATACTTAAGGCAAATTTAGTTTTATTAACTTTAAATTTGAAAAAAATTAAAGCTGCTGTCATTACTTAGTCAATTACCCAGTAGATGATACAGTTAAGTTACTGAAACTAAATGCATGTACAAGAAATGTGGTTATCTTTAGTCATGTTTGAGATATGGCTCTAAAAATGTAATAGGTCAATGATGATTAGTTAGGTTATCCCTCATTAAGAAAATTAAATTCAGATAAGTGGGGATAAGCAGCTCAGTTTCTTTATTGGTGGCCATTCTGAATGAGTATATATATTGATAGATTAAACAGTTTTTTTTTTTTTGGTTGTTCAAGAAGTGGAGGCTGAGACCATTCTCAACTATTTTCTTTAATTTAAAAAAATTAAAAATTATAATGAAAAAAATTGCAGTATTGAATATTTCTTTTAACCGAATGTCAAAGAAATTTTTATAAGTTGAAGAGAAAAGCACTATCATCGCTTTTCCTAAATATAATTTTAATTTCATTAAAAACCACAAAAATATATCTGAAAAATTAAAAACTCATTCATAAATCTGGAAAAGAGAAGCTGTAACTTAATAGCCATTTGATTTAAATTATTTGCTTGTTTACTAATTGATTAAAAATGTAAAATAATGACTCAAATAAAGTTAACTGAAGATTCTGGAGAAATTAATCAGGGCTTCGAACCAGGATTAGAAAAATGAAATACTCCAAAATTATAGGGTAATTATTTTATTAATGCCAAGGTTTCAACTAAACTTATAAGTCATCATCAAAGCGATAATGATGCATGAAGAGATCTCCAAGGGATGTTTATGTTCACATCTCACAATGCAGAACTAAACTGAGATGACCTAAATCTGATCATGACTTACAAGTTAAGTTAAAATGTTGGCAATAATAAAGAATTACTCAATAAGTTTGGGGTGAATAATGTCTCTAGCATAATACTTGAAAGCCAACCAACTACTAACTAGGTAAACTGAAAATGACGATACTTACTTCAACATCTCCTGCTGCTGCTGAATCTAGATTTTGGGTTTGAGTTTCTTCAGAACTTTTAACAACAGCAGAAGACTGTTGACCAGGGCGTGTGACAGATCTGAACATTCTTTAAAAATAACAAAGGTTCTTCAAATTGAGAAAAACATCATTAATTTTTTTACAAATGTTTTAAACGGTAATCCATTGTAAGCAAATAATTTCTTTAGAATTTTGAACAAAATTTTATGAATATTTTAAAGCCAAGAACTATAATAGAATAATTTTAATTCAAAATGACAACATTAATAAAATCTATTGTTTACAAAAAAAAACAATTAATAAAAAAGATGAAGAGTGGTCTATATATATAAATATATATATATTTAAGAGAGAATTTTATTCTTACCTCCCAACAACTCTTTCCAACATAATGTGCCTTTCAAGAAAGGAACATATCAATGTTCATCGACATAGCTAAAGAATAAAGCTCAACATTAAAAATAAATAAATAAAAGAAAATCCCTACAGTTTGAAGAACACTTGTCCCAAAGGGAAACGAATGTAAATAGTTGAGCTTATCAATTAGAGGTTATTACTTTTAACTGGGCTATCTCTTTGGGCTACGAATAAATTACTTTTGAAGCGAATGAGTCATATTAAAGCTGTTAAAACGTAGTTATTCTCGCTTCCCTGTGAGGACGGAAGTGAGGAAAAGAGTTTTATCTGAAGATAACAATAGATATGAGGATCTGTTCAAAAAGTCCGTTAAACAAAGCTGCTGTAAAAATGTTATCAAGCTTAATCGCTGGGGGTATATTTTACAGATTTATGTTCTATAACACTATATAAATATAAATATAAATATAGCCTAAATAACCCCATCTAATGTAATCTTGGCCCTAATTTCCTCCATTATACTGTTTACCGTCCTCCTAATGCTCCTTTTGATTGATTGCTAGAGAAAACCCTATATGATTTGTTCCCTTTTATGCTAATATAATTATCTCTGAGGATTTTAATTCCAACATTCTTTCCCAACTTTCTTTTCCCAACAAGTTGTATGTTGAGAATCTTTTCAACTCCCTTAACCTTTTCATAGTTCCCTTTTGACCCATCCACCACACACGAACTGTCGACACTTGGCTGGACCGATATATAATAGACTCACAAAATAATCTTTTTCACAACATCTTACCTCATTTCTTTCTCAACATGATTTCATCCTCATATCTATAACATGTATACTAGTTTGACAACCTTACTTTTGAGAATCTCGAAGCAGACCTTGATGCTTCGAGTGGAGCCCAATTTTTTGTTCTCCTTCGATCGATCAAAAGGTAGAAATCTTAACAAATTATCTTGTTTCCTTCCTCAATACCCATGCTCCTTTTAAAACGTGTCGATTTCGCCGCGATTAAGCGATGAAGTGCGAGATCTCAGGAGAAGGCGGGCTAGACGTACTGGTCGTCTAGAGGATTATGCGGCCAACAGACGTCTCCGGAGCCGGGCTTAAGCCGCTCTTCGAAAGGCTCGCTCGCTTTGCTTTCATGAGGCGTTTTCCTCTATTCCCGACTCTAAGTCCAAGTGGAACATCCTAAGAAACCTCTCCTTGTGCAAACTCTCTATCAATATTCCTCATTTCCCTGGATCTCCCGATGACTTTAACTCTTATTTTACTTCCTCCTCGCAGTCCCAGACTTCTCCTCTTTCTATTTCCTTACCAAGCTACTCTGATTTTAGCCTAAAAAATTTCTTTTTTTCCCAACATTCCTGAAGATCTTTTAGCAGTGATATCAAAAATAAAAACAAATGCAGTTTGCTGCGATTGCATTCCTTTAAAACTCCTAAAAGCCACCCTTCCCAGTATCTTTTCTATCCTCCTGCACATATACCAACTCAGTCTTTCCTATTTCCTGGAAACAAGCAAAAGTTAAACCTTTAAACAAAATTCCCAATCCCTCTTCCTTCAATGGTTTCCGTCCCATATCTATTCTCCCTATCCTTGCTAAACCTTAGAAAGGTTTGGTACAGAAACAAATGTCCTCTTTCTTGGAAAATGCAAAGCTCCTAGATTCTTTCCAATCCGATTTTTGCCTTGGTTTCTCTACCCAGACTGCTCTCCTAAGAATAACCTCTGACATCCCACCTGATTTCTAAACTTAAACACCTTTCCTCTTTCAACAATTGCCTTCTTTGGTTTCATTCATTCCTGTCAGGCCGATCCCAAGTAGTTTCTATCCCCGAAGCACCTTTATCTTCCCCTCTTCCTATTACATCTGGGGTCCCGCAGGGCTCTAGCATCTCTACCACCCTGTTTTCTGTCTATATTAATGACCTCAACCTTTTCATTAGACACTGTTCCTATCACATTTGTGCAGATGAGACCCAAATTTACCTGTCCTTCCCTCCAGAAGAATTACAAACCGCCATTCAAAAAATCCAAGAGCACTTAAAATCAATATGTTCCTGGACTTTGACAAACAAGCTTTCTCTGCATGTCAAAAAATCTCAGGATATTTTTTGGGGGTCTAGGTCATTGCTTACTCCCTACTATTCCTTCCCTCACAATTAATCAGCGCCCGATTTTCTTTCATTCCTCTGTCAAAAACCTTAGCATTATTCTAGACCTAACCTTTTCAAAGACCAATCCTTATATTTCACAGATTTCCCGTCGCTGATTTTAATTCTCCGTTTGCTGCACCAAAGCCAAATATATCAAAGTGGTTTTGTAAAATATTTGAAGCGGTTACAGAATCAGGTGAGAAGAGAAGATTGCTTTTTCATCAACAAAGAGGACCAAGAGGGTATTAGGATGGGTGGGGATGTCTGCATTGTATAGGATAAAGAGGATACGTCCGAGCACACTGCCCTGTGAAATGCTTGATTTCACAGGAAGATGGTCAGAGTAATCAGATCCATGCCGGACCCTAAAGAAACGGTTGGAAAAGTAAGATTTAAGGATTGTGCTTGGAAATATGCGCTTGTGCTTACGCAATAAACCATTATGCCATACTTGATCTTGATCTACGCCTAAAAATGCACCAGGACAGTATTATTTTTTCTCGAGGGGAGAGGAAATTAAATCAACAACACGAAACATCTGTTGTACAATAGAATTCCGAAATCGGAAGTCAAACTGATGGTTTGGAGGGTATTTAAAGAATTTATGATAAGCTTCGTTCTTTTTAAAATAATTTTCTCGAAAATCTTGGATAATAAGGAAAGGAGGCTTATTGGACAGTAGGATAATTCATTATGAACAGATTTGCCGGGTTTTGGGAACAGGATAATTTTAGAAAATTTCCAGAGAAGTGGAAAGTAACTACCCACTAGATTCCGAGGTCAAACGACTCTTCTAGTAGAGTTCTAAAATATAGCCGGTCACTGGGTCCATTTATTAAATTTGGTGGGTGTCCATTTATATCCTAGAGATGGGTGTGAGAGACAGTTTAGGGAGGTCAGAGGAAAGTTCATTTAATTTTTTTATGGAGTGATGGAAGGGAATAAGATTTTTACAAATGAAAAACATCTAGGATATCAGAAAGACGGTTTACATCAGTGGACCAGTTGGTAGGGGAGGACGGACTTAAAGTAGAAAGATTGTGAGAGGAAACATAACTATACAGAGCACGGCAACGGGTGTTGGTCGATCTCAAGCCCCATTGCAAGTGCTTCGCATTATAATCTCCGTCGGAGAGGACCTAAAGATTTAGAGTGTTCTTAAAGCTGATTTGAGGTGATGAATTTGTTAGGTGGGCAGTACACTGCAGATAGGACAGACAATTGGATATGTGGAAGTTTGGATGGACACGAGTGAATTGAAGTGAATCTGAATGAACTGTGAGAGTGGAAGGTATTAAATAATGAGTATGGGAAGTGCGAATAAGGAGCGCAGTTCCACCTTGAGCTCGTCCGTCCAAGTGATTAGTTCGACAAGTTGTATAGCCTGGTATGTTGAGTTTTTTTTATTTATATTTTGTTAGTCTTGTTTCATTAAGTAAGAATAATTCTATTCATTTGTCTTCTAGTGTTAGTTTGAGTTCGTTTGTATGTGTTTGAATGCCGTTAGCATTCCAGAGGGGGACAGAAAAAGGTCTAGGGGAGGAGGAGATCATTTACTGCTAGACGAGGAAGTCTAATTAGAGACTAACGTTGCTAATAGGTTTAGGAGAGGAGTGATGAAGGCGCGAAATTCCGAGAAAAAGGAGTGGAGATCATTGGATATTGATGGTGGGGGAACGTGGGAGAAGGCAGGTCCCTCTCCCCTGGGAGGCTGGCTTGAGGAAGAGATTCTTCTTGCCTGGACTGGTAGGTAGCCTGCGCATAAGAACATCCTGAGTCCACTTTTCTGGTTGGGTGTGTTCAAGGCCTTCGAGCACAGGTGCTGAGTCCTGCTTTCTGGAGGCCTGTGTCCGATGCTTCAAATCTTTGTAGACCTGGCAGCCTTTATAATTGGCAGGATGGTTTTTCTTGCAAAGGGCACAGACAGCAGGTGTACTGCAAGACTTCTGATAGTCCTCTGTGGGATGTGTCCCTCCACATTTGACACATCGGGCACTATACTCACAGTATCTTTTAGTGTGACCGTATTCCTGGTATTTGTGGCACTGAACGATGTCTCTTCGGGGAAGGGGCTTATCCACTCGTATTCTACAATGAGAAATTGAGGTTATGTTGTATACCTCTTCTACGTTGTTTGTGGGCTCGAGCTCCACAGAGTCTTTACCAGACCTGTTTGAAGTAATGTTTATGGCCTTTCTGACCTGGAGGCCAAGGTCAGTGAGTTCATCTTTGATAAGTCAGGAGATGTTGAGTGGTGGAGATAGTGAATGCAACTCTGACTGCGCGCTCTTCCTTGAGTTGGTATATGTGATGCTGGGCGTTTGTCTCTTTTAGACAGTTGACAATACCTCTGTAGGTGACAGAGCTATCAGTGTCATGCTGAGGGGTACCATTAGTATTGCTTCATTTTCTCACGAGAAGTCCTAATAAATTTACTCTCCAGCTCCCTTTACAAAAACTGGAATGAAAATTATAAAATATCTATTAAGTAGAGTTTGTATTCCATGGGTATTGGTCGCCTAAAATCTACCCCTAATTACGTCGCTATGAAGCAGTTAAATCTCGGGGGTTATTTTAATATTACAAGAATATTTATTTCGAGCCTGTGCTTACCAGTGACTACCCAACAGAAAAAAATTTATGGACGGGAATGGCAGATCACTATATTAAAAAAAATAGTTAAACTGGCAGTCACGTCATATTTAAGTCAGCATTGGATAACAGTTTAGCCCCGAATACATAAGTTTATCCGCATTTCTGTATACTAGTTTTTATTTTGACTTAAGTAAATCATAGTTTAGTAGTATTTTTTTTATTTAGTGTTTCAACAGCTACTTCCAAAGGCATTACAATTTAGTGGACATTGTTGAAGAAGATTTATGAAATTCTTAACTGGACTGGCAAAATAACTTCTTAGTCATTAATACCTCCAATCTCTCTATAATATGGGAGGCATCAATCGTTTATAGTAAACATAACCTTTAGCTGTATATTATTCTACTCATTGCTTGTAATGTGCTATATTTGTTCTTTTCTGGAAAACGGAGAGTGATGAGAACCCTGAAATCATGATATGAAAAAAATTTGTAATTAGTCTTAAAATGCTATGACATCGTCTCCTGTGAGAAATGGCAAGTATTTTATCCTACATTTAATTATGAAAGTAGGTTAACATATTTAAAATAGCTTGTTCCCATTTACTTTAAATCAATTGTACAAATTAAGTTACTGACTAATCTCAATATAATCACATCATTGAAATTTTTTGATATGTGGTTTTTTAGTGAAAATAAAACATTAACTGTGTTCAAATGGAGTTTTTTTGTTTTGTTTTTTTTGCCTTAGATATTATTATTTTTTGATGTTTTTTGTTAGAGTTCGGTCAAGGTAGATCCAAAAAAATGCACATTTAAAAAAATACACGTTATTAACCGTTTGGGGAGCGAACCCCAACGAAAAACACCTAATAATTATTATTGACTGTGGTTTATTATTATGGGAGATATTAAATACTTTAACTAATAAAAATATTTCCAGCCCTAGACAAGTGGCTTACACAGCATAAAGGCTGCATTTGTAGATTATAATTCCCTAGTTTTATGTAATTGAAGTTACTTGATTTTTTGAAAAATTTTATCTTGTCATGTTCTTTGTTTAGGAAGATGGCCTCTATGTTACTACTGAATTATCTCCTCTTGAGTTCGTACTAGTAATACAAATGTACACTTCACAAAATTTTGGGGAGGAGAAACCCAAGCTCTCTTTCATAAAAATATATAAAAGGGTAGGAGGGTAGATATCCTTGCTGATGATTACTGGAGGCCACTCTGCTTAAATAGCATCTCACTTTTAACTTTTACTGGGTAATTAGTTGCTGATAGAGAAATTAATGTTATGAGTTTGTGTTGTGAGTTTTTTTGTTAAATTTAATTGGAAGTATCATGCTGGTTATACAGATCAGTAGATGAGATCTATAATAAGTACTTTTTGACAGTCTTTCTGCATTATTTAAGAATTGTGTGAAGGTAGTTAACCAGTTTTCATTGCTCTAATTTTGATTCAAATTATGTAAAATATTATAATTCTATTAAGGAGTACATTGATATTTACTTAGTGCACACACATGCACACACCAGTTTTCTTGTGGGTGGGCCCACTTATAGTTACTGGTAGATTTAGTTTTTTTTACTTTCTTTAAAAATTTAATATAAGTTCCAAATTGTTTTTTTTTTTTTTCTTCCTTTCCCTTATTTAATGTTAAGCAACTAAAGATATATTTTTCTCATTAATTATTATTAATCTGTTTGGGTTAAATAGGGAAACTTTTTATCCTCTTAAAATTTAAGGAACATATATATTTTTTCTTTCTACTATTATGTATGCAGTAATCAACATTTTTTTCTTATTAATTTGCTTTCTTATCATTACTATTCGAAAATTTTGTGAGAAAACAACATAATTAAATAGAATAAGGTTAGATAAATCTTCGGTCCAAAGTGTTTGTGGAAACAGCCTATTCCTCTTCTCTAGTGGTTGCACAGATTCAAAACTAGGTTTTCTTTATTTATTTCTTATTGTTTCTATAAATGTTCTTTTTCCCTTTTTTATGTAGTGAACTTTCTCATTTCTATTATTAAAACCATCCCGGGTTTCTCTACTTCCCATAAAATAAGCGTTGTCCAACTATACCTTTCCAAAACATTATTTTATTGCTATTTTTATCATCATACATGATGTCCAAAAACCCAAATATCTCACTGTGCTGGGGCACATGTAACAGGTGCTATATGTTGTATCATATTGCTGCTTCAACAAACTTAAAAACTTTATAACTTTAGTGAAATACTGCTTCAATGTTTGTTTGGGTCCATTTAGTGATATTTTATATTAGAGTAATTATTAATACAATATCAGGATTTTGTCTTTTTTTTTTTACTTTATGCTCCTTTAATAAAAAAAAAAAAAAAAAAAAAAAAAAAAAAAAAAAAATTTTTTTTTT
>KZ807333.1:338708-351217 GCA_000696205.2 Oncopeltus fasciatus | reverse complement strand
GTAAGTTATGTATATATGTATGTATGTATGTATGTATGTATATGTATATATACATACAAAAATAAGCATATAATAAATAAGGACAGGAGGAAGAAAGAGAACACTCTTATAGAGTGAACACTCACTACAGTAAAAAAAAAAAAAAAAATCACAATGAGTATATATTTTTGGGTAGACATCTCACTTTTTGTCAGAGAGGAATGAAGAGAGTCTGGTACTGGGGAAAAAACTTAAAGACAATTAGAATTACCTTTATCTTCCTATTGCTGGAATTGGTTTTCTATTGGAGGAATGAACTTTTTACATATATAAGACAAGATCGAATGGTACCAATGTAAATAGCTTGATCACCATATGGAGAAATATGTTAATATTTAACATGAGAGAACAGAAAAGAGAGCAAAAGAAACAAATGCAGTGTATTGTGTATTAGATTATCATACAACAGGGGACTTAAGAGAATCATCATATTCTTATACATATTTATTATTTTTGAATAAAATTGTTTTTGTACAAGGATAAATTTTATCTTAATTTTTTTATTGAAAATAAAAGGCTAGGTTTGTTTTATGTATCATTTTTAGTCTACCATACTTGTGGGCTATAGCAGTATTATTTTATTACTCTGGATTTAAGGATATTATTATGTTTGCATAATAAAGTGAATCATAGTTTATTTGCTTACTTATATTAACATCATTTATGTCACTATTTAATTTTTATTTAATGTTTTTTTATATTTCTTTTCCATTTTAAACTGGCATTTTTATTTAATAACATCGTTTCTCATTACTATTTTGTTTATGGTTCCTGAGTTACTTGTTATTGTTATTATTGTGAAGCTCTAAAATATATTTATCAGTAGGTTAAATAGGACCACTTAGCTTCGACAGTTTTAGCTAATTGTTTATCATTTCATTATAATAAGTTCAGTACATCTCTGCCTATCTATTTAACCTATTTACATCTAAATTATATTAAATCATCTGACAAGACCCTCGGCTAGTGATATTGGCCATTTAGAACATCAACCCTGCCACGTTTATGTAGATGGCACCCTTTTATGACAATAGATGTTAATTGATGTAAGAGGTTCAAAGACTGTTGTCAACCAAAGATTTACCAGGAAAAACAAATTGTCTCCCCTAGCTGGCAATTTAGGACCATACTACAGAAGCAGCTGGATTAGATGGGAAAGTTTATTTCAGGTTATAGTTTGGCTTTACCTGTACTTCACAACATTACCTCTTGTGACAGGTATTGATGAGGACATAATTTTGAGAAGTGTGTATGAACTTTTCTTTTAGTGATGTTATAATTCAAAGAACCCAGTTACAGTTTGACTATCAAAAATTGAATCTTCATGGCTGAGAAGTGATCTTGCAAAAGTAAAGCTCGACAATAAGAACTTTCTGAAAGGTTCTTAACCCTCATTATTTGTCTGGATGGGTCTTCTCTGGGCAATGATCAAACCACAGTAGTCCTGCCCAAGAACCACAATCAGGATGCAAGAAGTGGGTTCTCGTTGGCAAGGCCATAGTTATGATCAATAGAAAGGTTTTCATTCCACTTATGAATAAGAACTTCTCAGGTATCAAGAGGTTCGGTTTAGAGCTGTTGCTCGCTAAATGACCTTAAGGCCAAGCTTGGCTCCCATAGATAGGATAGAATATAGAGTAGTTGACAGAATAAAGTTTAAATGCATTATTCAAGAACCTTCAAGCAGACAGTGGGCCTCCCAAATAGTACCCATATACCCATTATGGTGTTTAGAGACATTAATAAATCTTTAAAATAGTCGACTGTAGAATTTAGGCCATTCAGTTGGAATGAAAAATATCAATAAAACAGTCTAAGACAATCCATTTCCAAAAGGAAAATTCATTCTCCTGTGAAAAAAGTAATACAGAAAATATATGAGGGAAATGTCCATCTGTAGGAGTCCAACAAAGTAATTAATATAATAATCTAAAAGGTTATTTTCATTACCAATCAATATAAAACTATCATACCTTCTATTATCCGTCTTCATTGGTTTCTGCAAACCATCTTCTGTTGGCGAGCGCTTTCGGACATTGTCCATCTTCTGGCCGAATACATGTGTTCNTAAACAGTAATAATAATTTTACTTGTATTGATTTCTATAAATATATATACATATACACATCTCTCTCATATATATACATATACACATATATATATATATATATACTTATATAATTTAGATGTAAATAGGTTAAATAAATGGGTAAAGATATACCGAACTTATAATAAAATGATAAAAAATTAGCTAAAACTGTTAAAGCTAAGTGGTCTTTGCCTATTTAACTTACTAATTCAAATATTTTTGTGCTTTAATAACAAAAACAAGTAACTCAGGAACTATAAACATAATGGTAATAAGAAATGATGCTATTAAATAGAAATGCCATTTTCAAATGCAAAAGAAATATTTAAAAAAACATTGATTACATTCATGTATTGAGTCTTTTGCAGCCAGATTAGGATCCAGTCCTTTGATCTTTATATCTGCTTTAATAGAATAATAGTATATAATAATAGTGTCATGAAAGTTTGCCTAGGATGAAATTGGTGAATCAAAACTAATTTGTGGTTGAGAATGTGTGTGAGAGTGTCTTTGTGTTAGTTTTTTATTTTGCGTTAGTGGGTGAATGGATCAATTTGTTTTATGCATATACAATTTTTTTAATATTTATCCATAATAAAATTACCTTTTATTTTTCCCCTATTTAAAATTTTACTCTTAAATAATTTATGTCAACCTTGTGGAAATGTTTTTATTTACCCTTATTAATATCTTATTATTTTTATTACAGTTGTTCTCTCATGTATGTTCTTTTTCTCTTAGTAACTATTATATAAATCATATATATGAATATCTTACTTACACATACGAACAACCAGATATGTACACACACACACACACACTCACACGCGTGCGCACGCTCATTCACCTACTCACTCATTCATATACTTGATAGTCAGAAAAGTTCCGCAACAATTATATTTTATGGCTAATCTGATTCTTATTTTTCCTAGGGCTGGTTAGAACACCAGATTCCCCTTCTGGGCCAGTATGGAAGCCAGATTGTAAGTTTTTATTACTTAATCTACATAATCTGTTTGATTTATTAGGCATGCATTTATTTACAAAAAACAGCTGGTTTTATTATTTTATTATTTTTGGAGTGTATAAACTCCAACAGGAAGCTCCTAAGCCTCATGCTATTCATAGCTCAATGGATGTTCAATGTCCAGCTCGATATGGTCCTGAATTTCATGGAAAGTTGAATCATCAAGAAGCTTCATCTCTTCTAAGAGGAAATGGAGATTTCCTAGTCCGTCTCAGTGGCTCTGATGAAGAACCTATTTGCACCCTGTCACTCAGGTTATAAAATAGAATTTTTAAAAATTAATTTCTTTCTTTCATCCCTTTACATAGTAATAAACTGATTTTTTTTTTCATGTACCACCAACCTCTTTTTTTTTTTCCTTTTAATTAGCGTTAATTTATTTTGGTTTTTAGAATTTACATTAAAGTTTCTATCGAAAAAAAGAAAAAAAGAAAGGGGTTTTTAATGGAAAAAAAAAAAAGAAACTCCTAACTACTCTACTTTTGCAGTAACTGTTTTATTGATACAGTAAGTAGGCTTTTTACTAATCATAGTAAAAAAAAAAACCAAAGATAAATACATTGTGCAACTAATAATCAACAATGGAGCAAAACATCTATTAAATTATCACTAAGAATGGTATAAAACCATAAGAATTGAAATTGACCTATCATGGGGGATTCCGTATAAGGGATTCAAGTCTTCATGAGAATATGAAGGTTATTAGGAGTAAAATTCAATTCAGTCTACCACCAGCAAGATTTTTTTTTTCTTTTCTATTTTTTCCTGTGCTTCAAATAAATGCATATTTGAAATTGTCTCCTTGGGATATATAGTTGACAACTAAATAAATTGGTGCCATAATCTGAATAAAGACATACAGGAGCACTAGGTCTGCTGATGAAGCAATGAAGTACATCTAAAAATTCTGAAGTAAGTAAATTATGGACAAGCTCAAGATGGCCATGAGTTAAAACAAATTAGAATATTATTAGTACTGATTTATTATATGTAAAGATTAATAAATGCTAAGAAGGAATCAAGAAAGCCGCCTTTCTAGATGCTCTTAAAGTTAAACTAGCCTAATTAATGAGCTGTAGAAAGAATTACTGCAAAAAATAGATATACTCTTATCATAAGTGGAAATTTTGAAGATGAATGTTTTCATAAAGAGAATGAAGAAAATAACTGACTAACCTCTACTTGTCAACAAGCATTTTTCTGTAGGCCAGATCTTCTTTGCCTATAAAACCAAAGATAAACTTCTTACTTTTGTTATTTTTACTAAAGATAGCAATTCTGAAATTGTCTAAAACTTATTTTAAAGGGCTATCAATCCAAAAAAGAAAAAAAAATTAAGTCTGGAATACACTTCATAAAGAAGACTAAAATTGAGATTTATTTGCAAGTGTTTGTAGTAAAACAGAGATGGACATTACAATTAAAGATTTTGATGGGAAAATTATAGCAGGAGATAAACAAAATTAAATACATTAATTATAATTAAAAACGAATGGTTGATACTTGAAAGAGAAAATTTTATTTATACTTCATCTAAGCAAAATGAGTTTAAATTGTAATGATTTAAATCTGTGAACAGTTTTTATCAATTCCCAAAGAAAAGGAGCATGGCAAAGCAAGATCTGGAAACAAACAATAGTAGAAACAACTCCTGCCGCTCTCAGGCAGTTCCTCCTCGTCAAGTGGACTACAAGATTGACTGAGAATTACTAGTCTATTTGGCAGTGCTTACATTGCAGACAGCTAGGTCATGTTGTCCATAACTGCAATTATGTTAAAGAGGGGAAGCTGTAGATCTAACCCATCGGGGGGAGAACCATGCCAAAGAGTGCATATCTTCATCAGGTATCATCAAATATGTGAATTGTATTAGATTTAACAATTACTGTAAGTAAAATTTAGAGTTGATATGAATCATTTCTATTTCTAAGGAACGCCCTTCTTTTAAGCTTTTTTTTTAATGCCTTATGATGGGAGGTAACTATTACCATCAAGTGATATCCAGCATAGATAAAGGAAAGTGAAGGGGAGGACCCATGACACCTCCAAAGGACAAGAGGAGACACCGGTTAGCGACCAGTTCCCCAACCAAGCAAAACAACACTCATAAAACCCGCCCTAGCACCTTACAGGGTGTAACCTCCCATTCCTCCACCAGCCTCCCCCCCCCTCCCCCCGACATCCAGGACCTGGAGCCTACAACCAATGTGCAAGAGATCTACAGTTTGACCTCGCTCTAGAGTAAGAGTAAGAGAAAGAGTAACTAGAGTAAGAGTAAGAAAAAGAGTAACTAGAGTAAGAGTCGAGAAGCCTCATTCTCATCGACAAATAGTACAATGCCACAAGTGCCAGAAGTATGGTTATACAAAAGCCTACTGTGAATACTCTCCACGTTGTGTCAAATGTGGAGGCCCTCATATCAGTACAAACTGCCCAAAATCCCAGTACATCCCAGCTACATGTGCACTATGTCCAAAAAAAAAAAAAAAATCACCCCGCCAACTACAGGGGCTGCCAGGTTTACAAAGAACTGAAGCAGCGCACCTAGCCTAATCATCAACCACAGACTGCAGCTCAAGTCCAGAAAGTAGTGCCTCTGCCCTCCAAAGTTGTCATGCCAAGACTGTCCTATGCTTGAATTACACAACCAACTGAATATCAACCCAGATAAGAGAGGCCACAACCACAGCCTCATTTCACTCCCAAGAGGGAGCGACCCGCTATCTCCAACGTATCGACTCCTCCCTCATCAAACAATCTCCACACCTTACTTCACTCCTTCATAGAATTCCGTTTTCTCATCACGCACTCATAAATCTTCTGACCTCCCTGGTTACCAAAATGACCCTACCAACTCCCAAACCATGATTCCCCTTCCCAAGAAATCCTTTTTTGTTCTCCTTTGGAAAGTTAACTTAAGAACCATGAAGCTTCTACTCCCTTGTGCCAAGGAGACCGTTGCTGGGCTTCTTCTGACAAAGACAAGGCCGAAATGTTTTCCCAGCACCTCCAGCAAACATTTACTCCTCATTTTAACCCCTTAGACCTATCCCATACCTAGGAGAATGAGGAGTCTATGACACACCATTACATATGTCCTTACCACTCAAGGCAGTAATACCTTCTGAGGTCAACCTTGTAATCTCTTGTCTGCCTAAGCTCAAATCACCCAGATATGATTTAATCACCAGTCAAATTCTCCATAATCTTTTCAAGAAGGCAATTATATTCCTCACCTACATCTATAATTGTATATTCAGAACTACACTCTTCCCACCCCTCTGGAAATATTCCGACATAATATTATTTCTCAAACTTGAAAAATCACCACATAACCCTTCATCCTACCGTTCTATAAGTCTTCTTTCTTAACTTTATAAGGTTTTTGAAAAATTCTGTTAAATGATTGGCGAATGATGCCTTCCATGCAACCCTTCAGTATCCTCCTAAATCAATAGGTTGGCTTCCGATGTAAGCATTCTACTGTCCAGCAAGTGTTTCATACCGTAGACTACATTTTATCATCCTTTGAGCTCAAAGCGAACTGCCCAGGGGCTTTTTTGGTTGTTTTCTAAGTCTGGCATAGTGGTCTCCTGTTTAAACTGAAATCCATACTTCCTAATAACACTTACCTTATCCTTAAGTCTTACTTATCCAACCATTTCTTTAGGGTTCAGCAAGTATTAGATTACTCCGATTTCTACCTAGTGGGAGCGGGAGTTTCTCAAGGTAGTGTGCTTGGACCTATCCTATTCATCCTGTACACTGCTGACATTTCTACCCATCCAAGTACCCTCTTAGCTCTATTTGCGGACAACAA
This sequence comes from Oncopeltus fasciatus, assembly GCA_000696205.2. Classification (NCBI taxonomy): domain Eukaryota; kingdom Metazoa; phylum Arthropoda; class Insecta; order Hemiptera; family Lygaeidae; genus Oncopeltus; species Oncopeltus fasciatus. Next base: position 344,242 of record KZ807333.1, on the reverse strand, counting down.
AGCTATCCTATCCTCCCATCCTGATCCTAAAACTGCTTCTAAAATCCTTCAAGATCACCTCGAAAAAATCAAACAATGGTTTGGCAAATGGAGAATAAAAATCAATGAAGCATAATGCGTTCAAGTTAATTTTCAACTACGGAAAAAAGACTTTCCTGAAATTGTAAAATTTAACAATATTCCTTTACCACTCTCAAATTCCGTTTTTAACTGGGGTTCCATCTTGACTCACAACTCACATGGAGTGAACATACTAAAATTAAAAGACAAGAACTCAATCGACGACAAGGACTCCTATATAGACTCATGAATAAGAACTCCAATCTTACGATTGAAAACAAACTGACGCTCTACAAAACCTTATTACAACTAATCTGGACTTACGGAGAAGAAATCTGGGGTGCCCCTAAGCCTTCCAATATCCAACAAATCCAGTCCTTTCAATCCAAAACCCTCCGAATAATCACAAATGCTCCCTATTATGTATCCAATTCCACCCTTCACCACAATTTTAGTATTAATTTTGTTCAGGATCTAATTTCTTCCCGCTTCACCCTTTTCCACTGTAAACTACCATTCCATCCTAATCCACTAGCAAAGACTTTCCACAGTCTTCCAACTCTAACCCCTACAACCCTCCCCAACGACTTAAACGAAGATGGCCTTGTGATCTCATTGGAACATAATATAAGTGGTGTCACCTTCTCTCCCCTTACCGTTGTAATTTTGTCTTTTTTTTTTAGTTCATTATAATCAAATTACAAAATGTTATCAAGTTAACAAAATGTAATAAATGAATAAAAGTCGAAAAAAAATTGATTTAATTAATTTAAAATAAACTCAATATTTAAATAAATTTGGTATTGAAATTACAATTAATAGATTTGAAACAAAAGAAGTCTATCATGTTGGTGTTATATAAACTAAGGGAGTTTCTAAGTTTTGCAGTTGATGAAAACTTGCATTTGAACTTTCTCTGTTGTTTAATCTTCCACACTTTTATTAAACAAGTATTTTTTTGCATTAAGCTCAATATTATAACGCCTACTGCAGCAGAAAGACTCAGTTTTTTTAAATTACAGGCAATTGCCATCTCTTATTCATCCAATTTTGCTCCATAATGAACTCTGCTTTTCCTTTTATATCTAAGGGACATGCTAAATTTCATTAAAAAAAAAAAAAAGCAAATAATTTTGCCTCATAAACCATTTAATTTATGGTACAGGTCACCCCCACTCCTAATTGTTGAATTTTGCTCCTAAATATGATCTGAAATTCAATGTTTAACTCCTAAATTGTATCTTTCACCTCAAAACAAATTGTTTATTACTCTAAACTAATTTTATGCTACATCAAAAAAAGTTTTTATGGTTCTCATTGCAGGTAATCCCCCACCCCTATTGGTCTGATTATATATATATATATATATATATATATGCACACACAAAAATTGTATTCATCATTATTGGTGTCTAGTAGGCAGAATCAAAGAAAGTATATAAATTTTTTTTAAAAATCTCTTATGGGAACAACCTCAATAGCTACATTTCTTCAGAATTGTTAAAAATTAATCTCAAAAGAGGAACTTGAGGTAGACAACAGAACTAACTTGGCTCAGACAGTAAAAAAACTAACCAAAGAACTATAAAACATTAGAGCAAGTTTAAAGAATATTCCGTTGCTTGCCAAAAAAANAAAAAATGGAAGTTATGGATTTAATGTTGTAATTATAAAATAGATAATCAAATTATATTCTAAATTTATAAATAAATCATACCATGTTAAAATGTGTTAGCAAAATGGAATTTTCTGATAATTTGGAAAGTATGAAAATTGTTCCAATAGCTAAGTCTCCAAAAAATTTAGGTGCAGATACTGTCCTACTTGTTTATTACCCCTTTCTAGAAAAAGCTTTTGAAAATAATTAAATCCCAGTTAACAAAGCATTTACTAGATAATTCATTTTTAAATGAGAACCAATCCAGTTTCCTTCCACAAAGTGTTAGCATCATTAATTGGCAGTCCAAAGGAACTCCACAAGGCTCTGCATACTCCCCAGTACTTTTGCTTTTTATAATCAATAGTCGCTTAGACATATCTCTGTGAGGACAATAGTTTTTGAAAACCATATAATGGTGATCATCAGTGAATTCTATCTTTGATCATTAGAGCAAATATACAATGGTTTATTAAATAAAATTTTGAATTGGGCAGAAAGTACTAAATAATATTTAGCAATTATTAAACAAAATGTATTATATTTTCTAGAATAAGAAGTATTCCAAACTTGGATATTAAAATGACTAGTTCCATTATTAAAAGAGTTTTTTAATATTAATTATTTCGGAGGTATACCCATTTCAAAATTCCAGTGGTCATTTAATATATTTTGTTTTTATATAAATAATAAATGAAAGAAAATACAAAGTATTGTTACATTGCTTGAAAAAAGACATGAAGTCCCTATAAATTCAGAAATACTGAGAGGCATTTATGCAGGTGCCTTACTTCCAGCAATACTATATGCATCAAAATTTAGCATAAAAGATTGTCTATCAAGTTGAAATTAAATAAGCTGAAAATAATCCAATGATTTATTTGTATTAGAATAATAAGAGGTTGTAGAATCATCTCTTATAAAGCATCATGTACATTATAACTTCCATTGATCTTAAAGTAGAAGTAGTGAGAAAGCATAAAATTTTTAAGCTAAATAGCAATATAGAATATGCTTAAAATGAGATTCAAGGGTCAAAGAAAAACATTTGGTAACGAAATAGCTGATTGTGAAACCAAATTTACATCATTAGATCTAACTTCATTGCTTATATTAAGATGCCAATCATTACATTAAACCTAATCTAAGAACTACACCACAAAATATTTGGAATGTCAGGTGGACTAACTCAACAAAAAGACAACATTTTTATAATTGCAGAATTGAGATAAATTCCAATGATAATTACAAACATCTACTTACAGGATGTGGTGGATCAAAGAGCAATCTTTACCAATTCAAAGTGATACCTGATGACAAATGTCCCTGCTATCAGAAGAGAAGAAATTACCATACCTCATATACAACTGGCCAATACTGGAACAGACAAGATCTTTCCTAACAAAATAATTAGCATTACAAGGAGTCACCTAGCCACTTAAAGAAAAAGAATTTATAATCAATCACTTATATATTTTGGTGTTTGTAGATGCAATTGAATATTTTAATCTAGAGGATCCTTATTTTAATTTGGATAAAGTTTCCTTCATACTTATAAATTTTCCTATTTCTTTATTGTTTTTCCTATAGTTTCCTTCCTCAAAATTTATTTATTAAACCAATTCCTTTGTCTTTTCAATCTTATATTTTCTGTTCATATTTATTTAATGTACAAAATAATATTAAAATTATTCCTGTTAGGTGCTTGTAGTGTATTAATAAACTCTCACTGTACAATATTTTTGCATTAAGGGAAAAAATAAATATAATTAGATAAAATAATAGTTAGTAGTAACAATTAATATTTACATTTCCTTTAATAATATGATTCTATATATTTGTCATTTTATGATAATCTTTCTTTTCAAATGGTGAATGAAATATACTATTTAAGTGAGGCGAATGTTATGAAATGTATTGGCTATTAGAGACAATGAATTAAGAAGGACATAGTGCCCATTGAAAAACAATTTTATGTGTAGGTTGAATTATTTTGCAATTATCATCCTTTAGCAAAAATTTCCTTTTACTTTTAATGAACAGTTTAAAAAAATGAATAATATAATGGAAAATTATATTTGTACATTTATTAATTTGAACAACTGCCAATATCAATGACATAACTTTTATAAGAATACTTTAAAGAGGACAGATTTCAGTTTTTAAGTTGTGAGGTAAGTGGTTTTAAGTACAGTCCTGATTTTGCTATATAAATAGATGTGGACTCTCCTTGCAAGGTGTTTGTTGACCATCTGTAAGATTAATGGCAGATTTCTTAGTTTATATTAGTAACTTATTTATGAAAGAGTAGCTGACATACCCATTAAGAAAATGTAACTTGAACATGTGCCTTAGTCAAAGTCAAGCAGTTTTGTTTCTTTCTACTGGGCAACTTCTAGAGAGATCTGCAGGATTCCAGGATTCAATGGGTTAGCCAGCTCCTTTTGGCGAGAGATCAGAGTTCTCACATTCTGCAGTCTTAGAGACTACTGTGAGCAACTTATCTTGCATATTGGCGAATGCACCTTTCAGTAGACCTGTCCGACTTATAGGTTGACTTTGGCCTAAGTGAGACAAGGAGACTATGGGCTCTTCTCTATGTTAAAATATAAAGCTCACCGCAAATCTTAAAGATTGCAATGCATATAGTAAATGGCATGAAACATAACAGACAGCCCTTAAATGTTATGGAACTTTTCAAATGGCCCACCTGAATTTTTAAGATTTAGATAGTCCATAAAAAAAAGCCCGAGAGCTCCAAGAGTATCAGGGATTTACAAATATAATAGGTTAAATGAAGGCTAACTAAATTTAGCTAGGCATAATTATGAAACGTATATTATAAACATATATTTGAATATATATGTTCAAATAAGTACATATTACAATGTTGGATTAATGCTAATTATCAGTGATTATTGTGGAGGGATCCTCTTTTTAGTAGATACATGTCCTTCCAATTTGGGTTTACATTCCTAGTTGTCTATTCCAGGGCCTTCTGAACCCTGTAATTTCCAAAATGAGTAATTTTCTGAGGCTAATTTTTCTACTTTCAATAGGTTGTTCCACTTACAAGTAATTAGTTCTTACTTCGGGAACTCCCTAAGAGTTGGTGTTACTTGAAGATCAAAACTTCCACTGTTTAAAGGTTCGTTTCCCTTTGTTGATAACAAGCACCAGCGAAACCTAGAAATAATTACAAAGATAATGCTTTTCGAAATTTATCAGCTTTTTTTACATGTTGAATAATAAATGTCCTCCACATGCTTCAATACTGTTAAGAAGATAATAATATCATAAAATATTATAGCTACTTAAATACTTACCGATTCTCATGCATTTATTAAATGAAAACTTCTTAAAATGATTACCGATTTTTAGTTATGTTTAATTTTTTTTTCTTTAGGTTTCGTAATAAAATAAAACATTACAGATTGTTTTACGATGGACAGCATTATGTGAGAGATAAAAGATTTGACAGTGTAAAGGAACTGGTGAGAGATGGTTTGGTTACGCTGCATATTGAGGCTGAAGCTGGTTCTTACATTCAACTTATGTGTGATGTTGCAAAGTATGAAAGATCCCCTGCATATCTAACTCTCAGCAGGTAATCTTTTGCATCTATTGAAAAAATATTTATGATCACTGATGTTCAGTATATATGTATATGTAAGTATGAATTTATTAAAATGTGCGCTAATAATGCAACCATGGTTTTATATAAAGTGAAGTATTGTGATAAGCATTTTTTTCTTTTTTTTTTTTAACTTAATATTTATAATAACACAAAATTATATTTTTTAAATATTTTTTCCCC
>KZ807333.1:303936-337983 GCA_000696205.2 Oncopeltus fasciatus | reverse complement strand
ATTTAATAAAGTAAATGACGAGAGCCGACAAAATGCATGACAATGTCAGCTACTTCGAGTTTAAGACGAATTTCTCGTCTTTCTCGTAAGTTAGGCTCTCGCTAATGTAGAGGGAACTGAATGAGATAGCTGGCTGGTCCTTGTGGTGTAATGGATTAATTTGCATTCCAGCCCGGATAGCAGGAGGTCCAGGTTCGATTCCTGGCGAGGACAGATAGTTTTTTATTTTCTGTTCCCTCTCATTAATTGTTTAAAAAAATAAATGTTTACCTAGTAAAATGTATCAAAATGTACTTTGATAAAATTAATATAAATACATATATCTTAGGAGTGCTCATATGTCAACAAAAGATTGACTAAAGGGAAAAATAATTTTGTATTAAATTTCATCTACCACAGATTGTTTGGAGTTTTACTCCAAAACCATAATGAAGAGGATCCATTGTTTAGGGGGTTTACAGTTTTGCAGAGTGACTTTTTGGATGGTAGGACGTTTTGGTATTGTGAAGGAGGTTTTGGGTAGGAATATTTCTATAGTCTGGAAATTTTTCGGAGAGGTTTCCAGCAGGGTATTATTCGGTGTTCCTCATATATCAAGATTTGTTGTTCTGAGAGTTTCTTAAGTAGGTGTGATTTGCTTGAGAGTATCTCCAGTTTAAAAATTTTGTAAAGTAGATTTTAGATGAAGATAAACGGGGTCTGCAGTCTTGAACATTTGTGGAGGGAGTTTTAGGAAAAACTTATTGGTAGGCCAGAGGTTTTTGAGGGGTGCTTGCAAAAAAATAATAAATTTTGCTGTTCAACAGAGGGGATTAATGTTAGTGGGGCATCAGCTCATAAATGGTAGAGGATTAGTCAGAGAGGATTTAAATAAAAAATCTTATATAAGAAGCAAAAACTTTTTTTTGCCTTATTGGCTTATAATACGAGCCATCTTCTCAGTTGGAAAATTATAAAATATAGATGCAAGATTCAATTGTGTTTCCTAAAAATTGTAAAAAATATAGGGGTGAAATGATGTAAAAACACTTGGAACATCCTTCATTTAATCTTTGTATGTCTTTAATAAAAATTTAATTGTATTGTAACTGACCCTTTCATCTTCATTTCTTTATTTTTCTGGTGATGGCTTGTATTTAAAGTCTAAGTATTGACAAAAAAGAATAAATTATTGTTATTTATTATGTAAGGCTTTTTTTCCTAAATCCTTTTGACTCACAACTATTGATGTGCTTATGCACCACATGGTCAAATATCTCACGTCCTGTTAGTGGGGATGTTCTAGGTATTTTGGTGTTTCCAGCCTAGGGGTTTTTGAAAAGAAAAGATTTATTTTTTATGGTAAATTTGTTGACCCTCAAGTTTTTAAAGAGAGGATTATCAGGAATTCGGTCTTGGTGGTTGAAGAATTAAAAACTTAATTGTAACCATAAAGATTTCGATTTCGTATTCAGTCCTGATGAAGGCCTGAAATTCAGGTCGAAACATTGGCTAAAATAAAAACTTTTTTTGTATAAATTAGTTTTTAATTCTTCAACTACTAAGATGGAATTCCTGATAATCCTCCCTTCAGAAAAGATTTATGTTAGCTATATTTTCTAAATTATTGTTTCATTTTTAGTTTTTATGGAAAGGATTTGTTACTAAAACAGATGTATTTTTTTTTTTAAATCTTAATCTCATAATCTCTTGGTTCTTATTTACTGTTGCCTATGTTCAAGAGATTATGATAAAATGAAGGAAAATAATAGAAATTAAAAAAAAAAAAAGGTAAATTTATTCAGCTGCGTCATTTGTTTCTGTCTTTCTCCTCTTTTATCATTCACATAGAATTTCTTTCCCATGTAATAATAATAAAATAAAAGTAATACCAAATTTGTTTTTCAGGTATAGAAAAACAAATTTGGTATTACTTCAAAGTGAGACTTTTCTACAATCTATTTCTAATGAAAAGCTTCCCTGTGTACTTCTGCTGGGTTATATTGTTAAAGATTGGGGAAGCATGTTACAAGAGGACCAGACCTGTGCGGGAAAGGGCCAATTGAAGGTCACCTGTTTCCTTATTTCAGAAGGTGAAATTATGCTTACCTAGAAACTGCTATTAGATTCTTCTAGGCTTCCATAAAGTTATAAAAGTGGCTCACCAGCAGCCCCCTGTTCAGTGTCAGTGTCAGTTTCCATGTCAGATTGAATGTCCCAGGGCTTTAGGCTGGTTGTGGCCTTTGTAGTGCTGGATACAGTGAAATTTTGTGATAAAAATTAGTAAGTGGAGACAATATAACAAGTTAGTTTGAGGCCTCTTTGTAAATAAGCACATTTAATTAATTGTACACATTTGGTTATTAGCAGTAAATAATTTATATTTTCTATTTATTTATTTATTACTTAGTAAGGACAATAGGTTTGATTATTAGCTGTAATTAGTTGATGTAATTATTAAATAAATTTACTTCAATTTATTGTTGTTCTTAATTATTATTGACCTGTAGCCCATAACACTATAAATCTATTTTTACTTTTGTCACACTCCCTTGAACTTCTGAATGTCACTTCGAGATACACTCTTCTAAGTCTTTTATCTTATTCAACTGCTATTTTAGATTGGTTACAAATATTACTATTATAGCTTAAAACCTTTGATTGCTACTTGTTTAGACAAATATTGAATTTGACCAATTTAATTTTTATGCATAACCTGCTAAACCATGACGATTTTAAAGACTGCTTTTCATAATTACTCAGTTTCTTAGATTCTCAAACCTCCTATGGTAGTCAGTTTTGTTCTGATTAGATCATTAACACATACACACACACACACACACACACATACAGAGGGACAGACACTCATGTGTGTGGGTTTTTATGTATGTGTATATATTAAAAATGAAATACTTGCAGCTGCGATATATAATAATAAGAATAGGAGGAAGAAAGAGTGTAGTGAACTCGCAAAAAGGAAAAATTACCACGAGTAAAATTTTTGGGGAGACTTCTCGCCCTTCATCAGTGAAGATGAAGAGTGATGGGGATTCCGGAAAGGACTCGAAGATGATTGGTATTTCCTCTCTTCACTCCCCACTGATGAAGGGGTGAGAAGTCTCCCCGCAAATTTCACACATTGTAATTTTTTCTTTTTGTGTGTTCACTACACTCTTTCCTCCTGTTCTTATTATGTAAATATAAATTAATTAAAAATGGATGTTAATCTTGACATTTACTACTGTAAGTTTACATATTTTTAAATGAATATGATTTTTGACAATAATGTTCACTTTTATTTTTTAGGTACAAAAGAAGAACACAACCCCTCAAATCTTCAAGTGATGAAGAAATAGTTCATTATGACAAACCTCACAATTTTAAGACTCATAACTTTAAAGGCCTTAATTGGTGTGAATTTTGTTCTAATTTTTTGTGGGGATTTTCAGCCCAGGGTGTCAAGTGTGAAGGTAAGTTTAAAGTTTAGTTTTTAAACTATTTTTATTACCCAAATATGAGTAAGGCAAACAACCTTGTTTAACCATATTTAAAATTTTAACTTTTCTCATATTTTTAAAGCTCTCTACTTAAGTAAGCTTCTCTAATGAAGGATCACTTTGGTGAAAATAATTTGGTCAAGTGTAAGTATGTAATTATTTGTTTTTTGTTGTATAATAAAATTTACTCTATTGATTCCTAAGGAGTTTGTTTTCCACCCATTCACAAAAAAAAAAAAAAAATCTATTATCTGCAATTAGGTAATATTTTCAGTCTTGATCTTGAGGAAGTCATGACTCTGGTTTTATGTCTATTTATTGCTAAATAAACTGACAATGCAAAATTGATTGCCCTTTTAAACCAGAGTAAGGTGGGCAAAGAATCCTCTTTCACAGATAACACTCATAACAGCTTTAAAATAATGAGGGTAATTTTCTATATAATAATAGTTATAATAACTTATATCACATGCATCAGTGCATAGGTACTGATTTTATCAGTGCACAAGTGCCCTGAGGTGATTTGTAAATCTTTCCCTCATACCCTGGTAATTTTGGCAACAAATCACCTCAACGAGCTCCTGGTGCTCCTTCACTACTTTGACCCTATGGATTAAATTGTGAGGTCTCTTTTTCAGCATGATCTCCATTTGGAGTCTGGCTACACTGATAACTTAACTAACACTTGAATTAATAAAGGTTGTTTCCTTTATTGTTTGGAGATCTGAGGCATTGAATAATAACATTACTGCATGAGTAATATGGTTGATAGGATTTTTAAAAATACTATGAAAGTACTTTCATCAAACAAATAATTAATTAGTGATGTTATATTCGGAAGTGACCAAGAAAATATTGAACTATTACAAACTAAATTTGTAAACATAAAGGTGCGTTCATGTTGTGTGCCATTAAAATCATATTATTTTTAAAATTATGTAAACTAGAGCACATACAGATAAATAAATGTATATATAATTATGAATGGACCATATTCTTGGCATCTCCAATGTGGAATCAAAGAAGATTTGTTAAATATTTTCACTGTTGAAATTTTTCTATAGTCTCGTCATGGTTCCAATGGGATTAGCTTGATATTCCTATGGGATGTCTGTTAGAAGTGTGTGATATAGCTATCTACAAACTACAAAACAGACAAGGGTGATTTTGGCTTGTTCCTAAGCTTAGAAGAATTAACTAGAAGTTAATTGCTTACCTCCCTGATCATCCGAGCTTGGATCATGCGGCTTGCGATTGGTCTTCAGTTCCCTTGAGCAAACATTCTCCCAAGTGTTGAGGCCTGGATCTAACTCACTTAATACTCATCAGGCTTCATCCACCCATCCTCTCAGCCAAGGCATGCCTAAGACGAGTATCTGGTCATCTTTATTACTGGTCTTGTGCTGAACTTTATATAGGCTTCCTGCTTTGATCACAGACCTAAATAGGACTGCCTCAGCCTCTACTAGCCAATCTATTGGCCCGTCTTTATCTCTAGAGAGCCTTCTGACTACCTTGAGGCGACTTGTAAATCGTTCCTTTGTACTCTGGTAATTGGTGCTACGAATTGCCTCTACGAGCTCCTGGGGCTCCTTTATTTCTTTTGACTCTATGGATTAATTGGTGAAGTCTCTTTTTCGGAATGGTCTCCATTTGAATTCTGGCTGCTCTGATATCTCTATCAGCCATGATTTTTCTGGTTTCTTCAATGGAGGATGTCTCCATGACTTCATCTACGTAGTGCCTCTTACTAAGGCCCACGACATGCCACCCCCTTTCTGCTGGATTAATAGTATATAGGAGAGCCATTTTCACATTTTCTGCACTATCAAGGCCTCCTTCCGTAAGTCAACTTTTTCCATAAGCTCTCTATCCATTAGCTTTACCTCCTCATTGGCCCTCTTAGCCAGATCTCCTCACACAGGTTTCGAAGGATGCTTGGTTGCCCTCCTTATGGACAGCCACACCAGTGGATGCTGCTGGCACTGTTTCAGCAGCAACAGTTAAGAGCCTGTCTTTGACCAGCTGAACAGCATCTTCCCACTGCCAGAGCAACACAGGAAATATGTGTATATACTTCACCACACCTACCTATCTATCATAAAGGGGAGAGGGGACGTGTAGTTACCTGTTGTCCAGTCGTTTAAAATACTTGTTTATTAAAATACTTGTTTTGCATGAAAGGAGGGAAGATATAACATCATTACTTTAAAATTGTAAAATTTAAGAATCAGTAGCAGTGGTAATTTTTTCAAGAAGTTTATATAACACTTCCACTCAAACTATATCACGAAGTTATTCCATTCAACTTTTAAATCATTTCACTGATTTACAGATAACTAATGTCTTAATACTCATATCTATCTTATAAAATTTAAAAACATTTTGGAATCAAACCATCATACCTAAAGAATATTAATGTCTTTAAATCCATCCAAATATAAGATATCCTTTATACAACCACACACATATTTTTAGCTTTATATTTGTAAGATAGTTTAAAATTTGTTGAAATTATCTTAAGTTGTATTGTATCATTCAGGTAATTTAAGCAAATGGTCATTTTCAATTTTCATTTCATTATCAGAGCTCTGTACAAATTTAATTAGTTCTATTGCTCTATACTACATGTTACACCTTTGTAACTACATGTAGTACTACATGTTTATCACTTCAGTAAAAAATTGCATTAACTCACACATGACATTTCAGGTAATCTCTCCTATTGTTCCATTTTTATCAATAGCAAACTCAGCCTTTTGTATGGCATTTAAAAGCAACTTGTTTACTTTAATTTAGAAAAACAGAAAATTAGCCTGTTAACCATATGGACATGTAGTGACATTAAGAGCTTGAATAATTAAATAAAAGGGCTTCCTTCACATTGCTTATATTAACTATCTATAAAGTTTTAAATTTTAGTACATTTAATTGAATTTATTTCAGATTAGACTATTTCAGATTACTCTACAATCTGAAACAACTGTAATAATAATAATTCATGTATTTTTAAAATTTATTATTTTCCTTTCATTACATTATTTTATTTTGAAGGATTCTTTATATGTAATGTTTTTTCCATCTAATTATTATTTGGATTATTATTGAGGTAATTATATTTGACATAATTATTATAACACCTCGAAAAACTACTGACATATTTAGTTGATAATAAGAATTAAGTACCATTGACATATGATATCTTATCTTGGTTGAGATTCAATGAAACTGTAGTAGTGATTCACTATCATATCTCTTCTCTTTTTCCCTGTTAATAACCAGTCTTAATTGTAACCTCCACAATAATGGTTTTTCATTGTTTAGATTGTGGGTTTAGTGCACATCACAAATGTTCAGAAAAACTTCCTCCAGACTGTTGCCCAGCATTAAAATCATCTAGATCTGTCTTCGGTGTCGATCTCACAACATTAGTTCGAGCAAGGAAGACAATACGACCTTTTGTTGTTGATAAATGTGTTACTGAAATTGAGGTACTTATATTTACTTCTTTACTTAGAATAAAAATGATTTTGAGAAAAATACAAACTGAACAACAGCATTTGTACATAAATTCTAGCTATTTTAATGATTTAAGTAATACATTTCTAATTTTCTTTTTTTTTTTTTAAAGAATGGAAAACAAAAATGGCCACACACACACAATATAGTTGTACCTGACTAATGAAAATAAAATTAATGTACACTTTAATTTTTCTTATTGTTTAACAATTATATTTTAATGACAATAAAAAAATCAATGTATTGATAATTTATTTCACAAATAAAGTTAACATATAATTATTAATAAAATTGGTGATTAAAAGCTTATGAGAGCTAAGAATTATACATATTTTTTCTGTTTATTATTTTCTGAATTCTGTATTTGAATACACTTATTGATAATAAAATAGATTTTTTCATATTATTTTTAAAATATAGATTTTTTATTAAAAATAATAGTGTTGTGATTTCAATTCGTTAAATTGTTCTAATGGAATCATTGTCCACTGAGGATGTTTAATGGTAAACACTTTTCTACAATTATTATTGGTGGTTTATGCATGAAACAGACCTGAATTAATTAATTAGCCATATTTTTATAAATTTGGTATAAAGAATATATTTTTATTTTAAAAATATTTGAAGTTTCTAATTAATGAGTTTAAATTGATTATTGTTTATATTAATTATTAAATAATTAGTTTATATATGCTCATACATTAAAGGATATGCATGTTTTATGTTTTTACTGATGTTGAATTTATGTACTTTTAATTCTGTGTTTCTAATTTTGAAGATGTGTATTTTAGAGTTTTTCTGGGCCTTGATGCTTATTATGTTTATAGCTCACCAGTTTTTTATGACCCATGTTATTAATACTTGTCATTTTCAATTAAGAGCATAAATTTGTCCTTTTACTAGAATATTATAATGTTCTTCTTCTTGAATGCAAAGTAAAAAAATTTTAATTTCATAAATTATGCCATCCTATATTATAAAAGAGAATGATATATACTGTATACATGAATAATAAATACTCAATGCTAGTGCAAGAAATAACCAGCCTGAAGAATTCATTTTATATTGTGTAATCAATAGTAGTTATCTGTACTACAGGAAATTATACAAGACCGTATCTTTTAGGGCTCAAAATGAAAGCAAATTTCTCTGTCTATAAGCCAAAATCCAGTATTGTTAAACAGTTAAAATGAATAATAAACTTAATATATTCTTTTATTTCTTAAATTGTCTTCAGTAAGTGAAAAAGTATATTCTAATATCTTTTTTACTTTTACTGGTATAGTTTTTGACCTGATCCTAAAAACTAAATTACTGCTTCAAACCGCTATCTGAAATTAAAAGAAATAATTATTGACCATTGCAGAATATGGGATAATATTTCAAATGTTTTCATTTTTAATTCTTTAATTTTGCTCTTAAAATATTTTACTGGTTTGATAAATATAAAAATAAAGTATTAATATTTTAGTTAGTATATTTGTATTTAATTAATTTGAGACAATAAGAAAAAAGCAATATGTTCTGCTTTAAATGTATAATACATGGTTAGAAAGCAGTTAATTTGAGAAAAAAAAAAAAAAAAAAAAACTTTTGTGATTCTTAAAGGGAAGATCATATTTCCCTGGTGGCATTACCTGTTAACACTCTGTGCTTGCTTCTAGTCTGTATCCAGCAGTCTCACTAAATCTGATCAATCAATTGCTAAACCTCAAAAAAAAATTACAGTTATATTTTTCCTCTGAGCGTATGATAATTCTGACCCAGCTTCTGTAAACTACTCCCTCTTAACATTATTAGATGTCTTTTTGTTGGGGTTCGGTCAAGGTAGATCCAAAAAATACAATTTTAAAAATGTGTATTTTTTAAATTATCTGTCAACGTTACATTGTAAGCCATCTTCAGGGCTAGCATGAAGGCGAGAGGGGACATTGTGTCACCAAGTTCCCATTTTAATGACTGTAACTGTGACTCCCTCTTAACTTCCCTCCTACATCCTAGAGCTATCCATGCAATTCCATTATTTGATTCTATAAAAGTATGAGTTGTGAGACTCATCATAAATAACTGGAGAACATGATAAATGTTTACCAATTTATTATTTGTGGATTAAAAATCCAATAGTACTGACAGCATCAGGGAGGTTTTTTACTGTTCTGTGCCTCCCCGCTCCCAATCCTAAGAAAAAAAAACCAAAAAATTTACCCTTTTTATACTTGTTTTTAAAAAAGTTACCCACAACAATAAGTTTGTGTACTTTCATTTCCTTCTCTAGATAAACTGTTAATTTATTAATTATATTATGATGTACATTGCATCTGATGTTCTCATTGCTCCTGTAAAAAAAAAGAAGTACCTAGTAGCAGGTTTTTTCTATATCTGGCTAACTGAATGGGTTTTATCTTTATGCCATCATGTAAGTGCATACTGAAATAAATGCTAATTGCTCATTTGAAAAGAACTGCATTTTTTGATAAACCAAAGCCATTAAAGCACCCAGCTTTAGTATACCTACTTCTATTTTTAAGTTCCTGGAGCTTCAAGCATGCCCAAGTATCGTGTTTCTTTATTAATTCATTTAGAATCCAATATGAGTGTGTTATTTCACTTTATTCTAAGATGACACAACAGTATGCTAGGCCAAATTTTAGCAAGCAAAGGGGTTTATTTTTACATTAAAAAATTCATTTTTATTTCCCACAATCATAACTCTCATTCTCAAGCAGAATTTCTTTGTTTGAAATTTCTAATATGGGATATGAATAACCAGCTAAGTGGGAAAAAAAATAACCCTAAATAATGTTTAGTTAAAATTGGGGTATTTCAAAGTTTGCACTAGAACTTTGTAGTATAGGGTTATAAGTAAAATATAAAAGTTCAGGGGGTTTTGCAGGAGAAGGGTTTTGAGAGGAAATATCAAAGCTAGAATTTTATTTTAGTAGAAAATTCAATTAATTTTTTTCTAGAGTTTTAATTATCTTTTATGAAATTTTCTGTATTTGTGGCCAGTAAAATTATCTTTCAGACATAAAATTTAATTCTCTCTAATTTTGTTCCTATTTATAAGTGCTGTTAAACTGTTGCTTTTACTGGGATCCGAGCATTAAGGATTATTTTTTTCAATCTTTAAATTTTTTTAGACTTTTTATTTGATGCTTTAAACATAAAATTTGCACTTGTATAACACATGAATTCAAGCCTCTATTTTTCTTTTCCTTTTTTTTTTTTTCTTTCTTTTTACATAATATATTTTAGTCTCAAGTACAAGAGTGACAATTAAAAAAAGAAGTTGCATACAATTATTTAAATCCACTTTTCGAATATTATATCCCCTATTGTGCTGCAAGAGGTTACTAAGACCATACACGTGTAATTTCATATGAAATTAAATGTTCTCTGTGTATATAAAACCTAGCTTATTTTTAAAAGAACCTGAAAAAATCCTTGAATAAAAAAAATTGCCAAGATAAATAAATTACCTAACTCTGATATAAGTGGTGAAGATAGACTAAAAAATCATAGAAAGCTGTAGATCTTAGAAAATGTGTAGGTCATGCCATCCAGTCTGGAGTTAAAGGCTACCATAGGTGTCTCAAATTACACACAGGTGTGGCAAATTACTGCTTTAATGTTATTCAATATTTTCTTTGTCAATAAGTTGTTGTTTGCATGTTTTTCAAATTGGTTTTTTTTTCTTCAATTTTTTTTTCAAAATCTTTTTAAATTCTCTTACATAGCTTTCTACATTCATGCTCTTGATATCACATTATATTATTGCAATTCTATATTATATTAATTTCAATTATGATTTTAGTCTCATGACATTGTATTTTTACGGCCCTGAAGATGGCTTGCAATGTAAGCCGAAACGTTGGCAGATAATCCTTTATTAAAAAATACATTTTTTAAATTTGTGTTTTTTAGATCTACCTTGACCGAACTCCAACTAAAATCATCTAAGTCTACTTCTGATTCTCGCACGTGGATGGTCCTGTGGCAGAATATTTGGTCTGTGATTGAACTGTCTTTTCAAAGCCACATTAATAGTGCCTAAGTTCTCTTTCTGCATAAACCTCTGGCAAATAATATTAGACAGTAATCTGTAGTAGTAAGATATCTCTGTAGTTTGTGCAGACCTGGTGGTCACCTTTCTTGAAGATACAAAGAAAGGATAAATGAGGGATTACTTCCTTGGAGTTGGCAATGCACAGTTGTTACAAATTTTTATGAGGTGGTCTTGTGTTTTCTGCAGCAGTTAATTGTCTCTGACTTTGATCTCTGTTGGTAAATTATCAGGACCTGCGGCTTTATAGCTTTTCACATAATTGATTGCATCCTGGATCTCGTCCTCGTTTAAGGGCTGATGTCTTCTTGTTCTTCTCTTCGTCACTAATGGCTTCCTCCTTCCATCTAGGCTTGGCTCTTCATCGATAAGCTTGCTGAAGTGATTTCTCTATTGGACCTGAACACTTGACTTGCCCAAAATCAGGTTCTCCTCAACATCTTTGGAGTTTCCTGAGAAATTTAGGCAAGACTTCCCAGCTCGGTTTAGCCTCCTATAGAAATCATTGAATCCTTACCACCAAGATGCTTATCGACTTTCACCAATTCCTTGTGTTCCCATCGCCTCTTTTTTATATGATTTAGATGCTTCTCTTCACATCTTTTTCCACAGACCTTGTTAATTAGTTGGTTTTTACGTTGTAGATACGATTTTTGGTATTATTGATCTCTTAATATTCTTGATCAAACCAACAGGTTTTTTGTTCTATTTCCAGCTGCTCGAGAATCTGCCCCACAGTATTTTCCATTGCCTGGGTGCACATTTTACATTCAGCATCTATGGTGTCACTTGCAATATAAGGTTCTTGAGATCCTGATCCAGCTGTTCTGGTCTTATTTACTGGGTCTTTTACCATGTAGTATTCATGACAGCTGTAGTATTTTGTGTTGTATTTTTTTAAAGATTCTCTGTCCTATCTAGAGGATATCCTGGATGGTAGCTAAGTCTAGTTGATAAAAATAAAATTTTGCACCAGAAGCATTTTAAGTGTTCCTGGTCAGTATAGTTTAAGAAGGTATCCACTCTCCTAAGTCAAAAATCCAAGTCGTACCTTGTGCAACAAATTAAATCTGAAGCTGGTTTTGATTTTGATATAGTTTATTTTAAAAGGAGCAAGTTATTGACCTTCTACTCCTCAAACAGGAGAGGCTGCCTCCTTAGCCCTCTCTGTATGCTCCCCACTGTTGTTTGGGGGGGGGGGGGGGTTACTCTCTCTTGTCTACCTCTTCTACCTCTGGTTCTGAGCCAACTGAAGTGTTTCCCGTACAGCATCAGGACCCACCTGAGCATGTGCAACCCTTGTGACCTTCACTACTTTACACTAGGGGCAGCCCATCATCATATGGTTCCACTACTTACCAGAGAAAGGGTTCTAGGGGTAACTATCAACTATTTGCTGGCATACTTTCTCCAAAATACACTGTTTGGTTAAGGAACATTATTAGAATAACACAGGGTAATTTTGATTATTCAAGCAAACACATGTATTCACACATTATCTTTAATGAACATCATGCCTCAATCTTAAATTCTTTTTTTTTTATTTATTACATTCTGTTAAATTAAAACATATTGTAATTTGATCACCACAATGAATTTAAAAAAAAATGACATTCATTGTCAATCACATGAGGAGAGAAGGTGACCTATGACACCACTCTCAAATTATTTACAGATGATGATTTGGGCTTAGGCAGATGAGAGATTATATACTTGACCTCGGAAGGTGTTACTGCCTTGAGTGGCAAGGTCATAGGTAATGGCATGTCCAGGAACTCCTCAGTCTTCACGGCATTGGGCAGGTCTAAGGGATCTGTAAGTGGAGTAAATGTTTGCTTGAGGTGCTGGGCAAACATTACGACCTTGTCTTTGTCAGAAGAGGCCCAGGAGCCATCTCCTCGACGCAAGGGAGAGAAAGCTTCATGGCTCTTAAGGATTCTGTGAGTAGCAATCCAAAGGGATTTGTCTCCTGCTGAGAGGGTATACAGGTAGGCATTAAAGGCCTCATTTCGTAAAACACCTAATTTTTGTTTTACGAGTCTGGAAAGATGGTTGAAGTCTTTGCGGTCTGAGGGGTGTCTATATTTTTGGAACAATGCTCTTGAGCGGCATTTCACAATGATGAGCTTTTTAAGCAAATCTGGGAGTGGTTTTGGGACTCAGAAGAGTATTTGCTAAATTTTGGTTCGAGATTAGCCATATAAATGCATTGCTGTACGTTTGTGCTAAAGGAATGTACAGCCTCATCTAGATCATCTGAGTTTCTCAGAGAAATTCCGAGGTCATGTGACTCTTCTATGAGTTTTAAACAAGGCCCAGTCGACTGGGCCATTAACAGGGGAGGAAGGTAATTGTTTTGGAATAGGAATCTGGGATAACGTTAGAAGAACTCGGAGTTCTTCCACTTAGAGTGGAGCTCGTTTAAGTTCGAATTGGAATAATGAAGAGGAGTAAGGTTTTTGCAAATGAAGAAGTCAAGGATGTCAGGAAGTCAGTTCACGTCAGAGGGCCAATAAGTTGAAGAGGAAGCACTAATTGTGCTGAGGTTTTGGGATGATATCGCATTATACAAAGCGCGGCTACAGGAGTTGGTCATTCTCGATCCCCATTGCAAGTGTTTTGCATTATAATGCGACTATATTATTATATTGCGACTATAGTCTCCACCGGCTAAGGAACGGTGACCAAGGTCTTTCAGGAAAGTGGAAAATTCTTGTGTAGAGATTGGCTTATTTGGAGGACAATACACTGCTGAAAGTGTGAGAGGGTGTGGAAATAGACACTGATGTTGATTGAAGTAACTCTGTGGAAGTTGAGGGTAGGATATGATGGGTATAGGATTTCTTGATAAGAAGTGCAGTTCCACCTTGAGCTTGTCCATTAGGATGGTCTGGCCTATAAGTGTGGTAGCCAGCAATTATTAGGTTATTCCATTTAGTTAGTCGTGTTTCTGTCAGTAATACTACATCTAAGTTTTTGTTATCGAGTACTAGTTTGAGTTTGTCAGTGTGCGTCCGAATGCCGTTAGCATTCCATAGGAGGATAGTAAAGGGATTCTTGGATTGCGGAATCATGGTGTGGGTGTTGGTAAGGTCAATTTGGTGACCAGGTTGGTCAGTAGGGATATGAGTGAAGAAATGAGGGAGTTAAGCTGTGAGAAGAAGGTGTGAAATAAGGTGTACAGATCATTTGATAAGGGCGGAGTCGGGACCTTGAGGATAGTGGGTTGCTCCCTCCTGGGTGGGAGCAATGCGGTTGTGGTAAAATGTTCCTCACATATTGTAGTTCTGAATTGGCGGTGGGAGGAGGGATGTGTGAGATGGTTGGCCGTGATATACGTAGTTGAGGCTGAGACGAGATCTGTGGCTGAGGTTGCTGTTGCTGGTGAGGCTGGCGTCTAGTTCGAAATAGAGATCTAGCCCTAGGTTGTAGGTCCGCCTGGGTGGGTTTCTCTGTTGGCTTCTGTTCTTGGATGACAGAACAATAAGATACACCTGGCTGGACAATTCTTGATGGTGGGCATAAGTTTTGAGTTGCAGGTTGCTGCGATGATACTTGTTGATTATATACTTTTTGTTTGATCTGCTTGTATACATCGCAGCCCCTGTAGCTGGCAGGATGGTTTTGGAGCAGTAGGTGCAAGTAGCAGGTTCCTCCCGTCTTTTTTGGCAGTTGCTGGTGTCATGCGGACCGCCACATTTTACGGGTTATAATTGCATCCGGCTTTGGTATGCCCAAATTGTTGGCAATTATGACACTGGAGTACTTCTTTTTTTACGAAGGGCCTCTCAACTTTGATGATTGTTCGGCACAGTGCTGAAATTGAATATATTTCTTGAACATTGGGCATTTTTTTTTCAAGATCTATGAAAAACAGTGGTAGGGGTGACTTAACTGTTCCTCTTCCAGGGCTTAAAACATTGAGAATGTTTTTCACCATGAACCCTAAGTCAGTGAGCTCTTTTTTTATGTCACCGATTGGTGTGGTGTGGTGGAGATTCCTAATAACTACAAGTAGAGTCCTCTCTTCTTTTAGCTGGTTCGTGTGGAACTGGGCGTTTACTGACTTCAGACAGAGTACTATCTCTCTGTAAGAGTCTGATGAGTCTGGATTGATTTTTGTGTCTGTTTTTCAGCTCATATATATGTATTTTCCACGGCCTACTTTCTCATCCAGCTGTCTGCACATCAGGCCAAAATTTGAAAGGTTTTTAACGAATATTGGAGGGGGCTTTGATACTCGCTGTGAGGTTTCAGAGATCTCCATGGTCTCTTCATTAGAGGGCACATTGAATGGGTTCTCTGTGAAAAAAGGTGAAGTCTCTGTGAGCTGTAAAGTAGTGGTCTGAGTGAGCTCGAGTGACCCAGTATCGGAGGGTGAGACTGTTGGTTGATGTGGGTTATTAACCGGTGTTGCAGTTCTACTTGTGGTGGAGGTATTATCATTTAGGCTGGAAGATGAAGGTGTCTTCGTGGCTCTATTTTTATCTTGCTTTATTTTATTTTTAGGGGGCGACATTTGAGAGCCTCCCTCTAAATGAGGAGGCTTTCCTTTCATTGCTATTTTTTTATGATGGTAAGCATCTCCCATTACGTAAATAATAAAAAAAACAGTAACTATAAATATTTACTGCTCTTTATCGCTAAGCCCAGGACCAAACAGAGATTAGTTAATCTGCTTAGCCGATAGTGTATTCCGGCCGATAACAGCCGGCTGGCTGGGAGCTGGAGGGGACGCGCCTGACCAAGCACGTCTGCCTGTATGCTCCTTGCTAATAAAAATAATTGAGTATTTCACTCACTTGCTGTGAGTTTGTGGGTTTGTTCCTCGGTGAAATTCCTCGAAACTTCCTCAATGTCTCCAGGCTGGCTACATCTTCTACCAGTTTGGTAACAACTGAACACACTTTTAATCACTTCTAGAGAAGTGAGCTAGCAAAGCACATCCTCTCTCTACAATGGCTGCTGTCGAACTCCTTAAATTCTCTTAGATAATTTTTAGATAGTGCTTATGATCCAAACTAGAATATCATTATATGTTCCAGCTTATTAGGAATATCTTCTGCTATACATTTTGGCTCGTTTAAATTAAAATTATGCTTATAAATAGCAAATTTCAGAAATTGCTGGTAAATTTTAATTAAGCTTGTGACTTTAAAAATTCTAAAATAATGATGTATACAGAATACCCTAGGAAAACCCATCTACCTGATTTGAGATTATTAACAGCAAGATTCTCACTGTCCAATATCTCTTTCCTCTTTCAGCTACATTTCATTTTTATTCCAGCCAAAAATGCTAATTTTATTTTTTCTGACTCCACTTTGGTCCTTCTAGAGCCATTTCTAATCTCTCAAATGAAATGCTTTTTCTAGACTCAACATTTAGCAGCAAAATCATTTGGCAATCTTACCAAAAGACTGACAACAAGCATAAAGACACCTAAAAAAAATAAACACTCATCTGTTGTATTATATATTATGCTGGATTTTAGTTGTATCCAATCTAAATATGTTTTTATAAGTAGGTTTAGGATAGATATTGAGTAATAATTTCAGTTTCGTGAAATTTAGTTGTAAATGAAATTACTTGAATCTTCTGTCAGCTATTAGGAAGTATGGTCTAAATC
Source organism: Oncopeltus fasciatus (assembly GCA_000696205.2). NCBI lineage: Eukaryota > Metazoa > Arthropoda > Insecta > Hemiptera > Lygaeidae > Oncopeltus > Oncopeltus fasciatus. The sequence goes on along the minus strand of KZ807333.1, from coordinate 321,296 downwards.
AAGTTGAAGGCACTTAATAATGAGAGGGGTTTAGCTTTCCCTACTTACTTGAATCAGTTGAATAGTTGTCAATATGTTTATTATTATTACTGCTATAAAATTATTGGTAAAACAATCAAAATTATAAAATTAGAAAACATTAAAATCTAAACAATTAAGAGAGGGAATAGAATAAAAAAATCTATCTATTCCCTCTCAATAAAAAAAAACAAAAAAAAAAAAACTGAAGAATTGAGTGCCTTCACCCAGCTCCATAAAAATGATTTTGGCTGAATTCAAACTGTGCTTACTACCAAAAATAGGAAAAAAAGATTGGATGATGTTGGCTACCTCCACTGACATTTCTTGAGTAGTCCTTTCTATCACATTAACAATTAAGAGTTGGGTTAGACAGTCTTCTTAATTACTGTCAGGTTCCCCTCTTCCTTTACGTGTAATGCCCACTCTTGTATTCCTCTATTCCCCTTCATATCACCGAATAAGACCTCTCAGCTCAGAAGCCTTCTCTCTAATCCATCTCACACAGCTTAGGTAGATGGTTTATAATGTACTTGACCTCAGAAGGTGTCTCTGCCTTAATCGGTAAGGACATTGGTAATGGTATATCCAGTGACTCCTCAACCTCCGCGTTATTGGATCTTCAGTTTAAAAATAAATAAATGAATTTGCATTGAAGTTATATAATTAAATAAAATATTGATTCTCACTTTTTAAGTTCATTATTTATCATTGTAAAAAATATGCCTTGCAGCTTGTGTAGCCTTTGTTTTTGTACAATTTTATTTCCACTAAAAAAAAAATTTGATTATATATTATAGGCAAGAGGGCTTACAATTGAAGGCATTTATCGTATCTCAGGATTTGCTGATGAAATGGATACTCTCCGAGTTGCACTGGAAGAAGGTAACTTTTTTTTTTCATAGCATGTTATTAATCTGTCTTTATCTATGGAATAGCTATATTGAAGTAAATGAAGAAAACTAGATTTAATTTAAATACAGCAAGAAATTTTCATTATATAAGTTTATTACATCATTAAGTGAATGAGTACCGTTTCTTCTGTATAGAATTTTTATATATTATACTTAATTATGTTCTAAAAAGATATATGAATGAAAATTAGTCAATTAATATTTTTGAAATTTTATTTATCTTATTATAAATTGCATATTGTAAAATTATTAATGTATTTTGGTCTACAATGATTAGGCAAAATAACATTTATTGGAAATAAAGTTTCTAAATAATTGCCTAAAATGACATTAAAAAAAACTTTCCGTTACTAGTAACCTATTTAAAAAAAAAAAAAAAAGGTGATGGGTAATATAAAATAAAAGGTAGATTATTATTGCAAAATAGGAGTATTACATAACACTAGCTTAATTTTATGTAATAGTCTTGGCAGTTTAAGTTAGATAGTACTCCATTTACTAGTTGGCCCTACAAGAATGAGGTCTAAATTAACACCTGTCCAGATCAAGTTCCAAAATTAACACTACATGGAAAGTTAATTATTACAATTTTTTAAAAACTTTTTTTTCATACCCAAAGTGGGACAAATTTAAAAAATATTTTTGTAATATGCACTTTGTCATATAAGGGGAAGTTCAATTATATGACAAAGTGCATATTACGAAAATATTTTTTAAATTTGTTCCACTTTCGGTAGGAAAAAAAAGTTTTTAAATAATTGTAATAAATGAACTTTCCATGCAGTGTTAATTTTGGAACTTGATCTGTCCATCAAGCTCCAAAATTAACACTGCATATATATATTATGTAATATATATGTNTGCATCGATCCGAGCTGAAACTGCACTAACATGTCACTGCAAATGTATGTAGAGTTTGAGATCTCAGTTCTTCCCACAACTCGTATATTATAGTTGGAAAGACGGAGCGCTATATACAGGTGTTTACTGATCACTGGCTACACCGCTACTATATTTAACAATAAATATTATTTTTATTGTGGTATTTTATTTAACGTGCTTGTCTTGATATCAGGAGATCCAGGTTTGTGCCCTGGCTGAGACAGATTTTTTTATTCTATTCCCTTGCATTTAATTGTTTATTATTTAACAATATTTAGATTTTCATCATGTTATAACCCTTCTTGAATCCAACCAGACATCCAAAATTGTATTATCCTCAGTCCAATAATTTATTCAATTACTAATTGCTCCACTAAATATTTTCATTTGTGTATTATATTGTTAGGTAGGTTAAATTTCTCCATATTTATACCACTTTTTGTTCTTCAATTTAACTCAATTAAATCTACATCTTCTGTACAATTGAATAGCTTTCTTTCATTTCTGTTTAAGAAATATTTTTTATTTTTTATTAACTCAATAAGTTCTGTATCAAGTACTTTCTTAGTTAATTCTTGAAATCATATCTCTTATAATAATCAGTGACATTATTTAGTATATAGTTAGTTGTTAAGTTGCAATTATATTTCCCACAAGGGAAATTGTATTTAGACACCCTTACCATCTGTAACACCAATGGCTCTATCTCCTCTGGAGCTCAAAGAATTATTACTCAGGCCATCTCCTCCATTTTAACTCATGTCCCTTCCATCATATAAAAAAAAAAAAAACTTAGCAAAAATCTCATCTACAATCAATCAATCACACTTTCTGACCTCTCTAATGGTTTCCTTATAGTTAACAATGAAAGAAGTTGTTAAAAAGCTCTACACATCTCTTCCCAAATCGAGCCCTCCTCCCAAAACAATGACTTTACTTTCTGTTCCCTCCCGCCTTCATATATTCTTTGTAAAGAAAAAAAATAATTTTTTTGTTTTTCTCATGTTTTCTTATGATATTGTATTTCAACAACCCTGAAAATGGCTTTTAATGCAAGCCAAAACATAGCAAGTAATAAAAAATATACTTTGTTTTTCAAATTGTATGTTTTGGATCTACCTTGAACGAGCCCCAATGAGTTCTCTACTAATAATCTCCACAATCAAAAACTTTCCATTTGAATATAAATACCATCTTATGAAATTGTTGGCTTTTTAATAATAAAATTAATTTTTATTAATCAATTAAAAGTTATAATCCAGCTATTTAGGAGTAATTTATTAGCATATCTGCATTTCACTTAATTGATGACACTAATATAATTGTAAAGGATGATTACTTTTTGACAATTTCTAGAATATGTTTGTAATGTCTTGTGCAACTCTACGTGACATTTTCACATAGTTGATATACAGATTATCGCTGTTTATGATTTGTTGGAAAGGCATCATCCATCAATGCATCCATGCACACAAAAGTTATGTTACCTATCTAAAATATTGCAGTATTGTTTTCAGTATGTTTAAAATGTTGGTGTAATTGTTGTAGGCATAAATGTTGTAGGTGTTCCAATGTTAGTCATGTCTTAAAATTTGTGTTGTGTATTTTTTGTAATGTGTGCAGAAATATTTTTTTGTGTTTCTTATTAGTCCCCAGTATTATGCTGTTATTTACTTTGATGGGATTTGTTTTTTATTGTGTCTTAGCCAGATCAGTTTTATTTGTTTTTAGGTTTTTACAGCTTATAGTTTATAGTTATGGTATATTCTTTCATTTTTTTCTTTCAGTAGATATAATAAACAATGAAAATTTGTATATACTTTTTCTAGTTTTGAAGTTTAACTCTATAATTGAATTGCTCTATTTTCTTAATTAATTGTGTTTTTGATATTTGTTAAAGATTTTTCAATTTTGTAGTTCAAAGATAATATTCATCGTATGATCATATTTGAAAGTCTCATACATTTTGTATGTATGACATATAATGTGTGGCAGACCAATTATTTTTTTCTTAATTTTTGGCAGGACATATATGTGTCATATGTGTGAAAAAATACAGTTGACACATAGGAATGGAAAGAGAAAAAAACCTCTTTATAACTCTTAAGTTGAGCCAGTTTACTCTAATTTTTATCATTAAAAGCAATTAAACTTATCTACTGAAGTCTGAACTGTAAATTTGAATTTTTCTTTCATTGTTCTTTATTAGCTGCTCTGTTAACTAGTGTTATAAAAAATTGCCATGTAGTGAGGCAATTGGATAGACAGAAAATTGTGAGTAAGCGCACTAATGTATGAATAGTTCTGTTATGTATAGTTAATCACATTTAATTCTCCTACTATAAAACTTTGAAGTAAAATTTTATTTCAGAAGGAGAGAGCGCTGACATTAGTGCAAATGTCTATGACAATATTAATGTTGTTGCTGGGATCTTGAAGCAGTACTTTAGGCTTTTACCTATTCCTTTACTCACTTATGAAGTACATCCTCCACTCATTACAGCAGTTCGTAAGTATATAGCTTGGCCATTGGCTTAATTTTCCAGCATGCTAATTTTGCTTTAACCACTTAAATCTTTAGGGGAGCCAGCAAGATAAGAAAGTTATATGTTTTTTATCAAGTGAGTCTAATTTATGAAAATGAATTACATAAGAATTTCTTGACATAGAATAGAATTAAGTAAAGATAAATTTAATATTTAGTTCACATTTTGAACTTCACTGTTTATAATAGATTCTTTTCCTTCACTTCAAATTTTCCTTCATAAAAAGTTTTGGTTCATTGTAAAATCCAAATTATAAAGTTGTTTTTTTATATATTGTTTAAAATAATTATTATAGAATACATGACTAACATGTCACTGCAAATGTATGTAGAGTTTGAGATCTCAGTTCTTCCCACAACTCAAAATGTCACTTTGAAGGGAGAAAGTTTATTGATTTATTGACCCCACTTCCAATAAATTTAGGTATCAAGGCCTAAGAGGTCGTGAAGACATCTTTGTTTTAGTCGTCAGGGAGGATTGTAAGGATTGGAGTTTGACGACAGGGATTGGGGATATGGGTTAGGAATGGGGGCTTGCTATGTAGGAGTGCAAAGCAGGTGGAGATATAGATGGATATCTGTGGTGGAGATATATGAGTGGACATATAGGATATGAAAATTATGATGGAGAGTGGAGTTGGTCACAACTTATTGTTAGAGCATTATTCCTAGGTCTATTCCTTAGAGCATTCAAAATTATTCTTCGAACTTTGGATTGAAAGGATTGTATTCGCTGGATGTTGGATGGCTTAGCAGTACTCCAGAGACAGTTTATTTTCTGTTGTGAGCAGTGAACACCTGTTTATAAATCTGTATAAGAGTCTGTAGCAATTCTTGTTGCTTGAGTTTAATATCTTGTTAATCCTAATCTTGTTGCTCCAGTTAAGTCATGAGTCTAAATAAAAGCCAAGGTAACGGACTGAATCAGAGAGAGATATAGGGATGGATGGGATAGGATCAGGTTCTAGGACGATAAGCAACACGGTTATTAAGCCCAAGTATAGGATGTTATATTGCATATGATATTATTTGGAGAATTTTTTCTCAGCTGAAAATTTACCTGCACACATTTTTTCTTGTTTCTTATAATTGTTCATTTATTCCACCACTGCTGAATAGCTTCAAGGTGGTTTTGTAAAACATTGGAAGCGGTTTTGGAATCAGGATGAGAAGAGAGGATCGCTTTTTCATTAGAAAGTGAGCCAGGTGAAAGAAAGAAAGAAAAAGAAGCTTTATTCTGGGGCTTAAGTCCCCTTGAATAACAAAGGGATCACAGCTGACAGTATAGCTGATTCTAACCTAATTATAACAATAAAAATAAAAAGTACAAATAAACTAATAATATAAAATATTTTCAACAAAACTATCACAATCTTTGCAACTTATTTTACATGAGCGGAATTAGGAGAAATAGTTATTAAAAATAAAAAACAATGATATACATGAAGTTATAAAAATAGATTTACAAAAAGAAAATGAGTGCAATGCAAGGAAAAAACAGTAAAACTTAAAACTAATACAATAACTATTAGTTATGATAAGAATAAAATAAAAAATTAACAAGATACAGTTTAGCAGTTCCTGATGCCTAATTGTACAGAGAGGAGATGTTGAAATAGAATGGATTTGAAGAATGTGAGCAAGGAGGAGCGATGGATATTCCAGAGATTGGAGGATCTGATGAGGAAGGAGTGACTAAATGCAGCGGATTTGTAAGGAGGAGGATAAAAATCAGATTCTCGAGAACAAATGGGAAAGAATAGAAAATTTGAAAGATAAAAGATCATAGAGGTAGGGAGATATGAGAAAATATGATTCGATAGAGGAGAGAACCAAGGGAATATCGCCTAAGGAAAGATTGGTATAACCACCCCCTCTTATAGAGTATAGCTCTGTAACATGGGCGCTCCTCGGAGAACCAAAAACAAACCTGATGAAACAGTTTAACAGGAGCTTAAACCTATCCTCTAGTTCTCTGGTGGGGACACAAAGAGACTATGGATTTTACAAGGCAGGATGTGACTAGATTGGCAAAGTTGATGGAAAGTGGATAAACAGCAACGGGATATCTGTTTAATATGAGGTTTCCATGAAAGGGTTTGGTTTAGGATAATGCCAAAGTTAGGATCCTCAAAGTTGAAAGGATCTAGACCCGAAAACAATAGCCTGGCAAACCAAAGATGAGCATTTTTATAAAAAAGAAAGGTATTTAAGTTTAGAAAGTAGACGGGAGTGATCAATCGCATCTAAAGCTTTTGTGAAACCAAGGTGAACAAGGATTGAGGTTTCTCTTTGATCAATTGCTGCTTGGATGCCTGAGGTTATTTTTAGGAGAGCCGTCTCGGTAGAGAAGCCAAAGGAAAATAGGATTGGAAAGAATCAAGGAACTTTGAATTTTCCAGGAAAGAGGACATTTGTTTCTGTACCAACTTTTCTAAGGGTTTTGCTAAGATAGGGCGTATAGATATGGGATGTAAATTATTGGAGGAAGAGGAATTAGGAATTTTTTTTTAAGGGTTTAACTATTGCTTGTTTTCAGGAATTAGGAAAGACTGAGTTCTGGAGGAAAAAGAGTATATGTGCAGGAGGATGGACCGATACTGGGAAGAGGAGCGGTCAAGAGGAGTTTTATAGGAATGCAATCGCAGTCAACTGCATTTGTTATTATTTTTGATATCACTGCCAAAAGATCTTCAGGAGTGATGTTGAAGAAAAATAAATTGTTTAGGTTAAAATCAGAGCAGCATGGTAAAGATATAGAAAAAGGAAAACTCCGAGACAGCGAAGAGGAAGTAAAATATGAGTTGAAGTCTTCAAGAGACCCAGGAAAATAAGGAATATTGAGAAAGGGTTTGGCAGGTTTTCAAAGAAGCATCGGTATTGAGGATGAAAATAAGATAATTTGATAAAATCTCTACTTTTTAATCGATCGAAGGTGGCATGGGAGGTAAGTGAGGAAAACCCTTGCCTTTTGGGGTAGATTTTGAAGTATTAGCCTGGTGATAAGGTCATAGCCGGGTGCTTTGGGCTTAGGCAGATGGTTTATAATGTACTTGACCTCAGAATGTGTCACTGCCGTAATCGGTAAGGAGATTGGTAATGGTATATCCAGTAACTCCTCAACCTCCTCATTATTGGACAAGTTAACACATGTGTATCTCCCGCGGCCGCCTAGCTCATCGAGTTGAGTGCACTTTAGGCAAAAGTTTTCTACCTTTCTGACAAAAATGGGAGGTGGTCGGGGTATACGTTGGGTGGTGGTTTCCATCTCCTCTCCAGTAATGTTTTGAAGAGGCTGAAAAGGATTAACAGTTGTGAAATGTGATAGGTTTTCATTCCTATTTGTCACTTCGTTGGCGGGGGGTGTGATGGTCACTCCTTGAGAGGTGCTGGGGAGTGGCTCTAGTTGGTCTCTCTCCAATGTAGTCTTACTGGCGGAATGCCACTTCTTATCTTTAGGAGGGTTTATCGGTGCACCATGACGCTTCCCTTTTCGCCCTCCACTAGCAATCACCTGATTACCTCCCATAATTTAGTCATTAATTTATGAAAGAAAAAAAAAGTAGAGTGGCCAAGTCTCGAACCTGTAACACTGGGTTGAGAGTCTCGAACGGAGCATCTTACTCAGCAGGCTGAGTGATAAGAGAGGCTATGAGAACCTAGCATGGCGAGGTGGGGGCCGGGCAGGTTTTCCCCTGTTGCCTCCAGTGCTGAGGACATCAGCTACAAAAGTAGTTTGCTTTACTCACTGTTTAAATGTGATCCTTGCAACGATTCGAGCTGAAACTGCACTAACATGTCACTGCAAATGTATGTAGAGTTTGAGATCTCAGTTCTTCCCACAACTCGTATATTATAGTTGGAAAGACGGAGCGCTATATACAGGTGTGTACTGATCACTGGTTACACCGCTACAACTCGTATATTATAGTTGGAAAGACGGAGCGCTATATACAGGTGTTTACTGATCACTGGCTACACCGCTACTATATTTAACAATAAATATTATTTTTATTGTGGTATTTTATTTAACGTGCTTGTCTTGATATCAGGAGATCCAGGTTTGTGCCCTGGCTGAGACAGATTTTTTTATTCTATTCCCTTGCATTTAATTGTTTATTATTTAACAATATTTAGATTTTCATCATGTTATAACCCTTCTTGAATCCAACCAGACATCCAAAATTGTATTATCCTCAGTCCAATAATTTATTCAATTACTAATTGCTCCACTAAATATTTTCATTTGTGTATTATATTGTTAGGTAGGTTAAATTTCTCCATATTTATACCACTTTTTGTTCTTCAATTTAACTCAATTAAATCTACATCTTCTGTACAATTGAATAGCTTTCTTTCATTTCTGTTTAAGAAATATTTTTTATTTTTTATTAACTCAATAAGTTCTGTATCAAGTACTTTCTTAGTTAATTCTTGAAATCATATCTCTTATAATAATCAGTGACATTATTTAGTATATAGTTAGTTGTTAAGTTGCAATTATATTTCCCACAAGGGAAATTGTATTTAGACACCCTTACCATCTGTAACACCAATGGCTCTATCTCCTCTGGAGCTCAAAGAATTATTACTCAGGCCATCTCCTCCATTTTAACTCATGTCCCTTCCATCATATAAAAAAAAAAAAAACTTAGCAAAAATCTCATCTACAATCAATCAATCACACTTTCTGACCTCTCTAATGGTTTCCTTATAGTTAACAATGAAAGAAGTTGTTAAAAAGCTCTACACATCTCTTCCCAAATCGAGCCCTCCTCCCAAAACAATGACTTTACTTTCTGTTCCCTCCCGCCTTCATATATTCTTTGTAAAGAAAAAAAATAATTTTTTTGTTTTTCTCATGTTTTCTTATGATATTGTATTTCAACAACCCTGAAAATGGCTTTTAATGCAAGCCAAAACATAGCAAGTAATAAAAAATATACTTTGTTTTTCAAATTGTATGTTTTGGATCTACCTTGAACGAGCCCCAATGAGTTCTCTACTAATAATCTCCACAATCAAAAACTTTCCATTTGAATATAAATACCATCTTATGAAATTGTTGGCTTTTTAATAATAAAATTAATTTTTATTAATCAATTAAAAGTTATAATCCAGCTATTTAGGAGTAATTTATTAGCATATCTGCATTTCACTTAATTGATGACACTAATATAATTGTAAAGGATGATTACTTTTTGACAATTTCTAGAATATGTTTGTAATGTCTTGTGCAACTCTACGTGACATTTTCACATAGTTGATATACAGATTATCGCTGTTTATGATTTGTTGGAAAGGCATCATCCATCAATGCATCCATGCACACAAAAGTTATGTTACCTATCTAAAATATTGCAGTATTGTTTTCAGTATGTTTAAAATGTTGGTGTAATTGTTGTAGGCATAAATGTTGTAGGTGTTCCAATGTTAGTCATGTCTTAAAATTTGTGTTGTGTATTTTTTGTAATGTGTGCAGAAATATTTTTTTGTGTTTCTTATTAGTCCCCAGTATTATGCTGTTATTTACTTTGATGGGATTTGTTTTTTATTGTGTCTTAGCCAGATCAGTTTTATTTGTTTTTAGGTTTTTACAGCTTATAGTTTATAGTTATGGTATATTCTTTCATTTTTTTCTTTCAGTAGATATAATAAACAATGAAAATTTGTATATACTTTTTCTAGTTTTGAAGTTTAACTCTATAATTGAATTGCTCTATTTTCTTAATTAATTGTGTTTTTGATATTTGTTAAAGATTTTTCAATTTTGTAGTTCAAAGATAATATTCATCGTATGATCATATTTGAAAGTCTCATACATTTTGTATGTATGACATATAATGTGTGGCAGACCAATTATTTTTTTCTTAATTTTTGGCAGGACATATATGTGTCATATGTGTGAAAAAATACAGTTGACACATAGGAATGGAAAGAGAAAAAAACCTCTTTATAACTCTTAAGTTGAGCCAGTTTACTCTAATTTTTATCATTAAAAGCAATTAAACTTATCTACTGAAGTCTGAACTGTAAATTTGAATTTTTCTTTCATTGTTCTTTATTAGCTGCTCTGTTAACTAGTGTTATAAAAAATTGCCATGTAGTGAGGCAATTGGATAGACAGAAAATTGTGAGTAAGCGCACTAATGTATGAATAGTTCTGTTATGTATAGTTAATCACATTTAATTCTCCTACTATAAAACTTTGAAGTAAAATTTTATTTCAGAAGGAGAGAGCGCTGACATTAGTGCAAATGTCTATGACAATATTAATGTTGTTGCTGGGATCTTGAAGCAGTACTTTAGGCTTTTACCTATTCCTTTACTCACTTATGAAGTACATCCTCCACTCATTACAGCAGTTCGTAAGTATATAGCTTGGCCATTGGCTTAATTTTCCAGCATGCTAATTTTGCTTTAACCACTTAAATCTTTAGGGGAGCCAGCAAGATAAGAAAGTTATATGTTTTTTATCAAGTGAGTCTAATTTATGAAAATGAATTACATAAGAATTTCTTGACATAGAATAGAATTAAGTAAAGATAAATTTAATATTTAGTTCACATTTTGAACTTCACTGTTTATAATAGATTCTTTTCCTTCACTTCAAATTTTCCTTCATAAAAAGTTTTGGTTCATTGTAAAATCCAAATTATAAAGTTGTTTTTTTATATATTGTTTAAAATAATTATTATAGAATACATGCAAGCTTTTTAAAAATTATTGGAATAAAGAAGGTTTTTTTTATTATTTGTGTACTTAATGCTTCTTCTGTTACTTTCATTTCATTTTACAGTCATCAATTAATAAGTGAAGTTTTTTATTTTATTATAAGGCATTTTATCCATTATGGTGCAGTTCCGAAACTTTTATCTATAATAATTTTGGGGTGGGGGGGGGGTGGGGNGGGGGGGGGGGGGGGTGGGGAGGAGCAGTGGGTGTTATGTTAATGAGTAAATAGGAAAAGTTGGGTACATTGTTATAGTGTGGACTAAGAAAACATCAGGATCCTTGACTGAGCATGAACCACTGAAAAAAAGAACTGGGAAGCAATGACCACTGAGTTAATTAGTCAAGGCCAAACAATGCTTATATATGCTTGGATGCAAGGATTGGGCCTATTAATTAGTTATAACTAATATTCAGCTGAAAGATTGAGCTGAAAATAAATCGAGTCTTTAAGATGAAGTTTTTAAATGACTCCTTCATTAACCAGGTCTTCATTAAATGGTGGATTCTTGGTGCAAGGTAAACTGTGACCTCGAAGAAAATTTTAAATTTAAAAATTATTTTGGATAAAAAGTAATTGGTACAGTTGTTTTGGTTTAATTGACCTTAATGCTCACTGTATGGCAGTTTATGACAGTCATTATGTCCCCTATTTATGATTTTTCTCTTTTTGTTTTTTTATTCCAGAGAAAGAAACAGTGAAGGAACAGATAATAGCAACCAAAGAAGCACTCAATTTACTTCCACCAGCTCATTACAACACTTTGAAATATCTAATGGCCCATCTTTCAAAGTATTACACCTAACATACTATTTTTTTTTTTTTAATAATATATGTAAATGTAAAGCTTCTAGAAGAAATGATGACTTTGATAATTGATTTTCTTACTTTGGAATCAATTTTCAAAGCTTATGTAACATGATAAGAATTAATGAAAATATATTCTAAGAGTCCCTATATTTCCCCTCTAGACTTGTTTTGAATCGTGACATAACCATACGCATCTAACCAATTAAGTTACACTTGAGTTTATTGTTCTTATTCTGTTGATAGTGTTGTAATATTGTGCTATGGTGAGAAAAGTACAAAAATTTTACCTTAGCTAAAGAAGGTTTGTTCTCAAATGAATATTTTTTTTCATGGATCATATTTACCCCTAAAAACTTGTTTTAAGTTTATTCTCCTAAAATATTGTAATTGACCTGAAAAATCAAAATCAATACCAATCTTCTAAAATTTGCTTTATATTGAAACAAGAATATTTTATATTTTGAGACAAATTTTATCCAAAAATCACATGAAAAAAAATTTGCCTGCCATTCATAAAATTTCTCACAAATGACTGATGAATCAATTTTCATGAAATTTAGGATTTTTAGTTTCCATCCGTTCTGACAATATATCTAATTTTAATTTTAATTTTGATCCATAAACCACGAAGGGGGGTTAAATTAAGGGTTAAAATTGAAATAACTGCCAACAGTTACATTTTTTTTTTTTTTTTTAAATGGATGGTACACAACAAGCTGTTATTAAATACTTCTAAAATACTTTATTTGAGTTTTAAAATAATAGATGATGAACAACAACCTATCCATTCAGTTATTAGTTTAAAAATATTAAACTTAAAAAGGTCAAAATTTTAAATTCTTAGGAGCCATTTGGATCCAAATCTAAATTGGAAGTCACAGATAAATTAAAATTAATTAAAGAAAAAGTTGATTAAGCTACATTCTAATTCTAACAGAGAAATCTCTTAAGTCACTAGTAATCTTAAGTAACCCTAGTTCCCTTCTCTAATAAAAGGAACCAAGAGTCATCCTTCAATTGGACCCTTCCCTTACAGGTCTGGTCCTCACGTCATCTACTTCCCTCGTCTTTTACTATATGTGTGAAAATTATAACTACTTTATTTCTTTATCCATACCATATGCTTAAATATATTGAAAATAATTTTCTGAACTATAAAAAAGATGTGTATAAAATAAAATAAAAAGTTAATGTTTTATTAAATTTAAGATTTCAAAGGACTGTGTTTAATTAACTGTTAAACAAGACAGTGTCCCACAAAATTTTTATTATTATAAGGCGTTAATTAAAATAAAATTAATTGTAAGGAAAAAAATTAAGAGCCACTGAAGCAACTTGTGAAATTATTAAATATGAAGGAAAGGTGTCCTTGACCAGTGCACTGTGTGGCATAGGTTTGAACAATTTAGCAGCGGAGATACTATGTTGAAAATGAAGGAGGGCTCCGGGCAACCATTAATGAATATGATGAGGTTCTGCTGGAAGCTGTTGAGTCAAATCCATCCACAAGGACTCGCCTACTTGGAAGGATAATGTTAGTTGCCATCTACTCTCTATAGGGAAGAAGAAAAAGAGCAGTTACTCCTGAACTTACTCCTCAGCAATCAGTTAAGAGGTTACAAGTATGTAAAAATGTATTGAAAAACTCTTCTGATAGGAGATTTTACTGGAAGATTGTCACCTGTAATAAAAAGTCTGTCTACTAAGGAAATCCTAATTCGCCTTAAGCAATGGCTAGATTGCTGCAATAAGGAAATTTGAAAGAAATTTTTTTTTTTTTTTTTTTTAAGTTTTTAAGGTGTTATTCCACACTAATTTGTTCATGATGGATGTTCTATGAATTTTGAACTCTACTGCGAACAATTGAAAAGATTATTAGCTATCCATAGCTAACCCTTAGCTATCCCGTATGTGAAGTTGCCTGGCATTATTCTGCCTTGATTAACTGAAAAAGAGTTTTATTCCTACAAGATAAGCTCATCCTCACACTTCCCGTCGAGTCAAAGAAAAATTTAAAGAACTTTATATGTTTGAACTCATGCCTCATCCATCTTATAGTTCATACCTCAGATTATTTCTTGTTTTGATTCATGGCCCATTTCTTCAAGGGAAAAAATTTGATAAATTTGTGGAAATTGAAAATTTGGCCCAGGAGTTCTTTGACAGCCATCTCTTGGGATGGTATCAATGTGGGATCGAACAATTGTTATACTTTGAGTTCTAATTGTATTTTATATCAAAGGTGTAATAAGATAAAAATTTGGTTGAAAAACTGGTCTTTTTTATTTATTTATATTTTAATACACCTCTTTAAAAAAAGAAAGTGATACACAGTTATTCCACTTCTCTAATATGTAGTTTATGAACCTATAATTATTGGCATCCTTTTATGAAAAAGAAATGGAGTTTGATGTGGTACTTATATATATAGTTTTTACTGAAAAAACTCCAAGCTGAAGAATCTTAAAACTTTTCAGAATGTGATTGAAATTATGTTAATTGAAAAATGAACTTTATGACATAAAAGATTATTTGAAAATAAAATTATAAAAATGACACATTCAATGTTAATAATATAGGTNGCTCAGAGTCAAGAGGATTAGGGAAAACTCCATTGCCTTCTCCTTCCTTCTGCAACTTCAGTCTCTTTTCACTCCTCACTGACGAAGGGGGAGAGATCCCTAAAAATTTTACTCCTTGTAATTTTTTTTGCACTGTGCTCTCTATGCCACCCATTCTTGACTATATGTATCAATATTAGTCTGTGTGCTTCACATTTTTTTATGCATATTATAATTTTATGATATAGTAATGTATTACTAATAATGTAATGTATTTATTTATGTATATAAATTACATGTTTTCAAATTCAAATGTATCTATAGAATTCTGCAAATAATTGTTCTATTCTATTCATATATTTGTAATAAGTGTAATTTATTTGTTGGATATTGAGATAAGTTTTATATATCAATGTTTATATATCGCTGCTCCGGAAGTATAATGACACCACTGCAAAAATTGAAATTTTACAGGACAAGCAAATGAAAAATAATTTTAATTTGTCTTAATAAAATGACCTATAGATTTGGTTTGATTCTTTTATGAGAGTAGCTTGTAGACATTGTGGTTTATTATTGCAACTTTTAANAGCACACTGCCCTGTGGAACAACCTCTTTCACAGGGTAGTGGTTCAGAGTAATGTGATTCTTGCCGGACCCTAAAAAAATGATTAGAAAGATAAGATTTGATGGTACCTGGAAATATGGACTTCAGCTTATATAGTAAACCAGTATGCCATACTCAGTCAAATGCTTGAGTAACATCTAAGAATGAAACAGGACAAAATTATTTTCACTCGAGGGAAGAGGAAATAAAGTCTACAATGCGAAACACCAGCTGGACAGTAGAATGATGGGATCGGATGCCGAACTGATGATACGTAAGAATATTTAAGAAAGTTATTAGAGGTATAGTTCTTTTTAAAAGAACTTTCTCAAATACCTTGGATAGTAAAGGAAGAAGGCAAATTAGTCGATAGGATAATAAATAAGAAGGTTTATCGGGTTTGAGAAATAGGATTATTTCAGAAAATTTCCAGAGAAGAGGAAAATGGGTGGTTTAAAGGACATAATTATAGAGGTAAGTGAGGAAAACAATTGCTTTTTGGAATAGATTTAGAAGTATTAGCCCGGTGATAAGGTCATAGCCTGGTATTATGTAATGTTTTCCTATAGATCCTCCAAATAACCATATAGATTTTGAATACGTAAATTGCCCTAATTATATAGTTATATTATGAGAAATAATATTACATAAAAGTTCAAATGTAGAGTTTTTGACTGCGGAGATTATTAGTAGATGTTTTTTGTTGGGGTTCGGTCAAGGTTGTGTTTAATACTTATTATTCTTAAATAATAATAAAATATGTGGGGGCAATAGCTAAAAGTACAAACAAAACAAAAAGATTGTGGACTGTAAAAGGCAAACTAGTACAAATAAATGGCAGAACAAGTAAGAACAATCCATTTACCACAATTTTCGGTGTTTCTCAGCCTTTCAGAGCTCTTACTGCTGTAAATTCCACCGAAGGGAACGGATCTCGTCTGTTTCAAAATTTCTGCTTCACCGCAATGTGGAAATCTGCTAATCTTGTAATTTCTTGAGCCTCAGTAAACAATTAATTTCGAGAAGCGAAATTTGACAATTACAGTTAGAAGATGCGGCAAGCTTTTTGTAATGTTTAACCAAAAAATTCTTATCATTTCAATGAAAATATTAGAACCTTACTTTTTTTTTTGTTCTGTCCTTAACGGGTACTATACTCTTTTCTCTAATTTGATTGCTCTAGGACCAATTTTTCTAGGTATGAACCTATTTAAACTCACCAAAGTTTTAAAAATTTACTAAAACCAAAGTTCAGCAATAGTTATATCAAGAATTAATGTCAATTAATCAATTAAATTTTGATATATGTTCTGATATTTATCTCCTTAAAAAAATTAAAATATAAATAAAGTAAGTAATAAACATGATGACCAATAAAAACAGCAGTATTTACATTATTCCAGCTGCCACTCTCCGAACACAAAAAGAGGTCCTTACCTTACTCTCTCTCCTCTCGGGGCCACCACATCTGTAATTTTCAAGAAGCATTAGAGAATTACTTAGAATCCATAAAAGAATCTCTTCTTCAAAGGTTTTGTCCACCACAACTCCTCAACAGAAAACTCCCTCCTACAAACCGAACTTTCCATCCTAAACCTAAACCTCCTAATGCCCAAACTCCTAACCTGGTTACTGAATATTTCCCTGGGGTAGAAGTTATCAAGACCAAGGCAAACGAAGCCCTCTCTATTACTCAGAACAATCCATCCACCAGCTCCCTACTACCACAAAAACCTGGCATTACATAGAGGATAACCCCCACCCTCCAAGATAAAGACTAAACAGAAAAAAACTGTCTTTCTAAACCCTCACACATTTATCAAAACAAGGTACTTGGCTTGGCCTTGTAACAAAAGCATATGCTTATCCTGTCCAATTATAAAAACTGGCGTTCTCCAGAGTCAACACCCACTTAACATATAAGATTCAATCCTCAACATGCACATCCAAAAATTGTGTTGTGTCTGCTTCAATGAAATTTTTGTTGTTTTTTATGTAGGAAAATGTATTACACCCCTAAATCTCAGAATTAATAACCACAGAGTATCCTGTTCAGAACCACAGTCCCCTCTTCCCATGGCAAGGCATGCTCAGAGTCAAGAGGATTAGGGAAAACTCCATTGCCTTCTCCTTCCTTCTGCAACTTCAGTCTCTTTTCACTCCTCACTGACGAAGGGGGAGAGATCCCTAAAAATTTTACTCCTTGTAATTTTTTTTGCACTGTGCTCTCTATGCCACCCATTCTTGACTACTATATATTACAAAAAAGATATATATGTATATATTTTT
>KZ807333.1:284149-302678 GCA_000696205.2 Oncopeltus fasciatus | reverse complement strand
GAGGAATCACCTCATTTAAGAAAAATGAAAGTAAAAGACTGCAGAAGGATGAATGTGAGA
Organism: Oncopeltus fasciatus; assembly: GCA_000696205.2. Taxonomy (NCBI): domain Eukaryota; kingdom Metazoa; phylum Arthropoda; class Insecta; order Hemiptera; family Lygaeidae; genus Oncopeltus; species Oncopeltus fasciatus. The sequence continues at coordinate 302,618 of KZ807333.1, read as the reverse complement.
ATTGACATTTTTTTTTTTTTTTTCCAAAACAATAATGTATTTCCTTTTAATCATCATAAAAATAAGTGATAGTATGGTATATATATTTTTGTGCTCTTTCTATGAGAAAAAGATGAAACCTTTTCCATTAATTGACTTTAACCCCTATAGTTTCTAATTAATACTTTTTTTTATTAGCTGATTTCACTTTTAAAAAATCATGATATTCATATTGTTACTATGAAACAATTTTTGAAAACTTTCTTCACTGATCCAATACAAAAATTTGTACAAAACTGTACATCTAATATAGAAATATATAATCAATATTTTTTGCTTGTCATGCTCTTGCCCAAAAAATTTTAAAATAAATAAACCATACTCAATTTCTGTACTTTTTGTACAAATAGACTGAAGTTGAGCGAGGGGAATGGGATATAGATGAAAAACAAAAAAGAGAGTTTATCTTCTTGTAAAATATAAATGCCCTACATATTTTTTGTAGAAAACATGTCATGGTACTTTTTCTGCAGGAACACCTGATCTTAAAATTAAAGAGTTTATAATCCTGACTGAACCCAAATATAAATTTAAAATTACTTCTGTACTATGAAACACTAGCTGTTTTAAAATGCTATGGATTATACATGCTCAATCACTTTTTAAATATTTCTGGAAAATTTTGAAACATTTTCTCATTAACAATTTTTCACTGAATTATCTTTTCTTACCCAGATAATAAGAACATGAGATGTCTACATTCTATTATCAATATTTCTTAAAATGATTTACTGTTAAAGGGATAGAATAAATAACTTCTATTGTTGTTTTATCATTGCTAAACAGTATTCAATGATTTATTTTTTATTTTTTTAGATTTAGCAATATTAAGTACAGAATAAAAGGCAAAGATTTTTATATTTTTATTAACTTATCAGTCAATAAAAATATAAATATAATCTGTTTTATTACTTAATTAGAAATGAAATATTTTTCAGTTTGCCATTATTCAATCATTATTTATTTTCACACATATATTTCCTTATTGCTAAAATTACTGTTTATTAAATTTTTTTTTATAACTCTATAAAGGTATTTTAAAAGAGGTTTCATCTAATTCTACATTCTGAAATTATATTCTTCACACTTTTTTTTTTTTTTAAATGTTTAAAACAACATTATGATAAGATTATCCAATACTTAATAATAGAAAAGTTCTTAAAATAAGTGTTTAAGATATGCCTGACTAGTAATAGGGTTTTACCCAAGATAAACTAAATTTCAAATTGTTCTGTGTTCTAAATGTATGTGCCCATAATTAATTTTTTTTAAATTATTTAAAATGATATTCTGCTTTTTTATTTTGTATTTTTTTAAATTACTGTCACTGTAAATTTAAAATATTATCCTTCTCTGAAAATTATCTTGCCAATAAGTAAATTTGCTTATCAAAGTTTTTACTTTTATTTTTTTTTTGAATAAAGTGTTAGAATACTGTTATAATGTATTTTATTTGATGTAAGAATTAATTGACCTATTCCAAGAACAATAAATATTTTTTTGAATCGTACAGGGAGCTAGAAAAAAGAAACTCTATTGGCCCTTTGCCAAAACGAGTCTCTAACAATTTTAGCTCTACCGAATACAAGATGATATATTCATCTTGGAGGTTCAGACTCGCAGTGAAGTGAAGTGCAGGTAACTAGAAATTATTCTCAGCTCCCTCAGTGGCTTAGTTGGTTAACGCACCCGCCCGGATAGTAGTGGACCCAGGTTGATCCCTGGCTGAGGTAGTTTTTTTTCTAGCTCCCTGTACGATTCAAATTAATAATGAAATGCGTGATTACATTACCATAATTATCATTATGATTTCAATCAATCTTCTGTTTGCCATAAGTAATGATGTGTGTCAGACATCCATCTTTCATCACTGACTTCCTGTCTTTTTTAATATCCACTTTGTTCTTCAGGTATGGTTACTTTTGAACCAATAGTAAATCTAAAATAATGAAGAGTTTAAAAAAAAGTGAAAAGTCTTCTGAAACTCATTTTCTCAATAGCTTTTTTCCACATTTATTATATTTACTTGGATGTAGTAATGATGATTGTAATAAACTTAAAAAATCAAAATCATTAACCCCCTTTCAAATTTAGTTATTATTTTTATTTCTATATTCTATTTGATATTCTAGTTTATATTTTATTTTCTAGTTTATATTCTAAGAGATTTCTAAAAATCAAATAAGGTTGATAATATGTTAAGGGCTCAGTCAAAAGTTATGGATATATTAACATAAAATTTTATGCTGCACAATCTTTATTCTCTTAGTTTTTTTTTTCTTATCTTCAAAGGTATAAAGATAGGGTTTTTATTGAAAAATAAGAATTCTGCAAGAATTAGTGTTGAGGATTTGTTAACTAGGAAATTTTATTAAAGAATATGACCAACAATATCTTACAAGAACAACCACCGAACTTTCCAACATGCTGGATATGGGGTGTGAGGATAGAGGAATCACCTTGAGAGTTACAGGCTAGCTGTGATTTACATGAACTGTCAGATAATCTGACAGAATAAATAATCATGTTTGACCTGACCACCAAATGGAATGATCGTAGAGCTGAGACTCAAAGGGAAGCAAAATCTGCAGGATTGTTCTGTATATCACCTCGTATTAGGCAGGAACTAATCTAAAATTTGAGCAACTAGACTTCCCCCCTCTCCCCTCTAAAAAAAGTTTTGAGCTGAATTGGAAAAATTCTAAAGCAATCTAGGACTGTGATGAAGTCAGATCACTGATATAAGATTTCAAGAATTGGTGATAATTATAATAAGTAAGAAATTTGAGTAAATGAATATTGAGAATTTAATAAGTCCCACTTTAGTTTTAGCCATGAGCAGACCTACACAGGGATGCTCTTCATTAGAGTCAAGGTAGAGGACAATGGAATACTCCAAGTTTGTGAAGCCAGAGCTTTTGCAGGAATGAGATATTGATCATTGATGAGAAATCAAACCTCAAGGATCATAAAATTTAGCTACCAGAGAAAATGTGAACCTTTAGTAACATCAGAACAACATAGACTAGGTAATATTTAAAAAAAAAAAAAAAAATATAGCAACACTTCATTATATTATTTATTAATGTATTTTTCATTGTTATACCAAATATATAATACTGTTATCATTTTTATTATTAAATGAGGTTTCATGTGATTGTTTTATTGAAATAATAAATTTAATACTTTATCAATAATTGTAAGTATTTCTGATGAAATATTATCAGATATAATGTAATACATAACAATATCTAGAATATAATAGGAAATGTGTGAAGTCTGAGAAAGAAAACTAATTTCAAATGATTAGGTTTTTTTTGTTGGTTTGAAAAAAAAATAAAACCTCCTTTTAAAAGTTTAACAATAAAATCATTACAAAACTGCAGTTTGTTCTCAATCAACTTTTCCCAGCAAGGGACAAAATTAAGCAAAACGGTAGGAAGGTAAATTATTTATAAATTACTTCTAAAGAGTAAGTAAATCAGGGCAAGAGATTTATGATCCAAGGTACAAACAAAGGACCTGAAAATACATCAATAAATGAAAAATGGAGAATTTAAGATAAGGTTAAAAAAATGTCTTTATTTGTTTAAGATTACATTAATTAAAAAAATAATTTAAAAAAAAAACACAATTAATTCTATGACAGCAGGATCTGATTTAAATATTTTAAAAAAACCAGTGAGAGATGGACAATCTAATTTCTTGAGTAACTATTTCCTCCACATTCAATGCTTCTGATTTCCCAATGAAACAAAAGAATAAAATTGTCACACTTGTAAAGAAGAAAATTTACAATAGTCACTATTTATTTGTTAAATACACTAATGAGTATTTAAACATATACTTCATAATAAGTGGTGTGTAATCCTGAGGTTCTAGTCTAACGCCGCAACTTTCTGCAAAGAAAACGTATATATAAGTTACATAGCTGCCAGATTATAGTATGAAATGCTTCTATAGTAGAACGTACAAATATTTCTACAGTAGAAAAGCAACAAAAGATGTTATTTTTTCTACAAGAATGACAAAGTAATTTACTTGAACAATTTTATTTGGATCAGTTTATGTGAGAATTCTCACATAAAATAAATACAAACATTACAGATTAACTAACTGTCCCAGCCAGGACTCGAACCTGGAGGTTTTACGTGGGATTAAAGACCACAAAATAAATAATATTTATAAAATTACAGATTAACATTAAAAAGAAGGGAAATTTGACATTCAGAATTTGAATTTAATTTAAAATATAAAGGTATAGACCTAAATAATACTATAAGGTATATAATTAAAATCATAAAACACATATTTTATTTCAATATGTCACTTAATACTTATAAATCTATTACATTTATTAATTTCTTTACAACCCCCCCTCCAAAATAGCATCTTGGTTCTTTTTTTCTTTTTTTGTAACCTTTATTTATATATTACATTCTGTTAAAAATAAATAAAAACATTTTTTAATTTTTAGCATTTTTGTAAAATGTTAGAGAAGAGGTTTTGGGATCAGGATGGGAAGAGAGGATCGGTTTGTCATCTGCAAAGAGGACTAAAAGGGTATTAGGATGAGTAGGGATGTCTGCAGTATAAAAGAAAAAAGAATGGGTCCAAGCACACTGCCCTGTGGAACAACCTCTTTCACAGGGTAGTGGTTCAGAGTAATGTGATTCTTGCCGGACCCTAAAAAAATGATTAGAAAGATAAGATTTGATGGTACCTGGAAATATGGACTTCAGCTTATATAGTAAACCAGTATGCCATACTCAGTCAAATGCTTGAGTAACATCTAAGAATGAAACAGGACAAAATTATTTTCACTCGAGGGAAGAGGAAATAAAGTCTACAATGCGAAACACCAGCTGGACAGTAGAATGATGGGATCGGATGCCGAACTGATGATACGTAAGAATATTTAAGAAAGTTATTAGAGGTATAGTTCTTTTTAAAAGAACTTTCTCAAATACCTTGGATAGTAAAGGAAGAAGGCAAATTAGTCGATAGGATAATAAATAAGAAGGTTTATCGGGTTTGAGAAATAGGATTATTTCAGAAAATTTCCAGAGAAGAGGAAAATGGGTGGTTTAAAGGACATAATTATAGAGGTAAGTGAGGAAAACAATTGCTTTTTGGAATAGATTTAGAAGTATTAGCCCGGTGATAAGGTCATAGCCTGGTATTATGTAATGTTTTCCTATAGATCCTCCAAATAACCATATAGATTTTGAATACGTAAATTGCCCTAATTATATAGTTATATTATGAGAAATAATATTACATAAAAGTTCAAATGTAGAGTTTTTGACTGCGGAGATTATTAGTAGATGTTTTTTGTTGGGGTTCGGTCAAGGTTGTGTTTAATACTTATTATTCTTAAATAATAATAAAATATGTGGGGGCAATAGCTAAAAGTACAAACAAAACAAAAAGATTGTGGACTGTAAAAGGCAAACTAGTACAAATAAATGGCAGAACAAGTAAGAACAATCCATTTACCACAATTTTCGGTGTTTCTCAGCCTTTCAGAGCTCTTACTGCTGTAAATTCCACCGAAGGGAACGGATCTCGTCTGTTTCAAAATTTCTGCTTCACCGCAATGTGGAAATCTGCTAATCTTGTAATTTCTTGAGCCTCAGTAAACAATTAATTTCGAGAAGCGAAATTTGACAACCGGTGTCAGGAAAATTTTGACTGTTAAAACCACCATAGAAAACAATACAATGTAGGATAAGAAAGTGACACATCACTTTAACGTGAGGGAATTAACTCGAAAGAAGGGTTAAAAATGGAGCCAAAGTAAAAATGGAACTGCATTACTGCATACTCTAGTGGAATCACTAACAAACACTGATAAGCATCGATAGTGCATTTGAAGTGATATCTGAACAATAAGTTCAAGAAACACGAGGTGTTATTAATAATTGCTTTAACATACCACCCAACAAAATAGGGAGGAGTTATTCGGGAAAGGTGATGATTCACTTGATGGGTTGCGTAAAGATACTGTCAGCAGTGGGAAGAGTCACCACCCGGTATTACCATCAGGGCCAACAAGGATGGATGGAAGAAATATGATAATAAGAACAAATCAACTCAGACAGATGTGACCTTATAGGCAGAAGGATGGGATACTGAGCTGAAAATAGGAGTTTAGATATCTGAAGCCTATCACCTACCCTGAAGATGCCGACATTGTCAAGAAAAGGAGACAAGTGTCCCAATGAGTGAATGGGTAGATAAACCTGGTACTTATACCTGATACCTGGTACTTATACCTGGTACCTGGTACTTATACCTGATACCTGGTACTGGTATAGTACTAGCCAGATAAGGCTGAATAAGATGGATTTGTTCAGCGATAGGCGAGATTTGTACTGTATGAACAATTACAAGGAGATATAGTAGAATCTCGGAGGCAGTCATCACACCTTAATAAGCTTGTTTTAGATTTTAAACATGAACGGAAATTCTGAGCGAAGCGCATCATCTAAGCCATCACACACTGTAAGCATAAGAATGAGGAGAAACAAGTCACAATGTATTGGTCAGCAGCCAAATGGCAGCAAGCAGAAGTGATGTGAATTTCAGTTCAGGTATCAATGCTGAGGGAGCAGATGGTGGGGCCAACAAGCTTGGGAGTCAGTCATAAATGTAGAACCATGTGACCTAAGAGACAGTGCAACAGGCTCAGTGAGTAAATCAGGGTCGAGTCCTCGAGAAGCCATATCGGTTGGGTTCAGAACCTAACTGATATGCAACCATATGGTGTGATCAGGTATAGTGTTATGGATGTGGACTATGTGGTTTGCAACTCTAAGCCAGGTCAAGACGATTTCGGAATCAGTAAACAATTGAGATCCAAAAACATTTACCAGATATTGCACATCATTTACAGAGTTGTGCAAGTCTGGTAGCAAGCATAAATTCGAGCCTGGGAACTGAGAAGTGACACTAGTTTTGTTTTGCTTTCTACAGAAAAGAAAATAGAGTCTAGATAGACTCGATACAAATGTAAGAGACAGCAGCATCGGCAAAACTGACCTTTCAGAAAGAGAGGTTGCAAACAGGGAGAACAACACTGGGAAAGACAGAGCGAAATACTAGGCAGATGGTGTAAAAGATTATTACATTGGGTTTCAATTTGGCTTGGGATCTTCTGATCCCAGTCAAATTAGCCATCCAAAGTTTTTGGAAAATGATTTTTAAGCGTATAGTGATAGGCAATAAATAGTCACTGGGGTCAAAGATATGAGCCAAAAACAACATTTTATGCCAATTATATGTTTATTGCAAGATGTCAAATTCCTCGCAGGGCTGTGAGTTTATGTGATTTTGATTTGATGTTCTACAAACTCTAACAATTCATTGTAAGATTGAGATCACGGTGTTCGCTTGCTTTTCTTCTAAAGCTCTTGCAGTTCTTGGATCTAAATTCCTGAGGGATAATGACAATGAAAAATTAGCTAAATTGCAAAGCTTCAGAGCATGGTTGTATTGAATTATGATGAGTTTGTACGATTGTTTTTAGAGCATTTAATGAGTAGGTGGTGGAGCATTTATAGTCCAAAATTTTATTCTAATATGTGGTGGCTATTTGGCAAGTGCTTTGATATTGGTTTACAAGAGCCTGATAAGCCAAAGGATAATTTTCAGCTGTTAATTGAAAATTTTTGATAATGACCAGAGTTCATGGATTTCCCAGACCTTCATGAGAGACTGATGTACGTAAACAGTGAAACTTCTGGACGAAGATTAATTGAGCATTCTCATGAACAAAAAAGTTAAAATTTTAGAAAAATTCTTTCCATTTTTCAATATTACTCTGGTAATGGGAGGCATGTGCTGAATAATTTTGGGTGGTTCATTATTAGTAATAATCAATTAGATTGAATATTTTCATTTTTTATTAAGGGGGACTTTGTAATTTAATTCAATCATTTCAACATTGAGGGCTTGAAATTTCTTTTGGAGGGATAAGGAATCATCATTATATGAATGATCAAGATTGATATCGGTTATGGTTGCATTTTTTACCTCATCACATGCATTTGTGGTATCAGCAAAAATTCATGATTTTTTCCAGAGGTATCCATAGTTAGGGAAAATAATTAATTATGTAAACAGCTAATAGGAAATTACAAGTGGTTAAAATAAACAAACACAAGTTGAACCCAACTGATAATTTGATCAAGATAAAGTAAAATGAAAAGAGGAGGAGGATGTGGAATTTTGGACGACTGCAGTTACCAAGGCTCTAGCATCCGAGTCACCAGATAAATCAAATTATTAGAACAAAAAAATTCCTATATCTTTAACCATGTTTATCTTTCTTTTTTTTATTATTAGAAAATTCATTACTCCGGCTGTGTTAACTATGTCATTACCCAAGGAATATTTCAATTCTTGGAAAACAGAGTGTTTAGCTCCGGTCAAAGCATAAGTAGGGCATTCACAAATTATGTCAAACAGTGGTGTTGACTCTACGAGCAGCACATACAGGAGGCACACCCCGCTCAAACAAATATCAGTGTGTAAATCTTGTATGGCCAATTTGAAGGAGTGCCAATACCACATTTTCATGCCTGCTGGAGTGCAACAATGTCAACCACTTAACTGGGTTCTGTTTTATTCTGTATAATGCTGTTCGGAGACATTCCATCCAAAATCTCTTCCATCATTGTTCTCTTCCCGTATAAGGGGCAAAGACAGACTGAGGGATGGGCAATACGTCTGGCAGATCATGGGCTTCATTTGTTGCCCTGTCAGCCTCTACATTTCCTGGAATACCAGAATGGCACAGCACACACACAAATGTAACACATTCGTCCAGCTGATGCATACCCCTGAGATATGAATGAACCCTAATAATAACAGGTGGTCCAATCCTAAATGTTTTAGCCCCTTTAATGAACTCTGAGAATCAGTACATATCACCACATTTCTCAAGGGAGCCAAAATAACGGAGTAGAGAGCCCTACTAATATCATATAGCTCAGTCGTATGAATGCCACATAATGCTGGAAATTTATACTTATGAGTTCCTTCTCCATCAAAAAAGGTGCAGGCCACTGAAAATTCATTTGTAGAGCCGTCAGTAAAAGTTGCACAGTCATGAGGAACATTGCTGAGGATACTAAGAAGGAAAGTTGACGCTTCGAGGGGGCTCATATACTTCTTAAACCTTTTGCTGACTATAATTTTTGGCTGGGGAACAGTCCATGGAGGTCCACTTTCGGGTTGAGGAAGAATACTTCCATCAACAAGCATGAAGAGCGAGCAGCCCAACAAATTTCACTCAAATTACTATATCTATAGAAAATTATACTAAAAAATGAGAATATGGCTGTAATGATAAGTTTCTCTAATGTAGCTCTACAAACGAGCTCAGTTCTCACCATTAAGCAATGCTACGACAGAACATTCTTCTATGATTGATTTAATATACCACTTTAATCTGAATGTGCTATATATTGGGAATTTCCCTAGAAAGTGAAGCATAGTTTTCCTCTCATTTAAATTACGCAATCTACGTATGTAGGTTTTTTGTAGGTCCCAAGGTTTAAAGTTCAAACTCAGAAGCTCATCCTGCACTTTAACGATGCAAATTATTGTTGTCATTTACATACCGGTTTTCAAGATCTATATTGAGTTTCTTGCAAATTAAATGAATACATAATTTTAACTTTTTGGGTAATTTATAGATTTTTCTTCAGAGAACAAATAAATTTCTTTCAAATTTTATTCAATAAATTAAAATTTTATATAGTTAAATGAACAATCCCTAAAGATGGTTTACAGTGTAATCCAAAATGTTGGCTGATAATTAAAAAATAGAATAATTAAAAAATTTGGATCTACCTTGACCATAAAGTGGTACTGTACCACTAAGCAGAGATATGATAAAAGCTTACTGAATACACACATATGAACACACACTCACACAAACATTCTGATGGTTGTTAAAAATAATTTACTATGCTTCTTCTTTACTCAAATTGAAAGATATCTTCAGAGATCCAGGATATAATAGAACAATAAGTAAAATGAATCGAGTCTGCTTTTTTACCTGCATTAATGGGAAACATCAGAATTTCATTTGTGTAAACAATTATGCTAATATGCACAGCCGTTTGGTCATTTCAATTTTATGATGCACTTGATGAAATTATAGGTTTGATTTTACAATTACTACAAATATTCATAGAATTTGTTGAAGAGGTTTTTGAACAAGGTTAACAGGTTGATTTAATTTAAAAAAAAAAAAAAAAATGCCTTAGACAGATTTCCCCATAGAGAATGATTACAAGTGGTTCATTATTATTCATGAGTTCAATGAGGTAATTTCTTTTTTTTTTCTTTTTTTTTTTTTTTTTTTCTGTGTTAGCCTCCCTTGCAACCACTAAGGGTCATTGGAGGGAGGGGCTATCTACAGGTTGCCACCCTATTTTAAACACCCATGGCTCAGGACAACCTTCTATATTATAAATAAAAGATTGGCCTGGGCGGGATTTGAACCCGCGGCGTCAGGATTGCGAGACCCGTACGGATCCCCTGAGCTATCCCGGCGCCCCAAAGAGGTAATTTCTAGGAAACTATATAAGAATTCAAGATTTAATGGATCTTACTCATATTTACTGATAACTTTACATATGATATTTATAACCTGATTTTGATATAAAAAGGTGTCAAGCCTGAAGGATTGTGATAATTAGGAGCCAGTTAGGATGAGAGATTAAAGAAAATCTCATTAACATTATTGAAATGATCCAAGCACAACCACATTACACACTGAACCTAACCTAGATAAATGCTACAATTATTTTTTCATACTGTTGAGGACTTGGGGAGAAGCATGCAATGAGAGGTCCAGACCCATAGTACAGAAGAGGCCACATGAAGCTACGTCACCTGCTTCCATACGGCACCACTCTGCTGGAAATCCTATTTTCTAAGAACAGCTTCCGGGCTCATGCAGAATTGCCTAGAAGTTTCTAAACAACTGTATAGAATTTTCATAATATAAAAGCAGCTCCCCAGCAGCCTTTGAGTTAGTGTCAGATTCCATGTCAAATTGTGCGTCTCAAAGCATCAGGCTAGTCCTGATCCTTGCAGTAACTAGTGACAGAACAATGTAAGTGACAGTAACTTGTGAGTTCTGACCTTCTGCAGTCAATTAAGCATAGTGTTTTGAGGCCTCTTCGTAAATAAGTACTTCCTCTTTAGTTATATATTTTGTAAACAATTCATTTTCATTTATTATTTATTTCAAACTTAGTAAGGGCAGTAGTTTAATAGTTATCGGTATATATTTGCTAAGAGTATATGAAATTATTTTATACCTGTAGCCCATAACAACACACACACACACACACGCACGCACGCGCACACACACACACACACACACACATGCACACGCACAAGTTATATTGGGTTCGATGAATAGTTGCTTTTTAAAAAGAATTTATTCATCAATCCAATATTTACATTTAACGATCAAATAGTTTTGATCGAAGTCTATTACAATGAATCAAAGGGATCACTACAATTATTACTTATATTCGCTAAGTAAATAATATTTAGTAGGAGAACCTCGATGGAACAGGACTAGGGCCGAAACGAGGGAGTAACGAGACTAGAACTGAACTGGTGTAAGGATGCAATGAGACTTAAATTAGCCTGGTGTAAGGCTGTAACGAGACTGACTCGAGAAGGATCTCTGGGAAGATGAGATAGGGTTGGTTAGGGTGGGGAGCTTCTAGGAAAGGAGCTGACTGCAAGCATTATTATATGTTGATTAAGTAGGATATGTCAATATAACGCCTCCCCCCTAAGATTTTTCATATTATGAAAATAAAATATTTTGATTTGATTGGGGAACATTTTGTTCATCAGCATTGCATTCAGTTTTAGGATGAGGTTTTCCTTTACAATTCTTTTCTTTACAATTCTTTAGGGTATATAAAATGTATAATACAATTATTATTAATATGATATATGATAACATAATCCAAAAATTAAAATTAAAGTTAAAATATTGTGTCTCATTTGTATGTTGTACAGGTATAATATGATTGAATTTAATGTCTTTTAGACTTATAGACTTAAAGTTAATTGTGAAATTAGTTTTGTTTACAGTAAAATTGAGTTTATTACTTATGATTAAAGGCTTTCCATAAGAATAGGAAGAATAATTATAAGATACATGATTATAAGTTAAATATTCATCTTTGTTTAAATTTATAATTTTTATTCCTTGAAGTTCGATGTCTTCCGATGAGTGATTCGTGTTGATTGTTATTTTTCCTTTATTGGGAAAGATTGTTATGATGTGTGCTGAGTTCGGTAGTTGCTCTACGCTGTTTTCGTGAATGATGATTTTTGTGTAAGTGCATGAGGATGGGTTTCTTTTCGTTAGAATTTCTTCTTCGCATATGAGTTTTTGATGGTATTTGATGTCGTTGGTACAGTAGTTATAGCCATTGTATAGTTTACAATTTTTATCTAAGTATCTTACTTCACTAGGGTTAGTAAGAAAGTAATTAAATTTTGGAATAATAGTCATAAATGAATTGTCTTCTTGAGTGGGTATTGATATTAAATTTATTAGTTTAAATTTCTTTTCTGAAAAAATGGGTAATTTTATAAAATAAATTATTTCATTTATGTCTATTTTACAATTTACTGTAAGAATGGATTCAAAGTCTAGAATATTGTTGTATTTAAGTTCAAATGGTAATATTTCATTATAATAGTTTGATATTTTACAAATTTCTGAGTATAATTGTTTAGTAGTAATTATGCTAGGATGAATTTTTCCTAATTTACAAAAGGTTAAAGAATTTTCTATATCTTAAAGTATGTCTAATATAATGGTTAATATAATTTGTAATTGATATAAGACGTCACTAAGTGCTCTTAATTCTTTTTTGTTATTCATAGTTTCACTTAAGTTCAAGAAATTTTGTTTTAATAAGTTGTTATTTATTTAAATATTGTCTAAGCTTTTATTGAATGTTTTTATTATATCTGAATTAATTGAGAATTGTTGTTCAATTTTTTTTTGTAAGTTGTTTTGATTAATATTAATTTCTCTTATAATATTATCATATCTAATTTTATCTTCGTTGTCAAGATTTCCGGTTATAAATTTTATTAGGTTTCCTGCGGCATTAACGAGTCCTCTTTTTATTCTTGATTGTCCATGGTGTATTTTAATGTGATCTAGTTTGTCAGAAATGTTTTCTATCATTGTGTTTAATGTAATATTTATTATATACTTATTCTTATATTTCATTTATTTATTCATTTATATTTTTATTTCCTTNATTCCCTGTTGTTCAAATATATATTTTTTATAAGTGGTATTTATTCATTATTTATTTATTTATCATTTATTTATTATTTATTTATCATTCATTTATAATTTATTTATTATTTATTTATCATTTGTTTATCATTTATTTCTCATTTATTTATTTTAATCGTAATCAGGTTCTAAGGTTAGTATTGGGAAATATTTTTGTTTTTTATGTTTCTGAACTGAAACGGGGATTTTAGAGGTCGAAGGTCTATGTGGTGTTTCTTCTAGTGATCTTTTGGTTGTTTCCTCAGAACTTTTTCTGGGTCTTTTAATGTTACTTTGGTGGATTTTGGTCAAAGTGTCAGTTTTATTATACCGGTTTTTTGTTGTTCATTAGCGTTAGTTAAGGTTTCTTGTCTATATCTGTTTTCTAATTTTGATCGTTTTTGTTTATTTTTTATATAAACCTTTTTGGGTAATGGGCCTGATATAGGCATGTCTGTTCGTTTTTTATTAGCTTTGGAAATGTATTTGTCTTTAAATTTGGAGCTGATTTCATTAATTTTCGAGTAAAGTAATGTCAATTTTTCTCTGTTTTTGTAAATAATTTTTTTAAAGTGTTACTTCTATATCTATGTCGAATGTAGATTTCCTATCAGTGTTTCCGTTTATAATTTCAAATGGGGTCATTTTGGTGATTGAATGTATAGATGAATTATATGCTATTACAGCTATTTTACTTTGGTTTGTATGTCTTTATTTTTAAATTGGGCCTGTTGTTTATTAGTCTCATAAGTTCAATCAATGTGGAATGGAATCTCTCTAAAGGAGATCTATTTCTATTTTATGGAGGCTTAGTAATTCTTTTACTAATGAATTATTCATCTCTAAACCGTTGTCCATAACGATAGTATGAGGGGTTGAATGGTGTGAGAAAAATTTGATTAGTCCATTTACAATGTCTGTTCCTTGGGCTGCTTTTAATTTGTAAGCTTGGGCGTATTTCGAAAATGTGTCAATCATTGTTAGGAATTTGGTGTTTCTAAATGTTATAGTATCTAAATGTAGAATTTCATAGGGTTGGTTTGCCGTAGGGGTTACGTTAAAAGGTAATTTTAAGGGATGTCTGTCGTATTTAGTTTGTAGGCAATTTTTGCATTTATTCACGTATGTTTGAATCGTTTGTAGTTGGTTAGGCCAGTAGTATTGGTCTTTTATTTTGGCGTATGTTTCATTGGATCCGCGGTGATTAGTTTTTGAGATGTGATAAGAATGTATTATATCTTTGTATTAGTTTTCGTCTTGTACGTCGATTAATTTTTTAGTACATTTGGTTAAGTTGATTTCGTTTGTGTTAAAGTGTTTTGTAATAATTTCATAAAATTTGTTACTGATGTCTTGTTCAAAATAGATGTGATATTTCCGTTTGGGTATGATCATTTCTTTTATTAATTTAACTATATCTTGTTCAAAATGTATTTTTGATATCTGACATGTGATTCTATTCTTTGTTTTGAAAAGGATTTCTATTAGTGGATTGGAAGGGTTATACTAGTTGAATGAAGATTTGGTTGTCTGCGTAATTTATAGGTTTGTTGGAAATAGGCATGTTAATGTTAGTAATGTTTTTTTCGGTTGGTATAGTATCGTCATGGGGATTGTTTATTACTATGGGATTTTGAGGTTCTCTCTCAACATTCGGTCTATCTGTGTGTTGAGAAGTATTCTGTCTTAGGAACTCAAGGTCCTCTTCTAGGTGTTGGAGGGTCGAGTTTATCGAAGAGCTCGAGGAGGAATCTGCGATAGTTGCAGAACTGTTTCTGATAACATGTCTGTCTGTCTCATTATTATTAATCTCTACTCTAGAGAGACAGTCTGCTACCTTGTTTGAATTTCCGGTGATGTGAACAATTTTAAATTGGTAGTCTTCTAATTTTAGTCGCCATCTAAGTAGCTTGGAGGAAGGGTCTTTCATAGAAAAAAGATATGAGAGGGGTTTTTGATCGCATTGGATTGTAAAGGGTTTGCCAAATAAATAAGGTCTGAAATACTTTGTTGACCAGACTATAGCTAAAAGTTCACGTTCAATTGTGGATAACTTGGTTTGCGACTGGTTTAGGGTTCTTGAAGCATAAGCTGTGGCAAAAGAGATTCGTTTACGTTTTGACTAAGTACACTGCCTATGGCAAAGTTACTTGCATCTGTCGTGAGAAAAAATTCTTTATTAAAATCAGGGTATTGTAATATGGGTTCGTTTATTAACAATTTTTTACAGTTTTCGAAACATTTAATATAGTTTGTGTCGTTTATGTCTATTTTCATGTTTTTCCTTAAACAGTTAGTGAGGGGTTTAGTTATGTCTGCGAAGTTTGGTACAAATTTCCTGTAATATCCTAATAGTCCTAAAAATGATTTGATTTGTTTCGTTGTTTTTGGTATAGGGAAAGATTTGATTGCCTTTATTTTGTCTGGGTCAGGTTTTATTCCGTCTTTTGTTATGATATGTCCTAAATATGTGACTTCTGGTTTCAAAAATTCTGTTTTGTCTAATTGTATTCTAAGATTGGCCTTTCTAAGGGCTAGGAAAACTTCTGTTAGGGTTAGTATGTGTTCTTGTAAACTAGTAGAATAAATCAGTATGTCGTCTAAGTATACTATTGTATTTTTAACATTTCTAAGTAAATTCTTTGGTAAGTACTGGGTCCGTTTTTTACTCCGTATGGCATTCTTAAGTATTCGTAATGTCCATCTTCTGTGGAGAATGCTGTTTTTGGTATGCTATTTTCGTCCATTAATATTGAAAAAATGCGGAATGGAGGTCGATACAACTAAAATACATACTTTTACCTAGTTTGTCTAAAATATCGTTAATGTTTGGAATTGGGTATCGGTCATCAATGGTTTTAGCGTTTAAAAGTCGGTAATCAGTCACGATTCTAAATTTTCTTTGTTGGCTATTGTCAGATTTTTTTGGGACTATCCATATGGGTGAATTCCATGGTGAGCAAGAGGGTCTAATTATATTTTGTTTTAACATTTTTTGGATTTGTGTTTTTACTTCATCTTTGTAAACAAAAGGGTATCTATAATTTTTTGTATATATTGGTGTCTCGTCATTTGTATTAATTGTATGTTTAATTTCGGTCGTTGCTGGTAGTGGTTCGTTATCTTTTGAAAATATGTCTTCAAATTTTTTAATTAGTTTAAGTATGGCTTGTTTTTCTTCGGGGTTCATATGATCGATTTTAATTTTATTTTTTATTTCTTCGTTTTCTAGGTTGATATTTATGTTATTTAAATTTAATTTTTTGGGGTTGTAATATTTTTTCTTTATTTTAGAGGCTTGAATTGGTTCAACAGGAATGGGTGTTTTTTGTTTAAATTTTCTAATATGTTCTGTTTTGTTAATTATAGTATAATAAGCTTCTTTGTTTTTTTTTTTTATTACACCTTCGGGTATTTCAAAATTTTTTGTTTGTATTCCTGGAAAATATGCATCTCCGTTTTGTAAACCGGTTGTCGTTATTGTAATTGTTTTTTCTGTTTTAGCGTCTACACTAAATGTCTTTGATTGGAGAAAAGAATTATTTGGTGTTTTATTTGGTTTGGAATAATTATTATTGCAATTTTGTATATTTCTTTCTTTTTTTTCGAATTCTTTATTTAAGTCGTGGTATAATAAGGGTATTTTTACTTCAGGTGTATTTAAACTACTATTTGTTAAATCAATGTTACATTTTGCAATTTTTAAATTGTCTATACCTAGTAGTATATCAAAGGTTTTATGGAATTTAAATATGTGGAATTTCAGTTTTATGTTTTTCTTTTTAAATATTTTGTCCATAGAAATTTTAGTGCTATAATTTTCTTTTGTTTTTCCATGGGCTGTGGAAATTTCAAATGGGTTGATCGTTATATCGTTTTTGAAGTATTTAAATGCTATTTCTGGATTGACAAAGGATTTCGAGCTTCCTGTATCAATTAAGATTTTCAATTTATGTAAGGGGCAAATGATGTACGGTGGATTATTTTCATCGTTGTTTAGTGTCATTAGGTCAAATTGTCTGCTGATGGGGAGTGATCTAAAAAATGATTCTTTTTTATCAGGGGAATAATCTGTTCTATCGAATTCAGGGTTTCTGTTAGCTAATTGTTGGGGAATTTCATTCTCTATTGGAATTTTGCTTATCTGTACGTTATTTGCGTTAAATAATTTTCTTGGGGAGTGTTGAACACTTCTGAAGGGTGTTCTAAGAGTATTAGGGTTCTGTTGGTAATTTATGAAATTGGGTCTAGGTGTGTTCGGCATTACTGCTAAATTTTGAGTTTTATCAACATTATTAGTAGTAGTATTGGGTTGTGTTGGGTAATTATATTGGATTTGCCTCAAGGGATAATTATATCTTTGTCAAGAAAAGGGGAAGTTTTGTCTGTTTGTATTTATTTTGTTATGATTCGGGGAATCCGTTTTATTATGATGTTCAGTTGGTCTATTAGAGGGATACTGGTGATCAATAGTGATCATCTCTAGAGCTTTGTTTAGATCATTGGGATTTCTCATTTTTAATGTGGAAGAAAGAGGTTCTTTAAGTCCTCTTAAAAAACAACGGAGGGTAACTTTCTTATAATGTTCGATGATTATCAGACTTTGTGTGTCGGGAAGTGTAGATTTGGCTACAGCAATTAGTGTGTTAAGGAGTTTTATAGTTCTGTCATAAAATGTAAATGGGGTTTCTAGGTTTGTTTGTCTCAAGTGTGTGATTGTGATTCCTAGGGTCACTACATCTCTTTTGTCGAGATAGCTATTGTTTAAGGCTTCTTTCAGTCCAGTCCAACTTGTGGCTGTCTGTATGTTGATGTTTTGTGATGCAGTACCTCTGATCTTGGAGCTAATGCTATGAAAAATGATTTAGTTTTGGAAATCAGTGGGGTCATGGGGGTTACCGAATTTATTGACTATCTTTTGAGATATGTCTAGGAATTTGTTTAATATTTCCGGTTCTCCATTGAAGATGGGAATCAGTTGGGCATGAAGTTCTGTAAAAACTGGGATTTGAGATTATGTTTGGTTTTCCATTTTTTATAAAAATATTGAATATAATTGTTAAATATAATATTTTACCTTAT
>KZ807333.1:250545-273829 GCA_000696205.2 Oncopeltus fasciatus | reverse complement strand
ACGAAAGCAAATGCTGTCATGTTACGTTCACACTAAGGAAGAAGCAGCCTGGCAGAATTTACTTTAACGATATTCCTATCCCTACTTCCGACTGCGTCAGATATCTAGGCTTTCATCTTGACTCCCGACTAACATGGAACACACACACAAAAATCAAAAGACAGGAACTAAATAGGAGATTTGGACAACTTTACAAGCTGCTAAACCGCAAGTCAACTTTAACTGTGACTAACAAACTAACTCTTTACAAGACACTGTTGAGACCTATTTGGACTTATGGAGTCGAACTGTGGGGAACTGCTAAACCATCCAACATCCAAAGAATACAGTCCTTCCAATCGAAAATCCTAAGAATCATAGTTGATGAACCCTTTTGGAATGTATTGCAAGAAATGCAAAGGGAGCCAGAAAAAAAAAATCTTACTACCCCAACTGGGAATCGAAACTGGGGGTCTCCTACGATTTGAGTATAAGACCATATATTCGTCTCTTACTCGAGGGTTTTGGCTCAGAGTAAATTGTGGGGAGTTGTAACGATTATATAATCTGCCTCAGTGGTGTAGAGATCTAACATGCCTACTCAAAAAGTAGGAGACCCGAGTTAAATTTCCAGCTGGGGTAGTAAGATTTTTTCTGTATCCCTTGGAATTTCTTGTACAAAATTAATGTGAGATTACATACCACAACAAATATAATGTTAGATTTTTTATTCTGTTCCCTTGTACTAAAAATTGTTAAAATTTACGTAGGATTAAATACCACAAAAAAAATGTATAAACTTAAAGCCTAAAGATTTTAAGTTAACTCAAATTCAAATTTGTTAGTCATAACTGGCTTTTTGTGGAAATTAAAAACAAGTAATTTTAAATTTACCTTCTAAGAGATGCCCGCCTTTCTGATATCTCTGGACTCAAGACTGAAAGAAAAATATATTAAAGAAATAAAAGTATGATTAAATGAAAGCAACCTAAAATTCCATTAACTCTTACATCAGCTTTTATTAAACTTCACTAAAATTTACACAATCTTAAGAATCTTCATAATTTTTAAGTAATAGTAATTTTAATTTAAAATATATTANTGCTATATTAATTAAAATAAATTATCTTTAATAATAATAATTTTATAAAATAACAATGTATTATAGAACAATCGTTTATTGTTTAAAATTGTACTGTACAGATAATAATAATAAAAGTAATTAAACCTACATACAAATGATTGTACCCGTTAGAGGGACGAATGCTAACTTGCAAAATATTTAGATACGCGCCAGTACGCTAGAGACATAGACTTACTTTGTATAAAAAAATTGCCGAACTTCCACTTTGGATTCCTCAATAATAAATGATAATGAATTACCTGAACGTTTGATACCCTGAGAATGGATCCCCAGGGCTTTAAATCTTCCCAAACTTCTTGTCCTGGAGTCAAGGGGAATAGATTGTTATCTTTGGTCCAAGAATACCAAACTTTCTTGTGAGGTGAAACACATTTTAAATTAATGCTGCCAAACTGAAAAGCAAAGAAAATAAAAATGATTAAATAATAAAATTCATAATAGATGGCCAGATTATCAAATTATAGCATTTTCTTTTCTACTTAACTTATGGTATTACTACATTTAAAGAAATTGTAGTTAATTAAATTTTACACTCAATATGAAGTATATATTTTTTGAGTTGATATATACAGTGTGGTGTGTCTGTGTGTGCGTGCGTGCGCGAGTGTGTGTGTGTGTGCGTGTGTGTATAATGCTTCTTACATATATAACAAAGCAATTTTAAAGTACGAGAATTATTAAAGGTCATTTAAATCAGTAGTATAACTCTTAAGAGGTGGAAGTAACACCTGAAAAAAGGGGCTTATCTTAGTTTATTGGCACTCTCACTATAGTTGAATTTTTCCCCCACATTATGGGATGGAATTTGGGAATACAGAGTTCCCAAATTCCATCCCATATGTCATACAGTGTGCTTAGTTACTTTCTATTTTTTAAGTTTTTTTTTTTACTTTATTTTTACTGTCTTTACTGGCTCTATAATAGTTGAACTTAGTTTTTAGACTTACGTTTATTTTTTTGTCACCCTATAAAGAAGATCAAGATATAGGATAAATCATATACGTCTAAAAGTTAAGGTTAAATTAAATTTTATAGTACATAGGGTCAAAGGCCCTAACTAATAATAATTACTTTATGAAATTCAGGATGTGATGTGTAATTTTAAATTCAGTCACTTAATTATTGTATTGAATGTGATAAAATGTTATTATTAAACACTATATAAAAAGTATGCTTAATTGGTTATGGAAATATATTTAAACTTAAGTAGTTGCAAGTATTAGTCAATGTAGCCAAGAGTATCAATTCTTTTTTAATATATTTTATACCTGATGAAAAGGAAATTAAAAGGGGAGTATATATATATAGGAAATCAGTTTTCAAAGATAAAATATGCAGTGGCATTCCTGATAGATCCAATGAATTTAAAAATTCTATTGAATAATTAACTGATTTATTGTAATTGACATCAAAATCTATGAATTTATATGTTTCTTGCCCTGCTAGGCAGGCAGGTTCAACAGAGGCACTGTTCACTCATTGCTACTGATTGAGCAAATTGGTGCTACCTGCAGAGCATTCCCGAAAATAATAATATAGATACATACTGACTGATATCAGAATGAAAATAGTAAAGTGAATTCAAGACAGCTTTCAATGCTGACTTCCACACATGGGGTCAACATACTTGGCCGGAAAGTAGGAGACCCGGGTTCTTTTTTTTTTCTNAAAATTATCAATTGTCCCTAAAAATTCTTCAACAAAAATGGAATTAACAGCAGAAAGTTTTTTCCATAAAACATTGATTCATAAGAACTATTTTTTTTAAATATAAATATTTTCTAAAAAAAAAAAAAAAATTTTTTAAATAGAAAAATAATTCTACAAGTTTGTATGTTTGTAATTATTACTTAAACGTAGGACTAACATATTGTTATCGCAAAGAAAAAACATACTCACAGCATACTTAGGTCTTCGAAAAATATCTAAATTAACTCACCTGTAAAAGAGGAAAATTAAAATTAAACAGTATAAATATAATGATGTTAAATCAATATATAACAAATTAATGTAAGCGGACTTGGAATGCAGTACGCAATGTTAAGACCCACTTGAAGCATTAAAAGGGTGGGTGAGCAGTAAGATATTATGCTCCTTAAATAAATATCATCCTTAAAATTAATTATTACCAAAATAACATGACCATAACATTAATTAGCTATTAAAATAACTACAAATAAAATTAAAACGCATTGAATAATAAATACACACACACAAAAAAAAAAATTATCTACACATCTAGCATTGAGTAGAGCGTCATTTAAGCTCTACTCAATGCTTGATGTGTAGATCATTCTCTTTTTTTTCTCCAATTAATTTTATTATGTTAAGTAGAAAAAATAAATTAAAGATTTCGAAGGAATCCTTATTAATACTTTACAATACTCAATAACCCATTAGAGTATTCTCTAAGCTTGTTAAATCTCAATAGACTTTAAAAAAAAAAAAAATCTAAGCTTAGTCATTAGTATCAAGGAAGATACATGAGAGAATCCTATGAAATTCTTGTAATTTTAAAGCATTACTGGAATAAAATTTCACAGCCACCAAAGCATTTGTGAAATCATTTATATGAAAACGTGTGTGTGTGAACATAAACCCTGCTTATATGACATTTTAACCGAAGAATGTTACCTTAGAAAATGTGTTCACGAGCAAAATCCAAATACCAATAAGCATTAACTAGATCACAGTCAAACTGCTTTTCAGGTTGTTACAAGAGAACAATTTGAGAAAAGAATCCGTGCTTTTCATGTTTTGGAATTTCAAAGTTGTTATTCCCCACTAATTTGTTCCTGATGGATTCTCTATGATTTCTGATCTATACTGCAAACAACTAGAAAAATAATAATAATTGCCTCACACTTCTAGTCAAGGCAAAGAAAAGTTTAAAGAACTACTGCCTCGTCCATCATATAGTCCAAACCTCGCACCATCGGATTAGTACGTTTCGATCCATGGCCCACTTTCTTTAAGGGAAAAACATTTAAAATTTTTTGGAAGTTGAAATTGTGGTTCTTTGACAACCATACCAAGGAATGGTATGAGTGAGGGATCGAGCAATTGGCTAACATGTTGGTAGATAAAAAAGTACTATACTTTTCAAAAGGAGAGTTTGTTGACCGTCGATATTATTCTTAGATGATTTTAGTTGGGGTTCGGTCAAGGTAGATCC
Source organism: Oncopeltus fasciatus (assembly GCA_000696205.2). Classification (NCBI taxonomy): domain Eukaryota; kingdom Metazoa; phylum Arthropoda; class Insecta; order Hemiptera; family Lygaeidae; genus Oncopeltus; species Oncopeltus fasciatus. Next base: position 269,531 of record KZ807333.1, on the reverse strand, counting down.
AAAAAACACAAATTTAAAAAAATGTATTTTTTAATAAAGGATTATCTGCCAACGTTTCGGTTTACATTAGTATATATAGTGATTTAACGAGTTGCTTCAATGGCTGTGAAATTTTTTTCCCAGCAATGCCTTAAAATTACGAGAATTTCATAGGACACTGTCATGCATCTTCTTTGAAACAAATACTGAACTGTGGGGAACTGCTAAACCATCCAACATTCAAATAATACAGTCCTTTCAATCGAAAATCCTAAGAATCATAGTTGATGAACCCTATTAGGTCGCAAACTCCTTACTCCACAATGACCTTAAAATCCCTTTAGTTAAATACATCATTAAAACGGGTTAATAAATTCCACTTTGGCCTTTCTTATGCATCCCAATCCTTTAGTGCAAACTCTATCCAATATTACCCATCCTGATAATCCCCACATCACCTGAATAGGAAATGGCCTAGTGACCTTCTCATTGCCAACACTTCATAAAAAAATAATATGAAGAGAAAAAAAAAAAACAACAACAAAAGAAACAAAACAACCTTTGTATTGTAAATAGAGATTTAGGATTTCTGCCATTGGGCAGCTTCTCCATCAAGCGAAGTAAACGCTAAGTTCTTTGAAAAACACCCTAGTTTTGTTATATGTTCAAATGGAGAGTTTTTTGACCGTAGATATTATTATTAGATGTTTGTCAGATAATCTATAAAAAAATACACTCTTTTTTAATTTGTATTTTTTTTTTGGATCTAGCTCGACCGAACCCCAACTAAAATCATCTAATGCTAAGTTCTTTCTTTTTTTTTTTGTATTTTTATTTATTTATTTATTNGTTAGGAACTATGATGTTAAGGAGTACAACACGCATGCAGGAGGAATTAGAAACTTCCAGGCTGAATTGTGAAGTAGGTTGACAGCTGTCGGGCCACCTGGCTTCCTTCACTCCCAGCTGTTGTCAGACCCTCTGCCACCGGGAACCATACTACTGTGTATCGCAGGCACTTAGGCTTATGTAGATAGTCTCCAACTCAGCCCACTTGAAACGATGTAGCCTATGGAGATGTCACTCTAGTTCCGCGTCTGCAAAAGTCTCTGTCTACCGGTAGATGTGGACAAGAAGGACTCGCAGGACAGATCGCCATGAATGACAACTCGGTCTTGCAGAGGGCGAATGGGGGGTTCACTCTGGCTCAGAATCAGCAATTCTTCAAGCTTCCTTGTAAAAGATGGCGAGTTGTTGGTCGAGGGGATAACGGGCTTCAGAGGTAATTGGGGTTCGATCCAAAAGTTAATAAAGAAACAACAAAACAACTTCCTTTCAAAAGTGCATTATTTATTTTATTCTCGATTTTTCGCCTAACTGGTCGTAAGCGTAAGCCATAATTAGTGCTGTTATCACTATGGATTTCCAGGAAAAAAATTATAAATAAAAATGAATCTAACGAAAAAGGAAAATAAATACTTTTAAACAATTTATATCCTATACTTTCTTTCTTACAGTTAATACCATCTTAAATTTAAGGTTATATAAAATTTTGAAATTGTAAATTTTGATCCCCTTCTAATCCATCCATCTCCCTCGACCGATTTCAGCCTTTAATAAAAGAATATATACTGACATGGGACATGTAACTGGAATTCTCCCTTCCTCCCATATTGTTAATTGCATGTCTCTTAAAACCTTAATAAATCAATATATGATCACCATTCTTGAAAATTTAGGAGTTTAGCCTCTCGATTCCAAGTTCTTTGTTGTTCTTAGGCTTGATAAGAGCTTCTGGTATTTCATCCCTGTCTGATGGCTTAAGATCATCTGCACCATTCAGACAAGGGAGTAGCTCTGTGTTTCTGATTAATCTCTCTTTACCATTTATAAAACTATTAAAATGCTCTTGCATTCTCTTAAAAAAATATATTTCATTTGTTTCAGTTGTCCATCTAGTTTGAAAATATCAATAAGTGCAAAACAATAAAACAACCTAAAAGACCATGAATTTGAATAAAATGCTTTTGATAATAGATCAATCAAACCTACCTATGCAAGAACAGAATAGGAATCATATATGTATAAAATAAAAATCAGTATGACAATAGCTCTTAATTTAGTTGGACGCTATTTTTGGACAGTTTTAAATTTATAAGAATTTAATAATGAATTATTTAAAAACAATTATAAAATAATAGTTTAAACTAAAATTCACATTTATTCCAAAAGTGGACTAGAAAGTCAGTTTTAAATTCACAAAGCCATTAAAACAAATACATACAAGAGCATTGTTATTTTAATAATTCTCCAGCTTCCAAACTAATTTTGGCTAACACCAAGAATATCTAAAATTGAAGACTAAAATATCAATATTCCTATTTAAAATCAATTTATATTGATAAGAATAAAATTCATTAGAGAAATTTTGTACTTGAGCTCAATGCTTTGGAAAACATTTTTTTCAGTGGGAAATNTATATATATATATATATATATATATATATATATATATATATATATATATATATATATATATATATATATATATATATATATATATATATATATATATATATATATATATATATATATATATATATATATATATATATATATATATATATATATATATATATATATATATATATATATATATATATATATATATATATATATATATATATATATATATATATATATATCTCTCTCTCTCTCTCTATATATATATATATATATATATATATATATATATATATGTGTGTGTGTGTGTGGGTGTGTGTGTGAGACAGAAGGAATGTACTTGTGATAAATGTGAAATATAAAACAAATTGGAATATATTGTTACCTTGAACATTTTCTTGCAACTGTTTCTTCAAAACTTCAGAACTGGAAAATATAAATAAATATTAAGAGAGAATATAGCACTAACATCAAATGAAAGAAAACATAACACTACAAGAGTTTTTTTTTGTTTTATTTTTTACCGTAGATATTATTATTAGATGATTTTAGTTGAGGTTCAGTCAAGGAAGATCCAAAAAAATAATACAAATTTAAAAAAAGGTGTATTTTTTAAAAAGATTATCTGTCAATGTTTCGACTTACATTGTAAGCCATCTTCAGGGCTGTAGAAATACAATGTCATGAGAATACAATAATAATTGACAATATTATAATACAGAATTCCCATAATGTGATGTGATATCAAAAGTATGAATGTAGAAAGCTATGTACAAGAATTTAAAAAACATGCAGACAACCACTTATTAAAAAATAATTGAATAACATTAAAATAATAATTTTTATCATGAAGACGAGAGAGGATGTCTTGTCCCTAAGTTCATATTTCCATGACTGAGGAATATAATTTTTCAGACAAACAGCGTGGGAGGTGGAAGGGTGGGGGGGAAGGTAAGAGGCGGAAGGTACAAACGGAAAGCAGCCTGTTTCGAAAGGGGCAATTTTTAGTTTTTTTTAAATTCTCTTACATATCTTTCTACATTCATACTTTTGATATCACATTACATTATGGTAATTCTGTATTATAATATTGTCAATTATTATTGTATTCTCATGACATTGTATTTCTACAGCCCTGAAGATGGCTTACAATGTAAGCCGAAACGTTGGCAGATTATCTTTTAAAAAAATCCTTTTTTTTGAATTTGTATTTTTTTTTTATCTACCTTGACCGAACCCCAACTAAAATCATATAATAATAATATCTACGGTCAAGAAAACTCTCCTTATTAGGATTTTAAATTTCTCTAAACCCGCCTTTCCAATTGATGGATTTCAGCCATTAACGGTCTTATCTTATGGTTTCCAAAAAGAAGCCCAAATACCAACTTTAGTTAATAATTCATTATTTTAAAATTGCAGACCCAAGAGTGAGTACAGACTATATATATATATTTTATTTGGTTGTGGTTTTTAAACAATTAATGAGAGGGAATAGAATAAAAAATCTAACTGTCCCAGCATGAGATACCTGGCACGTCCTGGTAGCACAATTGGCAAGTGCACTGGCCCTGATAGCAGGAGATCCAGGTTCGATTCCTGGCTGGGACAGTTAGATTTTTTATTCTATTCCCTCTCATTAATTGTTTAAGACTATATTCCTAGATTTAAAAGAGACTTTAAAGAGATAAAAAGTACTCATTGACCACAAGCAATCAATTGAACGGTTAAAAGTATTAGAAGTATAAANCCATAAACCTTAAATATAAATTTCACCTTAAATTATTTTTAAAGGGAAAAAAATATATATATTAAATACCTGGTAGGAGTGTTTTTCTTATTGGATTGGCTTGTTTTTGGAGTTCCTGAAAATAAAGTACAATTTTATTTAAAAATAAGACCACAAGTAAATTGAGATATAGTTGGTAGAATTAAGTACAAAATATTATTTTTTTGACATTATGTATATTTTGTTTTTCACAAATTTTGCATCCTCTAAAATTATCTGTCCTTAATCTTAAATTAGGCAGATAATTTTAAAAAATACACATTTTTTAAAATTTGTATTTTTTTTAATCTACCTTGACTGAACCCCCCCCCCCCCAAAAAATAATATTTATGTTTAAAAAAAACTCTTCATTTTAATTGTATAAAATTTGTGACAGCACATTAATTTATCTTTGAATGCAGAACTTTCAAGTTTAGATATTAAATAAAACTTATGGATAATAAACATTTTAATTGTTCAATTTCAGGCTTAATTTGATGTTTCGTAAAGTAAATAATTTCAAAGACAGTCTTGATTTTTGTTTATTTGCAGTTATAGGATATCAGAGAAAATTGTTTGTAGTCTGTAAATGAGTTAGAAGGATATGTAAAGTCCTGTAGTTGGAGTAAGTAACTGATAAGTAATGAATTCTAGTATCAGTACAGTGTTTCATAACTGTGTTGGTATCGATGTATCAATACTAGAATACATTAAATTAAAACCAGAAAATGATAATAGGTGTATTAGTACATCAATATTTGAGATTCAGAAAGGATATAAGAAAAAAATATTAGTCTGAAAAAATTAACATGATTATTTCTGCAATGCAAGCCATCTCTTATAGGCTGAAAAATATCATACGAGTATATCATCATGAAAAAATATATATGAGTGCATACCAAATTAGCTTGGCAGAGAGTATCTTGCAAGTCTGGCAGACAAGTAATAAAAGTTAAGAAAGATGAAAAAAGAAGGTATGTAAAGGAAAGTATAGGGAGATGTGGAAGAGGTCAAAGGAAGGACTTAAGTTTCTGTAGGTGAAATTGGAATAGTTGAGGAAATAGGTAAAATGATAGAGGAGGTGGCTGAGATAAAAGGAAATAAAAAACATCTGGCAGAGTTGGTGAAAACAGATAGTGGGTAAAAGAGTGTTATGATTTAAATTGTTTTGCATGCAATACAAATGCATTGATAGTGTTGGAGTATAAATTAATTAGTATACATTCAACAACTTTTTTTTTTTTATAGAAAGACTACAGATAAAATATGGGAAACATGAAAATAAAATTTTTTCACACAGAAGATATGTTTGAAGAATGTGAAAACTATGGATTAGATTGGACGCAGTATTCATGATTTAATGGTGAGGGAGGAGGAGTAGTGGAGAAGTCGTCCAGAGTATGTTTGTTAAGTGTACCGGTCTTTAAGTACAGTCTGACCAAATCCTTTTTTAATGAAAAGTTTGTCGAAGAACAGAAGATATATATATTCCCAAGTTTCTATAGTCAATTTCAGACGGGGATGTCAAGAATTAAATTATTGAAGGACCTCAGGAATTTTTCCAGGATCTAGGTTAAGAAGCAGGTCATCAACATGTTTTTGGCAAATATAATAATAATTTGAGAAGAAGAGGTAGGGAAAAACAGAAATCATTTACATCACATTAAAATGTCGAAATGAAGCAGAGGTTAAAAGAAAAAAATTGATCCTGAAATATTAGGTGACAAGGGTTAAAACAAAGGGGCAGAGATTTCATTACGGCACGGCTGGATAGTGTTGTGTAGACTAATAACATCCAACTTGTTTTTTAGGTGTTTCATCTCAATAAAGGGATATTTGCAAATGGAAACTGAGCATTTATGAAAGCAAGGATATAGTTTTACCATAATAATACGTTAATTATTGTATTATAAAGATATTATTATTATATTGATCCTAACCTAAAATCACCATTCTTGTGATTTTTCAGCCCTGAAGATGGCTTGAATTGCAGGCCAAAACTTTGGCACTAAAGGATAAACTCATATTAATATATTCAGAGGTCTTTTTTTTAAAATACTTTCTGCAAAATTTAAGTATATATGTTCTGATTTATCTTCAGTAACCTAAGCTGGAATAATGGGCTTCATTGTGAGAATTCTATTCATTCCTTTGTGCAACGATTCTTCTTACCTCTGACCTAGTTTTGCCTGCTCAGCTAAGCTCCTTCTCCACTGATTTTACTATTTCTCCTTTGGTCTATCTCTTTCCCTTCTTGCCTGGAGGTTCCATTGTAGGGCCAACTTCTGAAACATCCCATCTAGCTTCCTGGGTTATGCTCTATCCATTTTCCTGTTTCTCATTTGTAGGCGTTTCAGAATCTGTTTTGTGGCTGACTATAAATTCTGATTTGACATCCTTTGGGGCTCCCATATCACCATTATTTTGCCTAAACAGCAATTGATAAAGGTCTGTAGAGGATGCATGGTAGATACACTACACTACAATACAGTGACATTATACTTGCCACTGTATTGCAGTGACATAGGGAAATGATTAGTTTCCCTATGTCACTGCAATACATACTTTAGATTTGAGCTGAAGGGCTTTAGCCTATTTTGAAATATTTTTGTTCATCCAGATTTTAAAAATTGCAAAAATAGAAAAAAGCCATTGGTTTTCTTCAATCAGCTTTTCACATCTTCAACAGTCTTCACTTCTTGAGACTAGAATTCCGTCACACAAACGAGACAAGTAGTCTTTTCTCTACCCTTTTACCATTTACTCGTAGCTCCTTAACATAAAAGACTTGCCAATGTTGATCAAAAGATCATCACAACTAGCAATTCCACAAGTGCCTCCAATTTGTACTTTGATCTCCTGAAAAGCTGCGTGAGGAGACACAGGCCATCTTCAAGGTTTTTAACTATTGATGTACAGTTAAATTAGTATTATTTAAAAAAAAATTAAAACTTGAATTGCTAGAGATTTTTATCATAACAATTTAAAATAAATATGAATTTCAACAGCCCATGTTGGTTCAAAATATTTAAAATCAATGCATGGAAGACATTTGGTGAAGATTTGCTTTTTGTAAGTGGTCTATTATATTGAAAACTTTTATGCTTTAGGAAGCATTTACCTTCATTCATAATTTAGTTTTGTATGTTTTTATGTACACTTTTCTTTTATGTACATATATTGTTCACCGTCTCATATTCAAACACTCCCCCAATAATTATAATCATATTTTTTTCCTTATCAGTTCAATTTAAAAAAAATTAACAATTAATTTAAGACTCTAAATAGTTTTCCTTATATTCCTGGACCTCTTTTTATAAATGCAATGTGATGCTCTAAATAGCTGTCATTAAGTATATTTTCCAACTATGAGATAAGAAATTTATTATTTCTGAATATAACTTTAAAGTATTGGCTAAAAAGAGCCAAAAAATGAATTAATAATTATCTTAAAGATAAATAAGAGTTCTTACCTTGAAAATGGCCATGTCGCTGTTTTCCCAAAAGTTCAGAACTAAAAAATATAAGAATGAATTTAAGAGTAGTATAACATTGATTGTGACATTTCATCTTTTATTTCTTTATAGAAGTTTATTGTTCCTGATTTTTTCATTCATATGACTGATTCAAATTGAAAAATATTATTATATAGAATAAATTTTGTTTTGTGGTATTTAATCCCAGGTAAATTTTAACGATTATTAGTGCAAGGGAACCAAATGAAAAACAAACTATCCCAGCACGGACTCGAACCTGGATCTCCTGCTATTCAGGCCGGTGCATTTTCCAATAAAAAAATCAGGAACAGTAAACTTCTATAAAGAAATAAAAGATGAAATATCACAATATTTTCATTTTGGTACTTGTCACTTTAAAAACATTGTAGTCTTTTAATTCAGTTTTCCTTTAAAAAATATAGTCAACTTTTCAGCTTTTAAAATAGTCACAGCACTGCAAGTGTCTAAACATTTAAATACATAATAAAGTTCTCTCATGAAGCAAACTGGTCGTTTCCATTCAGAATGTTCTTCCACTAAAACTTGCATTCTGATAATAATTTATTTAGTAATAGTTCATTCATTTACCTGAACATGTTCTACATTAAAGTTACAGTACATCAATTAGACAAAATTAACATATATATCATATCAATAGTTAGAAAAAGATTTTACCATTTTATCTTCAAATAAAAATTTTAAATTTATAGTCTATTAAAATATACACCAATTTTGAAAAATCATATTTTTAGCCTCTCCAATGGGTGAAGATTTATTGAACTTTTCAACACAAATCAGGACCAGCATGTACTACCAAGATTGATTATGACAAATGAGAATAGTTTTATTTATTTTTTTTTTTTTGTGGGAAATTGCAAAAGGATTTCTTAAGATTTTTATTTTTTCATAAGATGAGAAATAGGATATACATTTTTGGCTTCATTATATTTTGCACATAAAAAATAGATTAATTAAAATTCAAATTAATTTTTCCTACAATAAAAAAAGAAGCATATATAATAATGAACAAACAACCAGTGAATAGATATTAGGTATGCATTATATTTCAGTAGAAATTGGTTTCCATCAACCAAATTTGAATTAATACCTGTTATGACATTGTACTAGCGGCAATGGACATGTCAACACCTGATGCTCAGCTAAGTTCTAACCTGGAGAAGGTCACTAAAATTTTCTGGGAAAATTATTATAGTTTTTATTTTTTAACCCACTAACATCTCACTGACTAGAAATTTGTATTAAAATTAACTAGGTAATAGTCTCACCTAAATATATACAACCCGGTGGGGGGGAACCAACATGAAGCGGCCGCCAGATAGGTCGCCGGCTAAAAAAAAAGATAAAATCGGCTATCGAATGCCCGAGAAATTTTGTTTTCAATAATCAACCTATTCAAAGCAATTATAACTTATCAAAATAAGATTTCTGATAATTCAACGTATCGGTGATGAAAACCTCAATAAAGTCTCCCCATTTCTTATCCATAAGAAACTAACTTCACTTGCAGGCGAACTAAAAACTGTTAAAAGGCTGAAAAATGGTGCTCTATTAATTGAAACACTCTCCGCTAAACAGAGCGAGGCTCTGATGTCACTCACTAGTTTTAGCGATGAAATAAAAGTTGAAGTAAAACCGCACGAAAAACTGAATGCATCAATCGGAATAATTTACTGCTCTGACCTCGATGCACCGATAAAAACTGTCCAAAATTTCTTGAAGAAAAAAAAATCAAAGAAATTCAATTTAGCAAAAAAATCACTTATAACGCAGCTAAAAAGATTTTTAAGGAAAGAGAAGCCCCTACATTCAGCAAATCTTTTGCTAGTGTAGTGAAAAATCCAAGGAAAATAAATCTAACGATGAATTTATACAAAACAAAACCTTTTCAACGAGCCTCCTGTCTTATCAGGCACCCGCTTATCAAAATAAACAGGCATGAAAGTTGCCTGATATTGAGGGAAAAGCCCTCCCACCCCTAGTACCAGGGGTTTCCCTCCCTTACCTCTTCCACCCCAGAAGAAGGGGGAACCCCCTCCGCACCCTCCCCCTCCACTATCCCATCCCAAATCCCCCTACCCCACACCCCTGAGGCTTGGCCTTCTTCGGATCCGTTCGGAATTTCCCGTGACGAAACAACAGCCTCAGATGAGAGTGTTTGGCAGATAGCGCCGCCCTTCCCCATCACACGGGCCACCAGCGGGCATGGTCGCCCCCCTCTCCCACATTAGAGATAGAAATATCTACGAGTGAAGAAGGAAACGAATTGGATATATCCAATTCCTTCAAATAATATTTATGTGTGTATAATGATTAATGTTATGTGCAAAACTACAGCTAATTGTAAAATTAATGAAAGAAAGGAAAACTAATTATTTATATAAAAATTTACATCTCCCTAATAAAACAGAATACACTGACAAGCTAAATCCAGTACACTACACACTTAAACAAAAATCTTCATCTACAAAATTAAAACCATCAATACAATCTTTCACCATCTCCTTAACTATCGTAAAATAAAAATATTAGTTACTCTACATTCTCTGCGCCCATTACAAATTGGCCAAATCAGCAATGAGGGAGGGGGAAAAAAAAAAGAGGAAAGGGAAAAAAAAAACAAAAAAGAGGAAAGGGGGGAAAAAAAAAGAGGAAAGGGAAAAAAAATAATAAAAAAATTTTGTTTCACTGTATTATTATATAATTATATTTCCCTTTTAAACTGCCTGTAAACTCCAATAATATTAGTTTAGTTCAGTGGAATTGTAATGGTATACCCTCACATTACCTAGACCTTCAGCTCCTGCTCCATGAATATGATCCAGCAATTGTTTGTCTTCAAGAAACTCACACTCATGCCTTTGACTCCATCAAAATCAGAGACTATGAGATATATCGCAATGACTACACTTATTGTGTCCGGGCATGCCGAGGCATTCTCACAGCCACCTCGCTCAAAATCAATTCTGAGCCTTTTCGGCTTAGAACTAATCTTCTTGCCCTTGCCATAAAGCTAAATCTTGACATCCCTGTTTACATTGTCAACATTTATATTCCACCTGATGAGCAAATAAACAATCAAGATGTTTTTCAACTTCTAAATCAAATCCCGAAACCTCTTATAATAATGGGTGACTTCAATGCTCATCACCCAGCATAGGGTTCAGCAAAAGCAAATCCCAGAGGGACCACCCTTGAAAAAATAATTTCTGACCTCAGTCTCCATATACTTCATACAGATGAACCAACCTTCATCCATTCAGGCTACGGAACACCATCCTACATAGATTTAACCATATGTTCTACTTCATTATTACCCTACACCACGTGGAATCTCATCCCTGACCAGTATGGAAGTGATCACTTCCCAGTCTTAACAACGTTCTTTGGGGAAACCCCTTAACTAACCCAACGAAGACAATGGGTTTTAGATAAAGCCAATTGGGAAAATTATTCCAAAGAAGTAAAATTGAGCAATTTGCCTAAAAACATCGAACTCTCCTACAGCATAATAAAGCAATCCATAATGCAAGCAGCCGAGAACAACATACCAAAAACATCAGCTGAAACTAAAAAAAGACTACCATGGAAAAAGAGATCAACCACAGATAACTTACTGAGACTTGACACAGAAATTCAGAACACGTTCATTAATAAACTAATAGCAATTGGAGTATTCTTTGATATTAAAAAAGCTTTTGATTGCCTGGAGATACACCATTCTCAAAAGCCTCAACAGCTGGGGAATTAGAGGAAACCTAATAAAATTTATCTCAAACTTTTTAAAACCCAGAAAATTCAAAGTGCTGATTGGCAACACAACATCCAATTGGTACCCCCAAGATATTGGGATTCCTCAGGGATGTGTTCTGAGCACAACACTTTTTCTAATAGCCATGAATAACATCACTGATGTCTTGACAAAAAATGTTAAAGGATTCCTTTTTGTCGATGACTTCAGCATCTTATGTAGGTCTTACAGCATAGACTTTATCAGAAGGCAGCTACAGACCATCCTAAATTGGCTGCAAGAATGGTCAAGACTAACAGGCTTTCAATTTTCTACAGATAAAACAAAGTGCATAATATTCCACAGAAAGCGTCAACCTATTAACAATCCACCTCTACTATTGAACAACATTCCACTTCAATACGAACCAGCAATCAAATTCCTTGGCTTAATCTTTGACTCAAAACTTTCCTGGACCGCTCACATCTTAAATCTAAAAAAAAAGCTGCCCGAACATCTAAAACTACTTTATGTTCTCTCTAATTTAAAATGGGGAGCTGATAGGAAAACAATGATAACCATATATAAGGCACTAATTCAATCAAAAATCGACTATGGAAGCATTGTATACGGATCAGCCAAAACTCATGTGTTGAATATATTAGATCAAATTCACAATACTGGCATTAGATCTACTACTGGCGCTTTTCGCACAAGTAGGGTGTTAAGCTTATATGCAGAATCTGGAGTCTATCCTCTGCAATTTCGAAAACAAAAATTGGCATGTAAATACCTAAGCAGACTCTATACCCAGCCAAATCACCCCACTTACGAAACAACTTTTAATAACAGATTGAGTCACAAATATGCAGGAGTTAATAATACATCACTCCCAATAGCTATAAGAATGTCCAGGCCCATAGAAATGTTAAAAAATATTCAGCTACATCACTCAAATCACTCCCTGCCACCATGGAAGATCACTACTCCCATTACTGACCTTAAAATGCTCAAAATAGTTAATAAGAAACAAGAGACCAATAAAACAATAATTCAACAAAAGTTTTTAGATACAACAGAAAAATACCCAGAGGCAAAGATTTACTACACAGATGGCTCCAAGACAGATAACTCAACCGCTTTTGCAATATACTCAGATAAGACCACCATCTTCAAAATAAATAAACTTAATAGTGTCTACTCAGCCGAACTCTCTGCTATACAAATATCCTTCCACCATAGTTTCCATGCTACTGATACAACAATAATAATATGCACTGACTCCCTTAGCTCCATCAGAGCTATTACCAATCCAGATACAAATAATCCAATAGTTAACAAAATTCAACAGTAAATTGCTGAACCAAAAGACATCCACAAAAAAGTAGTGCTTCTGTGGGTACCAAGTCACCAGAATCACCAGAAATGATAAAGTAGACCCAGCAGCAAAAGAAGCCCATGAACTAACAGAATTAACCAGCTATTACATCTCGCCACAAGAACTGTTCTCTCCACTAAATAAATTAATTCATCAAAACTGGACTGCAATATGGAATGAAGCCCCAGATAAGTTACGGGAAATCAAGACAGACATTGTCGTTTGGGACTCCTCCAATAGGGAAAACAGACGAGAAGAGGTGGTTTTAACAAGAATACGAATTGGTCATTCCCGTCTAACCCATGGGCACTTCATCACTAAAAAACAGCCACCAATATGTGAGATGCAACATACCCATCAGCATAGAGCATAACTTCACCACCTGTAAGAAATACAAAGCAAAATTAAACCAAATGGGAATACCAACAACTATGAAAACAATACTGGAAGACAAAAGCCCATTCCTGGAGAAAGTTCTCATCTTCCTATGTAAGATATTCCTTTATGAAAAAATTTAGCAAAACAGATGACTTTAAATATATTTAAATAAACTGAAAAGCTGTACCAAATTCAAATAAAATAAAACTTTGTGTCAATGTGTATGTATGCCAGTGTTTATACATACACATGTATTAACACGGTGTAGAAATCTGAACAAACTTACTAGACAAAATAGATTAAAAGGAAAAAAAAATTTAAATTTAGTAAAATGTGGCGTAACCAAGTCATACATGCATATTCTTGGGAAAAAGAAAAACATTTTTTTTAAATTGAATTAATGAAAACTAAATCCTCGGCAACGATGACCTGAGATCTTTGTTGCCAATAAAAAAATCAAAAGCCAAACCAACCTGTTATGACTGGCCAACCTGTTATGCTAAAAAAAAAATTATGTCTTATACTTGGATACAGACAAAATAGGATGAGCAGTACATATTTTTTTTATAAAATAAATAGCTTTTTAGATTCCAATGAGTTATTTTCTAAAATCAATCTACTGATGTAACAATTGGAATGTTAACAAGAATTAAAATAACAGCTTATTAAGAAAAAAAAGCTGGCCATTAAACAGCTCAACATTCAATTTTTAGAATAATGAAAAAGTTAATTTTTAGTGCAAGGGAACAGAATAAAAAATCTAACTGTCCCAGCTAGGACTCGAACCTGGATCCCCTGCTATCCGGGCCGGTGCATTTACCACTTATGCTACCGAGACAAGTCTGATAAATTATTATTTATTATCAGACTTGTCTCGGTAGCATAAGTGGTAAATGCACCGGCCCGGATAGCAGGGGATCCAGGTTCGAGTCCTGGCTGGGACAGTTAGATTTTTTATTCTGTTCCCTTGCACTAAAAATTATCTACAAAAAATTATCTTGTGGGATTAAAGACCACAAAATAAATAATATTTATAAAAATAATGAAGAAGGTAAATTTAAAAAGCCTTTCACATCTTCCTACACACTATTATTACTGTTTAAGAATAAATAATATGTATTATCATAGAAAAATGTAAAAAGACCATTATCATTCAGAATAATTACCTAGGAGTAGAAGTAATTTTACATCTATCTGAAATATCCAGGCTTGATTCTAGAGAAAAAAGAAGATAAAAGATGAATAGTAAAATGCATTAAAACAGATTCCTGAAGGGAATAATGTTAATCATCTGAAAGCTGTTACCTGAAATAATTTGTTCTGATTTTGAATTATGATTATTTTGAGAATTTGTGTTCTTTATTGCTGGAACACGAGTCTTGTCATTTATACTGCATTCAGAAATAACCCTATAAGAAAAATAATGGTTAAAGTTTATTACATAAAAATATATACAAATGATACATATAAATACTACAAGAAAATTAAATATGCAAGAGACACTGTTTCCAATGTTATTTAAATTAAAACATGAATAAAGACTTGCACTTGATAAATAAAAAAAAATCTAAGCTCTACCAGGCATATTATCACAAGGAATGATGGAGGATCACTTTTGAATCACTTAAACAAAAATTAATTCAACTATATTTGGCATGGCTGAATTAACAATTTTATCTTATACCTCATTCATTATATGTATTTACTTATTCTTAAGAGTACATAAATGTTGAGGTTTGTTTAAAAATGAGCTTAAAAAAAAGTCTTGTATGAATAAATTCTTGTGGAGTTTATCATACAACTCATTTTATAAATTCTTTTCTGATCGAACCTCATCTACTGATTTACTTATTCAACTTACAGTCAATTAACTAATTTTTACTTACTTTTCTTTTCTTTTTTTAAAACTCATTAATTTATTCTCTAGTACTGTCCAATTATTTTTCATTCACATATTTGCACTGAGGATTCAGCCAAATAAATTTCAAATTTTTCCTTGAAAAGAAGTTTTCTATATTTTAACAAAATTTTAATGGAATTTCAGGTAATGAAATTCAAAACCAATTTTCAAAAAACAATTGATTTCTAAAAATTATTTTAAAAGCTCTCTAAAATGAAAACAAAAATAAGAGTTAAACTTTAGACTATATAATCACTTCTGGAGATCCTTCCACTTTCTCCAAATGATTCCAGAAAGTAAACATTTTTTGTCAAGAAATAAAAAAAAGTATGGTATACCTATCAAGGCTTATGGAAAAATCAAGAAAACCTTGAATGTATATTTACCATTTCATCTTCCCGGTTGGACCGGGTCAAATTGTTGTTATTTGCCTCGGTCCAACCCGGAAGATGAAATAGTAAATACATCTGACGACCGACGAAGCCTACGTGAACTTGAATGTATAGTTTGACAATCCTTCCTTAAGAATTATCTTGGCAGATGTCAGTAACCCAAATAACAGAGCAGTATTTTTCTTGTAATCATTGTATCTTAGTGGATCTCAAATTGGAATTTGTGGACTAAAAACTAGTCTTACTTCAAGGGGTAAATTCCAACACAATACCACATCTTCAATACCAGCAAGTGGTATTACACAAGAGCATTAGAACAGCAATAAAATAACACATTCACTCACTTATTTGCTTCACTTGAGCAAGTAAAGCATCCCAGTGGGCTTTAAACTTTAAAATACCCTACAAACATTCTAACTCTTGATGGATAGTATTCTTGCCTAGCCAAATGCCTTCCACAATCACAATGACATACTAGTAGTTTGGATATCAGAGAAAGGGCACTGCACACAGGAGGGAGTCATCAAATGAATAAATATGTACAGAAAACTGAAGTATAATTTATAGTTTATAAATATTAATTTTGTTGTAGTATCTTATCCCAGGTAAATTTTAAACAATTGTGTCACTCACCTCCTACCTACAGTGTGTCTCAGTTCAAATCATCACAAATCATTTAAACACACTAAGCTTCTTTGGTTCCAGACAATGTACATACATCAATTGGATGGGATCACTAAAAGATGACAATCTATTATATATTATAAGTTAATGAGATGGCATAGTTCATAACATTATCTCAAGCTCTTAGACAGAACAAGTGTCCTTAGTGCTCCTAGGCTTAAGAGCAGCCATCAAGGATGACATCTAAACTAGTGCCGCCAAGCTAACATCCAATTATTCCTCACAATTTTCCTGAGAACTACTGAAGACAATCCTTCAACCCAAAAAGTCAAATAGATTCCTCTGCTTACTATTTAAGTACTTTATATGCTAGCAGCCTACTTCAAACCTGACAAGAATGGCTACAGCCATCATAACTAAAAACCTCTTCACAATATCTTCTTACAAAATGATCCAGTCAGGAAACCACTGACTCCGGGTGTCAATGGTTACTAGAGAAAGAAGAATACATTAGTCAGTGGTCTCAGATCAAAACAAACAACTGCCACCATTGATAAACTGAAGCTAGTCCATATATAGAAGAAATCTACAAAAGCAAATACACCATCGATCTGTCCATATATTGCAGCTGTCAATCCAAAAGTTCTGAAAAAGACCCTGCAATAGAATCAGACCAGACGTCATTGGACAGTAGGACTTTATCAAGTTACATATACAGCTAGTTGTTTACATCTGTGACTGGGTCATTAAGGGGAAGGGACATAATAACACTTCCCAACACAATTCTCAAAAAGATTACTTTCCAAGGAAGTGTTCATTACCAGGTATATGATAAAATAATAAATACAATGCTAAATTTTTTACAAGTATTTTTTATTCCTCATAATCTTTCAAAATAGTAATTTATTAAACCTACAGTTAGGAATGAACCATAAAATGTTCTTGTTTTACTTACAGAGAGATACTAGGCCTGGGAGATAGTGCTTTCCTTCTCCTTGGAAAAACACTTAAAAAATTTTTATGGGTTGAAGGGTCTTGATCATTTTGCATGTTATCTACAGCATCAGAAGTAAGAACATCTTCAATTTCAGAGCAAGCTAAAGTTGATAAACTATTTCCTGTGGTGTTAATATTACTCTGAACACCCACAAACTAAAAAATAATAAAGTTTTGAAAAATACATAATTAGTTATATTTTTTCCTGCATATAAAAGGACTGTATTTAAAATTGGATAACAAGTAATGCCTAAAGCTATATTAGAACAGGATTAAAGCTGTCTTTCCCTTATGATGGGTCAACAATTAAGCCTTTAAGAAAGGCCTCTTTCTCTGGTTCTCACCCTCAGTCTGCTTCCAGTAAGCTGAGCTCTCTGCCTCTGTCTCAACTAATGCCAGGCCAAATATTAGAATTCATAAAATTTTTACATTTATTAATAAAACCTCATACTAAATTTAAATATGATAATGAACCAAAATGAAAATATGAAAAAAATGACTTCACTTATAATTGAAGGCCATTTGTTCCATAAGGCCAGAGTCAGGGATAGGAAATGATGACAAATGGTATTTTGCAAGATTTATTTTTTATGTCAACACTGTTGAGCAGAAGTCTCTCTCTCCTCATCACCCTATTTGGCATGTTACTCCTAGAATATTAAAAATCATCTTTCTTTTTTTCTCTCCAATATGTTAAGTATCCAGTTTTCATGCACTTTGTATAGTCGATTTATATACAACGATTTCAAACTACAGAGAAGATCTAAAATTAAATTTTAAATAAAAAAAAAAACTTCATCACTCCATCAGCAATTTAGAATAATGTTTAGAGGGTTAACCATGATTCAAAAACACTGATGTATCCAATTTTTCCAGTTAAGGTGGATATTATTGGCAGGCATTAGTATACTCTTACACTATTTTTATGGTATTGGCCCACATCTATACTCGACAATAACTCAACTTAAGTGAAACCCTGACATTAAGCCTATTAGGAAACACAAATTTCTAAATATTATGTATATGAGGCATTTAAATTTAAATACTTATTTATTTTTCAATAAATCATACTTCATATATTAGGTTGAAAGAGCAAAACATTTTTTTTTTTACTGTGTCTAAGAGAGTACTGGGAAGAGAGGTTTGTTATGGATATGAAGAGGTAAATTTGTTGACCATCAAGTTTTATGAAAAGAGGATTATCAGGAATTTTGTCTTGGTATTTGAAAAATTAAAAAATAATATGTAACCAAAAAAGTTTTTATTTTAGCCATTGTTTCGGCCTGAATTTCAGACCTACATCAGGACAGAATATAAAAACAAAACAAAAAAAAAAAAAAAATAATAATATAGAATCATGTCTATGTGCCATAATCTAACAAATGAATAAATAAATGAAAATGTCACCCTCAGAATGTATTTAATCTAAACGCATTCATTTAATAGACTTTTAAAATACTTTTAAATACCATATTTCAAACAAAATTACAAGGTAACATAAACACTGTTATGGGTAGCCATGCATTTAATAAGAGAGAGAGAGAGAGTCCTTATACACACACACACACACACATATATATATATTCTGATGGTTTTAAGACACAAAGAATCATTATCCACCTCATGTTATACTTTGTGTACTTGGCCTTAGAGAACCTGCCTTTCACACACTTAAACACATCTTATCCAATCAGTATTTATAATTAAAAATGACTTGCCTTCAGTTCAACATTATCAAAAGATTCATCATGAAGCAAAGCATCATCATCTTGATCATTCTGTAAAATGGACAAGAAAAACAATTAAAACAATACTCCAATTACAAAGAAATCAAGCTATATTTAAAAAAAAAAAAAAAAAACTT
>KZ807333.1:232838-248652 GCA_000696205.2 Oncopeltus fasciatus | reverse complement strand
ATATATAAATTTTTATTTAGAATGTCATAAGTTGTCTTTTTTGGGCACCTGTCCAAACATTAGTCAAAAAATTAACATGAACATGTATTTATATAATAACTAAACAGTATCTTATCCTTAATATCATTAATTCACACTATAAATAAATGTGATAAAGCAATTATTCAACATGGTCTATGCCTATCAGCGTATACAATGAGTCTGTTAGTAATTGTGCTTAGAGTGCTCAACAATGTACTTCCATAACTCACTTGTGCACCATTTTTAACCCCCTCCTCTTCATTCTATTGCCCCCTTATGATAAAGTGACCTCTTTTGGCTACTTTCTCCATGGTATAAACAACTATGCTACTGTCCCCTCACACTTAAGTGACCTGTTACTTTCTTATTTTAAATTATATTGTTGCTATGGTGGTTTAAGCTATCAAAATTTTCCTAACATCAGTTGGCATATTTCGCTTCTCAAAATTAATGATTTACGGTGGTCCAAGAAAATACAGGATTTACAAATTAGAACAAAGTGGTGAGGCAGAAATCTCGAACCAGATGAGATCTGTTTCCTTTGGTGGAATTTACAGTGGAAAGAGTTCAAACATTAGAGTTTGAAACCAAAGAAATGGCCGATGATCAGAGGAATGCCAAAAATTGCAATAAGTGGATTTGTTCCGCCATTTATTTACAGTTGGCCTTACAGTCCACAATTTTTTTTGTTTCGTTTGTACTTTCAGCAAATGCCTCCATATATTTTGTTTCTCCTAGGCTCTCTTATCTGTCTTATTTAGTTGGATAAATCCAGTCACTCAGTCTCCTTTTCTTGATGAAACCGGCATCCTCAGGGTGGACAGCAGGCTTCAGAACTCAGACCTTCCATTTCAGATCAGCATGCCATCCTCCTACCAATAAAGTCTCAACTGTCAGAGCCTATTCGTTCTTTTTATCACATTTCTTCCATGCATTCAAGCCCCCTTAATTGGCAAGCCAAAAGAGAGCTTGCCAATTAAGGGCAAGCTCTCTTTTGGATTTTATCTTTGAGTCAAATATTGTGATCGACTATTCACCAAGTGTGACCCATTTAATGTGTTAGCTCCTAAATCAAAATTACAGAAAAATCTCCTTTAACAAACACTGGAAGAGTTTTTGAAGTTATTCAGTCCTTCTGGAATCGATGGTCTCTTGAGTATTTCATCTCGCCCAATCAATGCCTGAAATGGATATACCTGTCCCATCCAAAGAATTAAACATAGTTCTTTAGCGACATTGTAATTTTAAAAACATAAATTTGCCCTCTACTCAATGGCCTTTGGCTTGCATTAAAACTTTGGGTGGTGATGCTCCGCACTGCCAAAAGTGACTTTACGCGACCCATTAACCAAGTCATTCTCTTGCAGGAATGACTCCTTGATAACTGTTGCACACAGTCCTCTTAACATTGAGATTTAAAGCAATTATCTAGCACTATCTAGTTTGTGATTCTGCTAGAGCGAGGCACTTCCATGACTCAATTGTGAGCCATTTTCAACACCTTCTTCATTCAGTTTAGAGAAATGACTAAAGATACTAACTGAAATTTTGTATTACTTAATGGAAGTTAAAAGGGTAACTGGCCTTGTATTATTAAATCTCAGTTCTTAGAAGAAGAAAAAATCTCCATGAAATTCAAGGAAAACTAACAAATTAATTTTTTTTACTTTAAAATTATCATGCAAATAATAACATGCAAATAATTTTTATTTGTTTCCATTGGGGTCTAAAATAGCAGCTAAAAATCAACAAGCGATGATTATTACTTAATAAAACCATATCTATAATTTACTAATAATAGAAATATAGTTTTCCAACTTACTGTGAATCTTCTTTAAATTAACTACATTACGTTCAAATGGAGTATTTTTTTACCGTAGATATTATTTTTAGATTTTTTTATGTTTGGGTTTGGTCGAGGTAGATCCAAACAAATACAAATTTTAAAAAATACCTCTAGGTCCTTTCATGGAAATATATATTAAAATCATGTTAATTTATTTCAAAATATTATACTCACATAAATAATATACTCCTCATTTAATTCTTGCTTGAGAGTAACTTTTCCGCGTGAACTATTCTGAAACAGACATAGGTAGACATATTTTTAAAATTACTGAGAGAGACAGACAGCCGTCCTCTAATGTAATGTGAATTCTTCCTTTTGTTTCAATTGAGATTGAGGGTAATTAAGGTGAGTTCATAAGAAATTAATAAATGCAATTCAAGGTCGAAAAACACTATAAAAATTATCAATTTGGCAGGTAATTGATAACATAAGCCTAACTATACAGATATGCCATGTTTAAGATTAGAGGAAATACAAATTACAAATATCTATATACACAGACTAAAGGTGGGGTCCTTGAGACATTTTAGAGAGCTAAAATGAGTTCTTACTTAACGATGAGAAGTATAAGTATAATGCACCAGTTTCAAACTCTTCGTCAATATTGTCTGAGTGTGAAAACACTACAAACTTCTTGAGCATAGATCGGTTTCTTTAAGTAATAGGGCAGATCTCTCGATGAGGGGCAGAAGTACAGCCATCTCTGTTACCATGTGAGGCGGCATCAAAAAGAGTGTATGCATGCTCAGGAGCACCTGTCAGACTGCTGCTCACAAAGAGTTCCTTGAGCAAATAATGGTGAACTCCTTAGTGTGAGAGCTCTCCAAGTTCGCATAGAGTTCGGGGGTTGGTTACTTTGAGTTGCTCAGCTGACATCAAAAGTCTCAGACATCAAAATACAAAATTACCTAATGGGCCACACTTTGTTAACAAATTTTAACAACCCAAAATCCTGAATTTTAGAGAAATTCACCTAGTCTACAGGAAACCTGAGGTGCCAAAATTGAAACAGTTTACAAAGGATCTTAAAAGCTAATAATATATAACTCAAGATAAAATATTTCAAAAACAATATTACATAAGGTAAACATACATTTATGATAATGTATAAGGTTCAATTAAAAATTTACGATAACTATTCTTCAGCAATAAGCAGGATGAGGGCAGCAAATGGCTTTTAGTGGAATACATGTGTATGAAGACCATAAGCACAAGGCTGTCAGAGCCATATAATCTTAAAAATGCATTTGATACTAGGGCAATGACAACAACTGGAGCTCAATTTATATAAAGAACTTTGGCTTCTAAAAATGAGAGGGGATATCTGCAGTAAGAGGAGGGCATGAGTTTTAAAGACTGTATTTTGCAAGAGAGTGGATTCTTAACTGAAGTTAGCCCTTCATGTGATCTACATTAGTCACACCTAAGGCAGAGTCGTCTATCAAAAGGTTGAAATTTTCCACCATGTCAGAGGCAAATGTCATAAGGGTGTGGTGGTTCTCAGAGTCTATAAGAACTAGCGCAGAGCGTTTGCCAGCTAATAAAAACTAGAAATTATATTTGTGATGCTGCTCTAAGTAGAAGTCATTGCCCCTACAATCACTTTATATCAAAAACTTTGGCCACTAACCTCATGGACTTAGAAATTTAACCCACAGTAATGATTCCATAATGGAGATGCTGACAAAGAGTGTGAATATGACTGACTGAATATGAACACCTGCAAACTATATAGATAGTAAGATAAAAAGTAAAATTTATTCCCTCTAAAGGTTAGGCTTCTGTTACCAAGCACCCCCATTCTGCTTTAGTTTATTATTATAAAGCTTTCACATTTTAAGTTTAAGTGGTTTCCTTTCTTATGCCAGAACCAACTATAAAAAGTGATTTTTAATAAAAGGAAATGTAGCGATTTCCGAACCTCATATAAAAAGAAATAAAAGATTTCACAACTTTAAGCTCATACAGAATAACTGGGGCTATCTGTCACCATAAATCTGGTGCTTTTAATCCATACAATTTAATTAATTTGTGTACTTATATTAACATGGTCCCTTCTGATAATGTTGCAAGCCTTCATATAAAACTTAATCAATTTTGTCATAACAATGAGGACAGGGTCCTAACTGCAAGTGGAGCAGGGCCATCGCCAGCGATAGACTTCTGGTCTCACTACTTCAAAGAATTTCACTTCAGATGCTGGCTCTATCATTGATGATGAGGAACAGGCTTATGATACTCTATGACATCATTATGTTTGTGGATGGCTGCCTCAGGGAATTGTAAGCCATTCAAACTGTAAACTTTACTTTTCATCTACTTCAAGCTATCCTACTGAGTCGCTGGTTTCTTCTGTTAGCCTTCCTTACCCTGCTTTCTTTTCCTAAATAAGATGATAACTGAGCAGCATATTGCTATTCTATGGTTCATGGTTTAGATAATTTAGTAGGAAAAAAATATCAGCATACCTGCTATGGACAAGATGCATCACCTGCATGATGCACTGCCTTGGGAGTCCCTACTCTTTCAGCTAGTCTGACTTTTGATGCTGCATTCTTTGCTCAGGCCAAGTGTGCATGTGTGCGCGCGCCTGTGTGAGCGCATGCAAGCGTAAGCAATCATTTATGCTGTCTAGTAATAGTCACTAGTTAATTTAGTTTGGTCTCTACTACTTAGCAATATCAAAAATGAATATAACCCCGCCAAAAGGAGAACACGTGATTGAGGGTTTCAACAAAGCTTTAGCTTAGGTTCTATCTGGACCAGGGGCAAGTATATTTCGCCCCACCCATAGGTATGGCAGTGCAACAACACCAGAAGAAGCCCAATGCCTGAAGTTCTCTAATATATCAGTTCCACTGAAGTCGTCACCTGAGACTCAAATATCTATAGCTAGGTCATTAGGTGCTACCACCCTTACTTAAGAGAAAAAAACACTTCAGTTAAGTTGGCTCAGGGAAAATTTGGTAAGCAACCACAGACCAGGAAGAACCACAAGTATGCTACCGGGTGGGGGGGGGGGGGCAAAATGAGGCCAAGGGGCTCAGGAAAGGGGCCCCCACATAGGAAAAGCAATAACCCATCTCAAAAGTGACTCCGAATTCAGCTTAAATTCTCCTGATAAATCTTCATAATGCTAAAAGGGCCAAAAGAATTCTAAGCAGAATGTTTACATTAAAAAGTTAGGCTTCAGGCCAACAGAAGAGTCCAGGGCAGTGAAAGGCAGAATTAGAGACCTCAATACCAAGCTTAATAAACTTTTAAAAAGATTATTTGGTTATTATCTAGCCTTTAACTACTTCTTAAGAGATGAGAAAGGCCATCAGGAGAGATGAACTAGAGAAGAACTCACTGCAAGTTCTGAAGAAAAAGAGAATATTCCTGAAGTAACCTGAATATTCCTTTTATAGATTTCTATAAAAATCTTTTAAAGGAACACACAAATGGATTTATATTTCTCTTAAAGCTAGATGGGTCTAATACTGTGGCCCGTAAACTAACAGTAGTAGAATGCATATCCTTTCAGGGAAATATGAGATGAGAGGAAGCCATCAAGAATCTGCTATGACTCCACCCCCCCCCCCTCCACAGAGAAGACAGAATGAGTAATAAGCTCTATAAGCTGTACAAGTCTCTAGAGGGGGAAGGTATTTTTCCAGTACAGTTTATTTACAGAAAGAACAAACTTATAGGAGTCCCTAATAGATCTTTAAACTACACAGAGTCAAAGAGATATTCAGGCTGTATAGAAGATCAAGAGATATCCGAAAAAAAAAAAAACTGAGAGCAATCGTGTCTGAAACAAAGTGCTCTGGCTCTGCATCTACACCCTTGGGAACATCCAACTAGAATCAATCTATGTCAATTTTACAGAAACTATGAGAGTAGTCATAAATTAATTATAGTAGTTGATCCTTTTACAAAATAGTGAGAAGCAATTTTGTTGAAAAATCTCTCCTTGCAACAAACATTTATTAAAATGGAAGAAATATTTCTTGATTTAGGTTACCTATAATTGTGGTTATGGACAATGGAGGCAGTTTATTTCATAAAAACAAATGGAATGTCTCATGGAATTGTAAGCCATTCACTGTAAACTTAACTTTTCATCTACTTCAATCTATCCTACTGAGTCACTGGTTTCTTCTGTTAGCCTTCCTTACCCTCCTTTCTTATTCCTAAATAAAATAACTGAGATGGGGCGCCAGGCTAGCTCAGGGGATCCGTACGGGTCTCGCAATCCTGACGCCGCGGGTTCAAATCCCGCCCAGGTCAATCTTTTATTTATAATATAGAAGCTTGTCCTGAGCCATGGGTGTTTAAAATAGGGTGGCAACCTGTAGATAGCCCCTTCCTCCATGACCCTAAGTGGTTGAATGGAAGGCTAACACGCAAAAAAAAAAAAATAAAATAAAAAATAACTGAGCAGCATATTGCTATTCTATGGTTCATGGTTTAGATAATTTAGCAGGAAAACAATATCAGCATACCTGCTGTCAGGTAATATCACTCTGGCATTTGACTAATAAAGGTCAAGCCAAGAGGAATGGATACATCGTAAATCAAAAGTTTAAAAAGTAACTTCATGAGTTTGAAATCCAGCCTCATCCAACATCTAGTTCAGATCTGACACCGACTGTTCGGATTACTACTGTTTTGATCTATAGCTCATTTTCTTCAAGGGAAAAATTTTGCAGTTGAAATTGCTATTCAAAAGTTCTTTGACAGCCATCCCAAGGAATGGTATCAGCAAAAGAATCAAGCAATTAGCTAGCAGATGGCTAAGAAAATAGATAACAATGAACTATTCTTTGAGTATTAATTGTATTTTATTTCAAATTATAATAATAAAATTTTGGTTGAAAAGTAGTTATTATTTTTTTTTTAAACCTTTTATAAATAAATAATTCATAAGATTGAAATAGCTGAAAAGTAACAAAAATTCAGTATTAACAATGCAACATTATTATTATTATTAATAAAAGGTTCCTATGAGATGAAAAAATAAATTGTTTAGGTTTCTCGGAAATAAGGTTATTTTATCCATAGTTTGATAGACAAAAAGTAAATGATGTAACTGGTTAATTTTGACATGTAGAAACATTTTTATGTGTTTATATTTTAAAAATACATAATTTAGATACCTAAATATTAATATGACTAAATAGATTAAAATATTGTGGGTAAATAGATAATAATGAGAGATTCAAAAATTCTAAGTAAATTTTAAATAAATAAATTAATAATGAGAGATTCAAAAATTCTAATGTTGTTTTGTTTTAAATACTTGAAGATTCCTTTGACCTTATTGAATCTAAGTACAAAAGTGAGAATATATATATATATATATATTTTTATTTATATACACACACGCAACATGCACAAATGTACACACACATACATATTAATATAAAAATACATTAGGAGATGTAAATAATCTTAATGCAAGTAATAGTACATAGTCTTGACTATCACCAAACATTAAACTTAGAGGAAAGACAAGTTTAAAAGTTTCAGTAGTAGTAAAAAAAAATAATTTAAGATGCTTACAGATATGGTATTGGAATTAAAAACCTGCTCAGTAGAGTTGTTTTTATCTTGAGATTCTCTTAATTGCAATGATTGCAAATTTAAAATTTCCATACTCTCTTTTTCACTAACACTTGGCTGAAATAAATAAAAAAAATAAGAAAAATATTTCATAAAATTTAGTTATCAATACTGTTTAATAGCTGTTAACAGGCTTTATTGAAACAGCTAAGAAGGGAAGACAAGTTCACTGTGGATTATTATATGAATGTGGAATATACTGCCTGTCAGTCTCTCTCAGCTGACCAGTAAAGGCATATCTGTAGAGCTCCCTCTTCTTGATTCTCCTATTGTTATTCTCTTGGAGGATTCAACTTTACTTTCTTTAATCTGTTTAGAACGGCCCAGCTATTGATTTTGTCCAGCTCGCTTTGGATCAAATTCACAGCCGTACTCAGTTCTGAAGGGGGAAAGGAATGGTAAAGTTGGAAATCGTCGGCATAAAGATGGTAAGAACAATACTGGATAGCGGCTGAGAGGTCATTAATGAAAGAAAAAGAAAAGGGTAGAGGACAGATTTCAGAGGATAGAGGTTTATTATTTGCTTGCGAGTATTATTTCATAATTAGCTTTAAAGCCTATAATTTCTGTGAATAATAATTTTAAACTTTGTCATGGACAATAAAAAGTTATGGCATCCTACTGCAGATAAGTATAATAGATAAGTTTTATAAATATTATTTAATTTGTGGTCTTTAATCCCACGCAAATTTAGATAATTTTTAGTGCAAGGGAACAGAATAAAAAATCTAACTGTCCCAGCCAGGACTCGAACCTGGATCCCCTGCTATCCGGGCCGGTGCATTTACCACTTATGCTACCGGGACAAGTCTGATAAGTTACTTATCAGACTTGTCCCGGTAGCATAAGTGGTAAATGCACCGGCCCGGATAGCAGGGGATCCAGGTTCGAGTCCTGGCTGGGACAGTTAGATTTTTTATTCTGTTCCCTTGCACTAAAAATTATATAATAGATAAGATAATTAATAATAACTAACTCTGAAATGTTAATAGCACACATGAATGCTGAATCTATGATTACTCATTGGGATTGAAAATTATTAAAAGTGGCATTTTCCATTTCATTCTTTCAAGGCTATCAGTCAGAAAATACTTCCGTCAGCAGCCCATCCCAATCCTACATAGTTGTATTACCTACTTAGCTGTAATTGTTAACAGTAAACGTGAGTTTTTTGCAGTTGCCAGCAATGTCCCCTCAATCTGATACTTTGGGGGAAATACAAAGCCTTTGGTAGTTAACAGGTGTTATCCCACGATTACTTGAAGAAGTTAAATGAGAGCAATCCTTTAAGCTACAGAATTGAGAAGATGCCCATTCTATGATACTGTTGAAGAATGCATTCTTCAGTCTTCATTAATATACTCCTAGAATGATATATCGTAGAAAATAAATGAAGATAAGTACCCTTATAAAAAATACTTATCTAATTGAAAAATACAGGCACCAAGAATTTTCAACAGGACTGTTTAGACATCAATAGACAGCAGGCATGTTTTACTTTGTATGGATTTAAGAGGGTAATAACAGTTCCTTCATTACAAATTACTCTCCAGAGAGTCGGAATTTATATTTTCTACCATTAATACTTGGCAGGAATTTTAGGAAAAACGAATAGTTCTCTCAACTATTTATTTCTAGTTTGCTTTCTAGTAAACAAAAAGGCCTAGAGTAAACCTTGCTCCATCATTTCTAAGATTTTCCTCAAAGACTTATTTTCAATGAAAAAAAAATCATCCACACAGGTAGAAACAATGAAATCCACCAATTCTATTCTTGCAAATAGAGGATTCAGATATAATTTCCTTAGCAATAATCTGGACTCAAAGTCTCGGGATCAAATCTTTACAAAAATTTGCCAATACACCAAATGCACTGCAATTAATTGTATCCTTGGATATTCTGCTCCTAGGAGGTAGAGCTTAAGCAGTCTGCCTCCAAGAAAGGATTTTCTCAAGTTATATATTTCCGAGGTCAGTTTTGTTAGTTAATATGGAATTGAAGACTATCAAAGCTTCAGAAAACTAGTACCAGAAATAGAATTGCAAAATATTTATCAATGAAATTCCTTAGTGCATTTAAGAGTGTGCATTATAACATCAATAACCAATTTGCCTTTACACCCACCAAACAAAAAAGAAGAAAGGTGGCCCATATAACTTTCTTTATTAAATATAATTTGCCATTCAAATAACTTTCCTAATATGTTCAGAAGACAGGTTGGCTGATAAGATTTAGCAGTGATTGAGGGGAGTGGATACTCCTGAATTAACAGGGCTACTAATTCTGCACTCCAAATTGAAAGGAAAGTTCAATAAGGTTACTTTCCTCAGTGATTCAATCAAAAATTATGTTGTCCCTTTGATGATGATGATTGTTTGTTTTTTTTTGGGGGGGGGGGGGTTTCTTTTTAGAATTTATGAACTGTCAGAGGTATATATCATCATTGTTCTATTGCAGGGCATTACCTATAAGAGGACAGATCTTTACCTTTTCTTACCAAAGTGAAAAGGGATATCTTTCAGATAATCTCTTGGAAATATTTCTTTCTTTAGGATGGTTTATATGTTTTTCCAAGTTTTCTTGTTTCATCCATACTATAGTTGCTGCATGATCTTTATCAAAGCAAATAAGGTAAGCACCTTATATTTCTTACACACCACTTTTACTTGAGAAAATGGTATGAATGATAAATCACAACCTCTCAGACTGGTATTTACTAAGAAACTCAGAATGTAAGAGTTTTCTAACCATAATTGGCAGTCAGTTTTCTTATTCATCAGCAATAAGCAGCCAACATTCACATGGCCTGCTCCAAGAGTCTACCATCCGTCAGCTGGCATCAGGAGCTTATTGTGGGCAGGAGGTCTGATAGGCGCTTTCAAGTGAAAGACAAATATTTTTGATGCCACTCTAAGTAGAAACCATCACCTGTGCACCTAAATCGCATCAAGAGCTCTGCCCTCTCGTCAGAAGTAGCCGGGCATCCTCAAGAACATAAATCATGCTGGACTCTACAGAAGCCCATTCAGTCTCCAAGTAAGGTCTCTCACCTTACAAGCCCCCTCTACTCTGCTTCATAGACTCATACCAATTTATCCATGTAAGTAATAAAATCCTTCATTGCAAATATAGTCTTTCTTCATGATTAGCTTTGTGTTATCAAGTATCCATCATATTCTTTTATTTTGTTGAGTAATATAGTGTTGTTATCCATCCCTCCATTGCTTTGCCTTATTATCAAATCTCACAATAAGAAATGAGATGGCAGTCTCTTAACCAATAAAGAACTACAATCAATTTTTCATTAGCTTAAAAATAAAAGATATGAAGTAGCCATTTGAGGTACACCAAAAGTTAACTACTAATATACCAGAGTCAAAAAGGCTAATAGATAGTCAAATTTTGAACGTGTGAGAGAGAATTATTAGAATGGGTTAGCTAATTGAAGCAAAAATAAAAAGTTGGATACCCAGTGGGTTTATCACAAAATATAGGAATTTCTTAGTAGAGCATTTGTTAGGGTTCGGTCAAGGTTGATCCAAAATAGATAGAATTTTCAAAAAAGTTATCTGCTGACATTTCAGCTTTGTAATCTGTAATCCATCTTCAGGGTTGTCATGAAGGCAGGAGGGGACGTGTTGTCACCTGGACTTCATGACTCAAGAATTCTTTTAGATTGCAGGTGAAATGCAGAAGTTTTAGTAAATGAGATAGGTAATATTTGTTATTTGAATTTGATACATGATGGATGATTTGTTTATAATTAATTCATTACTTAACACAAAATAAATCTTTCGAATAATATCCTAATAAAAAAAATCTTCACTAATTCCTTCCAGCAGGTAATTTAAGTACTGTTGAAAGCTTATTTTAAATTCTTGGAATGAGATTACTGAAAATTTGCATTCTCCAAAATGATTCTATTAACACTAAATAGAGAACTTGATGACAGAATCTTTAAAATTTTCTTAGAAGTATAGGTTTAAAAAGATAAATATAGACAAATTAACCTGTTATGTTTTTTAAAATTAGGTAAACAAAAAATTTACAGTAAACATTATAATTAAAGCAGGAGAAACTTAAGGAATTGAGAATAAAATGTAGACATACAAGAGTGCCAAAAAAGAAAATTCAAAATTGTGAGGATAAAGAATGAGACATAACGAGACAACTTGAGAGAAAAGAGAGAAGAAAGTATGTATGTAACGTCCAATTGAATGGATGGACTCTAGAGCCAAATGGAATAAATTATAGGAGGGTGAAAATGACTGCAAGGTTAGGATAAGCTAACCACTGTTAAAGAAAAATAGAGAGCTGCAATATCAATTAAGGACTGGGAGATTGAATGTTCACTGCAGAATAACACCACACAGTGTAGGAAGAAAAATACTATTTAAAAGGATACACCAAGAATTGCAGTAAATTTTTAGTATATATCTAACTATTCAACAGTATATCATACCAGAGGTTTCATAGTTAAAATATCATAGGCACATTTCAAAAGGTATATAAGACATATATTCAGAAAAATTGTGATACCACTTACATCAATTCACATATCAACCAAAACCACAGATATTCCAAAATTAGAAAATATGGATTGAGGAAACCTTAAAACAAAGACTGAAAAAAACTCTTTCAATATTTTTTTTTCTTCAATGATTGCAATATATTACTTTTAGTATAGTAAAAGAAAATAAATTACTACATTTAATTCTACAATGTGATTAATGAAAGAGTATGAGAGAAATAAATAAAAATAAGGTTTGAATAACTTACCATGTCGGACGGAGAGATATTTTGAAAAGGATGATATCTTTGTTCATCACTCTGAAAAACAATATTAAACATTAAAATAAAAGAAGTTGTTTTGTGGGAGTCTAAGACAGACATCCTTAGATAACATAAAAGAAAGTTGCTGTTGAGGTGGTAGATTCTCACGGCAGATATAAATTTTAGTGACATATAAAAAATTATTGTCACTAAAATTTATATTTTATATTACTCACCCATATGAGTATGGGTGTGAACACTCTACAGGCTAAAATTTTCAGTTTTTCTTACTATAATTTGGGAAATCATTTTAAAATACAAAACTATAGGCTAAGTATGTTATTGAGGAAATAAAAACGAATAGGAGTTGGGATTACCTGAAATGTTAAGTAAAAAAAAAAAAAAAATTACTCCCTGCAATAGGTATAATATTTAATTCAGAGTAATTAAACTCAGTACAGATTTGTTTACTCGCAAAAAAAGATTTTTGGAAGTGCACAGCAATAAAGAATGGGGCTTTACTTGAACCCTAAATATTAATATAATGGTCAGGAAGGCACAATTGGTTGTAAATATTTATTTGGTTGTGGTTTATTATCCCACGTAAATTTAAACAATTAATAAGAGGGAATAGAATAAAAAAATCTATCTGTCCCAGGCCAGGACTCGAACCTGGATCTCCTGCTTGCCTGGTCAGAATGTTTCCGTTACACAAAGTTGTACATTGTGCCGGAATGTTACACGTATAACGAAAACATTCCGGCCTGGCAAACAGGAGATCCAGCTTCAAGTCCTGGCTGGGACAGATAGATTTTTTTATTCTATTCCCTCTCATTAATTGTTCACAATTAATTGTTTTCATAATGAAATTTTTCATGTTGCTTTAAAACAGAGTGGAGGATTGAGTTCTTTATTAAGTAAAATAAGACCAAAAGGAGGATTACCAGAAATAACAAGTGGGAATAAAAAAAAACCACTATTTTCTTATTGACAAAAAGAATATTTAAGAAGTAAAACAGCAAAATTGAACAGTTCGAAGTAAGAGTTTACCTGAACCCTAAAGTTTAATTTAACCATCCAGAAGCCACAATTAGTTGTTTTTTGTAAATAAAATGTTGCTTGTATCTTTTTGTATGTAATCAAAAAGAAATATTGAGAAAAATTGATATCATCAATAAGCAAAATTGAACGAATAGGAGAGGAAGAATGAAAAAACTGAAATGTCAAGTGTGAGTTAAAAAAATTTTTCTGATGCAGTGAGCATAATATTTATATCATAAAACTGCAGCTTAATACAGATTTATTTATCTATAAAAGAAAGATTTTGCTAGACAACAAAATATAACAATTAGGAGTAGGGGTTGTAAATTTTAATGTAGACTTGATGGATCAGTAGTTTTCTTAATGGAATTTTGAATGTCACTTCAATGCAAAGAAAAATTAGATTTACCATTATTATGCCAATAGATTTGTTTTAAATGATGCAGGGATTTTCATGATTTGGAAGCTATATGCAAATAACATATTCCTACAATGCTAAAATTTTTCATTAATTTCTCTCTTTGAAGTTATAGAAAAAAAAAAAAAAACTGACTGAAAAAGAGCTAATAACATAGTTAGTTAGATGAAATTATGCAATGTATTAAAGTCTCCATACACAATGCATTAAATTCTGCATCCTCTTAAAGAAAAATAATAATAGTAATACATGTTCACGTAGGCTTCGACGGTCGTCAGAAGTATTTACCGTTTCTTCTTCCGGGTTGGACCGTGTCAAATTGGTGTTATTTGCCGAGCTTTCGCACATCATGTGATGGCTTCTTCAGGGCTGAAAAGAGAATGAGAGTTGTTTTCAAAACTTTTTTTCAAAATTCAAAACTCTCATTCTCTTTTCAGCCCTGAAGAAGCCATCACATGATGTGCGAAAGCTCAGCAAATAACACCAATTTGACATGGTCCAACCCGGAAGAAGAAACGGTAAATAGTAATACATGTCATTTTACATGAAAGGGAAAAAAGTAAAACATAATTCTACTTAGAATAAGAATAAAGATATACGTTAGGGCATCTTAATTAAGTATAGAAGTAATTTGTGTGCGACAATTTATAGTTAAGCACACATTAAATCTGTTCCACAGCTAGAATTATGAGCAGGATGCTAATTTCTTTTTTGTTTCACAGAGCTTGAAAATATACACAAATTCTGAAAACCCTAATATTTTTTTTTTTGAAAAATCATTACACTTTCCTCATTTATAGAGAGAATGAATGAGACTCAGTCTTCAGGTAAATACCTTCCTTAAATTTTATTTTAAATTAAGTAAGGAAAGTGATTCACAGTAAGACACACTGTTATTCTCAGGTCAAGGACTACTATCGCCACCAATACACAATCCTGTGAGTCACAAGGCTAGACTGGGATTCTTTTTTCCAAGATATTTTTCACAATTTCTCTTTCAAAAGATAAACCTTATACGGGACTCACAGAAAAGTTCCCTTGTCCCTTTTCCTCCTCTTTCAGGTCTCAATAAGTGTGAGAAATTTAGTGTGGGTTATTAAATAATCTATCATCACTAATTTCATTTCATTTATTCAAAATAATGTTTTATGTACACAAGTAACCAATATGTTAATTAATTATTGAATGATAACAAATCCTACTAAGGGAAATGGCAGAAAAATATTTCAAAACATCCAAACTAGCAAGGTCCGTCTCAGCTGCTATTTACACATTATTTTGAACATACATAAATGATTATAAATATTGTAAAAAGAAGTAAGCATTCCCTGACTCTCTCAAGGAGTCCACTCTCGTCTCCTTTCAGGGAGTTTTCTCTCTTCCTATGGGGGTTTTCAAGGGAAGGGGTGTTCCTGAATATATTGAATAAGGACCCATGAAACAAACAGGCAATTTCAAACCTGAAAAGAGGAGCTATTTGAGGTACCTGGTAGAACGCAGACAACAAATATCAGTCCTGTTAATATTTCAACTTATTCTGTAAGTCAAGGTGTGAGTCTATAATTTCAGGTTGTCTAGATATCTAAGCAAAGATCCCATCATGATCCCCTAGTTACCAGCTGGTAATTTATTTTCAGAAGGAGGCTCTGGATACTCTGCAGTAAGAATTGATCCTCCAATATGTGGCAAATGTTCTAAAGGGTTATTATTATTTCTACCACCAATGAATATATTTCATATTTCTACCATACACGCAACATCAAACCACCCCACACAACACAAACTCGCAGCATTCAGACATTTAATACGACGAATGAAGACAATCCCACTCACAAAAGAAAACTATGACAAAGAACTACAAACGATATACACAATTGCACACAACAACGGATA
The DNA here is from genome assembly GCA_000696205.2 of Oncopeltus fasciatus. NCBI lineage: Eukaryota > Metazoa > Arthropoda > Insecta > Hemiptera > Lygaeidae > Oncopeltus > Oncopeltus fasciatus. The sequence continues at coordinate 233,047 of KZ807333.1, read as the reverse complement.
CAAACAAACCACTATAGACAAACTACTTACGAAATACAACAACAAAACACACACAAACGGACAACAAGAAGAACAGGCAAATCATAGATACACAATAACATACACAGGCACTGAAACTTACAAACTTACTTAGAAAAGAAGGTATACTCACAGCATTAAAAACAGACAATACACTAAAACGCTAAAACGCAACCTACACACGAACAATA
>KZ807333.1:201273-222506 GCA_000696205.2 Oncopeltus fasciatus | reverse complement strand
TATATTTATTTATTTAAAAACTTCAAAGTAAAATAATAATAAAAGTTCAATATAATTAAATCTTATCACTCACCAGTGATGCTCCTTCTATCTTAGCTGCATTTTGTTAGTTGGGTGATAGACAGCTGTCATCCGTTGATACGGCATGAGGTAAAAATTCTTTGATTTGTGCATGACCAATAAAGTGTATGGGAAATAATTTGAATGCAAAAATATAAATATACTGTATCAAATAATGTATCTGCCATGTTTGTTTTCCTAAAATGTGAAATTAAATGCAAATGGTTCATGAGAGTTTCATTTTTTTTTCTATGATTATTAATTTATAGTTATAGCTAAATTCTATGTATAAATAATATGATAATTAAGAAATTTGTTAAAATCTGATTATTAGAGAATGATAAAACAAAAATTATATTTTTTTTAATTAATTGCCTTAATCTTAAGATATCCAATAAAGATATGTAGTAAGATAAAAGTTGGATTACAGGTTAGTATTGTGAATTAATTATATTGAATTTTTTTTTATTTGATGTTACATAAATACCCACATACTTTATTTAAAAGCTGAAGAAGGCTCACAATGACCCTTACCTCTTATTAATGTGAATTATTTTAAAAAATATATATATTTGTTGAGACTCATTCTATTCCTCTCCTGCCTACCCATTAGAAAATTATTTTCCGAATATGGGATGTTGGTTGACCATTGATTATCAGGAGAAGGAGAGAGTCAGGGTTCGGTCAAAGGCTTATTATTAAATAAAAACAAATTGGTGAACCAATAGGGTTTTAATTTGAATCGTAAAGGGAGCCAGAAAAAAATCTAACTACCTCAGCCAGGAATCGAACCCGGGTCTCCCACTTTCCATGGAGGGGGCGCTACCAACTACACCACTGAGGGAGATGAGAATAATTGATAGTGCAACCACCCGGAAAGTGGGAGACCCGGGTTGAATTTCCAGCTGAGGAAGCTAGATTTTTTTCTAGCTCCCTGTACGATTCAAATCAATAATGAAATGTGGGATAACTTTATCAAAATTATCATCATGGTTTAAATATCACACAGTGGCCCTTTGCCAAACGAGAGTAATAAAAAGATAGAAATTTTAGCTCCTCCGAGTACATGACCATATATTCATCATACTTGGCCATCAGACTCATAGAGATGTGCGGGCAACCAGAAATTATTCTCATCTCTCTCGGTAGTGTAGTTGGTAGCTAGATTCTTTCCAATCCATTAAAAAAATAAATAAATAAAATAAAAATAAAAGAAGTATGGAAGCTCAAAGGGAACTTTTCGCAAAAGACAAATTTGATGTGGGTAAAGTAAAGGATTATGAAGCAAGAATACATCTAAAAGAACATAAATATTTATCAAAGAAACCTTATAGGTGTTCTATTCACGATCAAGCTGAAATAGAATCTCAGATTGCTAAATTATTGGAGACTGATCTTATTGAGGAATTGACATCGCCCTTTGCAGCACCTGTAATGTTTGTTTATAAAAGAGAAGATAGAAAAAAAATAGATTAGTCTGTGACTTCTGTGGATTGAATGACTTAGTAGTGCCTGAAAGTCAACCATTTCCACTTATAGAGGATTTAGTGATTAAAACAAGGAACTGTAAATGGTTTTAAACATAAGAAATAAATAGTGCCTTTTGGGCCATTCTTTTGAGAGAAAAATTTTGTTATAAAACAGCATTCGTTACCCAAAACAGTCATCACAATTAGAAATGTTTGCCGTTTGGTTTGAAGACATTGCCAGCAATTTTTCAGAGGATTCTTTTGAATACTATTAGGAGACACAAATTAAATGAATTTTGCATTAACTATATTGATGATATATTAATATTTTCAGCAACTTTTCAGGAACATTGAATGCATGTAAAAATCTTTTCACCGCAATTTTCGAAGAGGGATTTCGATTAAAGTTTATAAAATGTAATTTTGCTAGAAAGAATATTAAATATCTTGGCCACATTGTGGGATTTAATACGGTTTAACCTTTAATGGATAATTTAAAGCCAATTAAGGAATTTTCCCAACAGAGAAATAGAAAGAATGTCAGAAAATTTTTAGGGATAGGGAACTTCTATTAAAAATATATTCAGGAAGCTTGTAAAATTTTAGAACTCTTCCATAATTTATTACGGAAAAATGAATAATTTAAATGGGATGAACTTAATCAGAGGATTTTGAAAAAATTAAGAAGTATTTATGTTTGAAACCATGTTTGGGGAAAAGAAACAATATTAAGAACTGATGCAAGTAGGGAAGGATTCGGAGCTATTTTAAAGCAACAACGTGTTTTAAACCTGTTGCTCATTTTTTTTAAAAGTTGAAAGTGTCAAAAAAAGAAATTAGCAATTTATTTAGAATGTTTGGCAATTAATGTCGTGATTATGTATTGGCAGTATTGGTTGATAGGATTAAAGTTTACCGTATTGACAGATCATTAACTTTTCGAAAATCTAAAAGTTAAGGCAAGGACAGATGAAGAACTAGAGGATTTAATATTTTATCTCTCACAGTATAATTTTGACATAAAATATATGCCAGAGAGTGAAAATTTAGAGGCAGACAGTTTATCTAGAAATCCTGTATTAGAGACATTTACCAAAGCAATTATGAATTATAAATTTTTTACAGTTGAAAAGTATTCAAGAAGATCAAACACAGATCAAATACGATAAATGCTTAAATAATAATTGTTTATGGTACACTAAAGTACAAGGAGCAGAGAAAATTATATCGGAACAACTAGTTAGAGTTCATTAAGAAAGTGCATTTGCGATTTGGGCACTTTGGTTAAAAAAATAATGTTATTGAAAATTACAGAATTTTATTTTTGTAAAAACTTAGGGACACTTGCTAGGAATATTTATGATAATTGTGAAAACTGTATTAAAAATAAGTCAAGATGCCTAGGAAAATATGGTTTATTGTCACAATTAGGACCAGCAACGGAACCTGTTCAAATTATTTCACTTGATACAATCAGTGGTTTTAGCTGAAACAGATCTTCAAAAAATATTTGCATTTGTTAGTGGATCTTACACGGTTTGTATTTATTGTAACGTCTAAGACACAGAAAGCTAATGGTTTTATTAAGTTAGTCCAAAAAATATTGTGTCAAAATCAAATAGGAATTTTGTTAACTGATCAATACGGTGGGATTAATTCTGTAGAATTCAAGGATTTCTTGAAACGGAAACTTTTTTTTTTAAATAAACCTTTATTTATTACATTCTGTTACTTAACATCTTGTAATTTGATGGGAATAAAGTAAAGTTAATTTTTTTTTTTTTACAGTAGTTGATTGTGCTTCTTTCAATAGATTGAATGAAAGATTAAATCAAACGTTAGTAAATTGTATAAGATGTAAAATAAATGAGGACGAAAATAAGAAACTTCCATAGTCAAAGATAGCAGTTACTAGTGTAAACGAATATAATGACACAGTTCACAGTTCAACAAAATTTAGTCCGAATTATTTAATGAATGGAATTGATGTTAGTATTCTTCCAGATCAGATAGAAATAAATAGGAGTCTTGAAAACGATAGGAAAACAGCATTTTAAAATTCGCGAAAAAATTCATAAAATGAATAAAAAAATGTTTGACAAAACCAGAAATGACGCTGATTTTCAAGTAGAAGATTCAGTTTATGTAAAACACGAGAACAGTTTAAATAGAAATAAATTGGACTAAATTAATACAGGACCCTTCACGATAATAAAAAAGTTGTCAGATTCCATTTTTAAGGTAGATTGTGGTTTTAGAAAAAAAAAGGAATCGAATATATTTTATGTGTCAAAACTATTTCCTGTATCATGTTTAGAAGATGGAACATTAGAAAATTTTTGAACATTAGTGTAACATTTTTTCCTGTAACATGTTGAAAAAAAAATTAAATTAAAATATAATTTGTAGTTCCACTCGTANAGAAAAATAATTAAAAATAATAAAAAAATTAAATTTTTTTTATTTTTGTAAAATGTTCAGAACATTGAAAATTGCAAATTTTTTTTCTTCTGGAGGGGGAGACGTAAGGAGCGATATATACATTCCTTATCGATCCTCAATGAAAACTGGACTTGTTGGCCGACTGCGTTCGGTTTGGTGTATTGTCATTTCATGTTTGGTATGCAAGGTGAAAAGATAGGTATTTATTGTGACGGCGGAATAAGTGCTTTTATTGTGGATTCGTCGTTTTCAGATGCAAACCATTAACCTGTTTATTTCAAGTCGTACACGCATATAATTGTAATTACATAATTGAACAGGTTATTCTTTTACTTATTTGGCTTGTAATTGTTTTTTCATTTGTGTTGTTTTATGTTTGTTTCACAGCCCTGAAGAAGGCCTGATATTCAAGCCAAAAAGTTGGCAAAAATAAAACCATATTGGTTCACCAATTTGTTTTTATTTAATAATAAATCAATGACCGAACCCCGACTATCTCCTCCTCCTTAATTTCCAAAATATTTCATAATATTTTATTTAATATTTAAAATATCATCAAATTATGCATTTTTATTATATTATTGACTATCGAATTTGTAAAAAAATTACTTCTTCTCCCTCTCATTTGCTGGATATTATTTTAAAATTTGAAACAATGAAGAAATTTAAAAAATGCAAGATTATGATTTTACGAAAACCCCACTCTTCAAAGCAAAATTTTCTATATAAACAAACTATTCATACAAATTATCAATGAAACAGCAGTGACTTAATAACACTAAACACTAACTTAACTAAACTTAATCTTACTTCGCCTCATTGTTGAAGTTTCTCGGTCTTCAAAATTGTCTTGGACAGAAAAGATATCTGATTGGTCCATGCAATCTATAAAATATAAATTAAATTAGAAAGAAAAAACTATTCTTCTCTGATAAAAAAATTCCTCATAAATAAAATAAGCAGATTTCCCAACTTTCAACAAAGAGAGATAATTAAGATAAAAGTTACTGAGAGCTTAGATTGATTCAAGGCCATCAGGGAGGGATGCTGGGGTGAGCTTTCAACTATCCCAATCCATTCTTAAATATCCTCTTTATCACAAACTAATTTTTGTAAAAATGTTAAAAAATTATATTTCTACCTTCTACCCTTATTTTTTGATAATTTAGGAATTCAGTTTTGCATTATTTAATTTGAAATAAGTGATGTTTATTTTAATTTTTAATTAAATTTAATAACCCCAAGTGGCTCACAAGATTCTCTATAGAGGTAACAAATAGTGATCCCGAGTTATAATTTCAGTAAGAGAAGCTATCTGTGGCGTCATTGCTCTAAATATTTAATATTTTTCATAAATACTTCTTCTGGGCTTGACCATAAGGTAATGTTTACTTTTTATCAAGCTTTCACACATCATGTGATGGCTTATTCAGGGTTGGAAAGTAGAATGAGGCCTCATGATATGCGATAGCTTGGTAAAACGTAACTTTACTGGGAAAAGTATTTATGAATTTCCTGGAGACCGTGGAAGCCTAGGTGAACAATTTAGTATTTTTGCTAAATTATTATTTATCTGCACATTATTCAATTTTAAACACCATTTTATACTGCTGGAATTAATTAAAAGTAAAATTTTAATATTTCACTTGTTCAGGTAATTTGGATTTGTAAATTTGTAAAAGCACATTTATAATTAGCAGCATTTACATCTGCAATGGCTCATTCTGAAGAAGTCAAAGAAGATATCTCATCAGCCTTAGTTTCAATCCACAAAATTCAACTATTTTGGAAGACGGACCCAGATCTCTGGCACTATCAGATCGAGACGGTTTTTACAAGATCACAAATGACTAATATTCTAACAAAATTTAGACCGGAATTCTCGATCCCTGGTCAGCCATGCATGATGACACACCATTTAGCATAGCTGAAACAGTGCACAGGCAGCCATTGCACCTCCACATCGAATTTTTCACTCGGTCATTAATAGATATAACTGACTTTGTACAACAATTAAAGGAATTTAAACACCTAAGAGAAGTTAATTAATGAATTGAAAGCTTGCAACCTACCAGCTTTAAATCCAACAATAAATGAATCTTTATTCATAAATCACTGGATAAGTGTACACGTGTTCCTCAGGTATGACAAAATTACAAAAACATTATCATTCTCAAGTCCATATAAAATGATTAGCAGAACTGAAAAGGTATGTAACTTAAAATTGCCCAACAGGGCTTTCACTATATTACTTGACAGGGTCAAACCTGCATTCATATTAAAGGCATTCATATTAATTATGCATTCATCAAAAGCGATGAACAGAAAACACAACCATTCCAAGGAGATTCGACACCTGAAGATCAGAATTTTTAACCTGGAAAGACCACAGTCGTTATCTAGAACCTATCCGGAAGGGTAACCATTCCTTCGGGATAAGGAGTCTCTTTGTAGATACAGTTATTAGAGGCAAGGCCATAGCTTGCAAGTGTAGACACTGATAGCGCGAGATATAGTTTGTTTAATTGTTTGGTCTTATGAAGTAAGGTTTCATTATTTATCTTTAGCTTTATTATTATCATTAAGTTTAGGATAGGTTTTTACTTATTTTACATTTAATGGACAACTTAGTATTTTATTACATGCATGTCAACAGTTTTATTATTTGCCTCACTTTCATGAATTCAGTTCATTACTTAATTTGAAAAATGTAAGGTTTATTTAAATTTTATTCTTTATTAAATTGAATAAAAATTTATATAATTGTATCTTTATTATTTAGTATTTTTATCTTGGCATCAAAGAGAATAGCTTAATTTATTAATGGGAAAATAAGCTAAAATTTGATCATATTCATTTATTTGCTCAGCAAATAAGCTTTAATCAATGTGAAATATTAAAATTATACCCAAGCCATGTAAAATTTAAGTTTTACATTTCAATGAATTGAGAAACAAATAAATGAATGGAAAAATAAATGTCTGTTTTTTATTCAAAATTGGTAGATATTAATTTAAATAAATATTGAGATTTAGGTTACTACATTTATATTGTAGTAATGATGGACTCTTGAGTGAAATTAATGGGTCAGTTGATATATACTCAAATCACCCTGGCATTATATTAATGAGGGGGAATACAAATGCTAGAAGAAATTTTTCTATTTCTTCTAGCATTTGTATTCTCCCCAAATACCAGGTGAGATTTTTCTATCTCACCTGGTATTTCGGGTTCCAAGACATGTTGGTATCAAAGGTAATGAACAGAAGACAAAGCTGTAGACATGCAGTTGTTATGGCAAAATACCAAACAGCACCATTAAAGAAAAAGGTGTCTTAAAACTGCCAGAATATATTAAATAAATGTCTACTGAGTAAATGAAATACATGAAATGCTTAGTCAAACAAAGGCACCTATTTATACTGCAGAACAGAAAAGAGGAAGAAATTATTACTTGTTTGCGCATCGAGCATATAGCTGCCATGGCTATCTCATCAAAAATAAAACCAAGATGTCGCCTACATGAATAAGCTCTATCTTCCTGGCACATTCATCTAGATTGCTCCTCACACTATCCAATGTAAAAGAAATTGGACTACCTAGAGGTAAGTTGTTATAACCATAGAGTTTTAATTATCTATTATGACATCCTAATCTTAATTCCTTAAGCCATCACAACTAATTATGTTAGTTTTAACTTTTGATATACCCCAACTGGAATCACAGAAAAAAAAATTACTAAAGAAACTGTGTAAACTAAGCGAATTCCTTACATCAGCATCAATGTTGCTGGACATTTGTACTTGATTTTTCCACATCAAGAAATTCCCCACACTCAGAGAATAAATCTTTTATAGATAAATAAATCTGTCTTCAGTTTCTTTACTATAGTACCGGTGAGTACCGGTACAGTGAACACCACATTTGTGTAGCTCCCAGTTATCATAAACTATTTAGACGTTGTAGAGAGTGTTATGCCCAGAAAATTAATAGACAACGAGAACTAAGTGTTCTCAACAAGTGCGAGAAGTTTGGCAGAGTACGTTGCCGACATCACCCACAATTGAGTGAGTAAAGACAAACGTTTTATTCAATAGCCAGCCCCAAGCAGACAGGATAGGCTCAGACCCCTCCCTCACTAATCCCACTGTCTAGGTACAGGTCTCTCGAGATTTGGGTCCCCGGTTCAAGGCTTGAATGCTTTTTTTTTTTTTTTTTTTTTAATTAACGCCTTATGATGGGAGGTAATTACTACCATCAAGTTATATCCAGCAGAGGTAAAGGCAAACGAAGGGACGGACCCATGACACCTCCAAAAGATAAGAGGAGACACTGGTCAGCGACCAGAACCCCCACAGAGCGTAATAATAATAATGCACAGTCAAACCTCCCCAGCACTTCACAGGGGGTAACCTTCCATCCCACTACTAGCGCCCTCCCCGCCATCAGATTCTGAGGAGCAGAACACCCATTCGGAGGAGCGCACATCTTCAAGATTTGTCACTAACAACCTCTTCTAAGTTCTTCAGGACGTGGAAGGCGAAAACATGGATTCTGAACTAACCGTCCCTCGAGTAATTCGACCTCCGCCTATATTTGTGAGAAATCTCAAAGACTTCAGACTGATGTGTTCCCAGCTGAACGAGAGAGTGGGACCCGACAGATATACATGTGTCAATAGACAACAGGACACAAAAATAATCCCTGACAGCCCAGATACCTACAGAAAAATTATACATTATCAGAAGTAAACGAGCACACAGCACCATACTTATCAGCTCAAAGATGAGAGAGCTATAAGAGTGGTAATTCGGCATCTACACCACACCACTTTGACAGAATTTATCAAGGAGGAGTTGACTGATCTAGGATTTTGTGTCAGGAATTCCATAAACTTGGTCATAACCCGACACCAGAAAGGGGAGATCTCTGCCTCAAAAAAACCCCTCCCACTGTTCTTTTTGGACTTGGAGCCTACACCCTATATTCATGACATTTATAGCTTGACCTCGCTCTGCCACTGTAGAATAAGAGTTGAGAAACCTCATCCTCGTAAAGATATAGTACAGTGCCACAAGTGCCAGGAGTATGGGCACACGAAAGCATACTGTGAACACACTCCACGGTGTGTCAAATGTGGAAGCGCTCACATCAGTGCAGATTGCTCAAAATCTCGAAACACCCAAGCTACCTGAGCACTGTGTAAACACAACCACACCGGCAACTACCAGGTATGCAAGTTTAAAATGTCGTTTATTTCTTAAAATATATACACAGTAATTTAAAAAAAAGTATAATATATTTTATTCAAAGTACTGGCCCTCGCTTTCTACACATTTTGTCCATCTCTCGGGCAATATATGGATACCATTCCAAAAGAATGCTTCATCTTTATTTGAAATCCATTCATCGAGCCATTTTCGTACGTTTTCGAAATTGTTGAAGTGTTGCTCCGCCAATGAGTGTCCCATCGATGAGAAGAGGTGATAATCAGAAGGCGCCAGGTCAGGTGAATACGGCGGGTGGGGTAGGAGTTCCCAACCAAGCGAAGAAATCGTTTCCTTAGTCAATCTGGCTGAATGTGCAGGAGCGTTATCATGCTGAAGAATGACTTTGGCGTGCCTGTGAGCCCATTCTGGGCGTTTTTCGATCAATGCGTGACTCAAATTGATCATTTGTTGTCGGTAGCGCTCGGTATTGACTGTTTCGCCGGGCTTGAGAAGCTCGTAGTCGATTTGGTCGATTTTCTCGTTTTTGATCAGTAACATCAAAATCACCACGTTTGAAACGTTGAAACCAACGTTCACATGTCTTGACGGTTGGAGCAAGATCGCCATAAGTCTCAACAAAAATTCGATGACATTCAGATGCCTTTTTCTTTTGATTAAATAAGAAAATCATGACATGCCGCAAATGCTCTTTATTTGGCTTAAAATTAGACATTTTTAACACCAAAGAAAGGTATGATACGTCCACGTAAACGACTTAAAAACAACTGACTTTTGTAAACAAATGACTAACAAACAAAATAGCGTTTAGAGATAAGCAAATCCTTCAATAGGCTAAGAGCGCATTCTATTGGAATTAAAACGACATTTTAAACTTGCATACCTGGTACAAGGGCTGTCAGTTTTACAAGGAGCTGAAACAGCGGACCTTGCTTACAATACAGACTACAACTCAAGTCCAGAAGGTACTGCCTCCGCCCTCAGGCCTTCCTGATATCCTAGACTTATTCATTTGCAAAAACCTTACTCCTCCTTCGAATTTAAACAAGCTCTCCTCTGACCACAACCCAGTTTTCCTAACGTTACCCCAGATTCCTATTCCAAAACAATTACCTCCCTCCCTCATTATTAGCCCAGTCGACTTGTTTAGAACTCTCGTAGAAGAGTCACTTGACCTCAGAATTTCTCTGAGAACCTCAGATGATTTAGATGAAGCCGTAAATTCCTTTACCATAAATGTTCAGCAATGCATGTATATGGCTAATCTCAAACCAAAATTTACCAATTTTTTTACTCTTCAGAGTTCCAAAAAACACTCCCATATTCGCTTAAAAAGCTCATAATAGCGAAACGCCGCTCAAGAGCATTGTTCCAAAAATGTAGACACCCCTCAAACCACAAAGACTTTAATCATCTTTCCAGACTCATAAAACAAAAATTAGGTGTTTTACGAAATGAGGCTTTTAATGCCTAGCTCAAGCAAACATTTACTCCATAATGTGACCTGACCAATGCCGCGGAGACTGTGGAGTTCCTGGACATACCATTACCTATGTCCTTGCCACTCAAGGCAGAAAAACCTTCCGAGGTCAAGTATATAATCTCTCAACTGCCTAAGCACAAATCACCCAGATATGATTTAATCACGGGCCAAATTCTCTGAAATCATCCTAAAAAGACATTGTATTCTTGATCTACATTTATAATTGCATATTCAGAACTGCCCACTTCCCTTTCCTCAGGAAATATTCTGATATAATACTATTCCCAAACCTGGAAAATCACCACATAACCCCTCATCCTATCGTCCTATAAGTCTCCTTCCTACACTTTTGAAGGTTTTCAAAAAAATACTGTTAAAACGAATGATACCTTTCCTTAAACCCTTCAATATCCTCCCAAATCATCAGTTCGGCTTCAGAAGTAAGCAATCTACTTCCAGCAACTGTTTCGCGTTTAGACTACATTTCCTCTTCCCTTGAGTGCTAAGAGTACTGCCCAGGAGCTTTGTTGGACGTTTCCCAAGCATTTGTTAGAGTCTGGCACAGTGGTCTTCTATTTAAACTGAAATCTATACTTCCTAGCAACAATTTCCTTATCCTTAAGTCTTAGTTATCCAACCGTTTCTTTAGGGTTCGACAAGGATTAGATTACTCCGGTTTCTACTAAGTTGAAGCAGGAGTTCCTCAAGGTAGTGCGCTTGGACCTATCCTATTTATCCTGTACACTGCTGACATCCCTTCCCATCCAAGTACCCTCTTAGCTCTATTTACGGCCGACAAAGCTATCCTATCCTCCCATCCCAATCCTAAAATTGCTTCTAAAAACCTACAAAATCACCTCAAAAAAATCAAACAATGGTGTGGCAAATGGAAAATAAAAATCAATGAAGAAAAATGCGTTCAAGTTAATTTCCAACTCGGAAAAAAGACTTCCCTGAAATTGTGAAATTTAACAACATTCCTTTACCACATTCAAATTCCATTCGTTACCTTGGGTTCATCTTGATTCACGACTTACATGGGGAGAACATACTAAAATTAAAAGACAAGAACTCAATCGGAAAATGGACTTCTATACACTCATGAATAAGAACTTTAATCTTATAGTAGAAAACAAACTAACACTCTACAAAACCTTATTACGACCAATCTGGACTTACGGAGTAGAAATCTGGGGTGCCGCCAAGCCTTCCAACATCCAAAGAATCCAGTCCTTTCAAACCAAAACCCTGAGAACAATTGCAAATGCTCCTTATTACGTATCCATTTCTTCCCTTCACCACAATCTTAATACACACTTTTGACATTTCAGGTGATTCTCCACTTCTATTCAACCATATTCTTTCTGACTCCTATTAGCTCTATAACAAACTCAGCTTTTTCATTTAGATTTAAAAGTGATAAGTCAAATTTTACTAAGTAAACAACTTCAAGCCTGTTTTGTGTAATTTTGTTGTTACCCTTAAAATATTTCATTAATCAATAAAAAAAAGTCTGCATTGCTTTATTATTCTAAACAAAATATTACACCCACTACAACAAAAAATGTTTTTCACATTTTTTCTAACTAAATGTCAGTTCACTTATATTCTGATAATTCCCCACTCTTATTGGTCCTATTTTGCTCAAAACAAACTAAGCTTAAAAGCTTAATTTCATTATGAAAACTTAAATCAGTGTCCTGTAGATCATTGATATTCATAACCTAATTCACACATAAATTTAAGTGGCTACCATTTTTGGAGTATAATAGATAGAGTTAGAGAAAATATAGGAAAAAGCTTTAAAAATTTGTCAGGAAAATAACTTTATAGCTATATAAAGTTATATTCCAATTTCTTTGGAATTCTCTAACAGTGAAGTGATTTTATTTTGGGTCTCAGGTTATAAGGGTGTGCCTAGAAATGAGCTTTCCGATCAAGTCTCTAAAGAAGTAGTAACTATGAATTTTGACCAAAAATTCTTATGCTAATTAGATGATAAAAAATATCGGCTGAAGGAGGATATATATAAACGGAGCTGTTGACAAGAGGTTTGGAACAGAAGTACAACCCAATTGGAATCAATGAAGGAAACAGTCAGCAACGACACAACTTTACCCAGGAAGTGATTAAGCAAGACTCACTTAGAATCATATTGACCATGCTCGACACACCCACAGCTACTCCTGGTTGGGCGTCAACATTCATACGGAATGAACCCCTTATAGTATAACACCTATTAACCTCATGCCTGTTAAATTATATATTTCATGAGAGAAATATCAAATAATTGGAATCTTTGTCTTTTCTTCAATGTAATCATAATAGAATACAAGTGTGCTTTAATACCTGCATGTATTGAAAATATATAACATTGAATATTCAAGAAAGCATGCAATTTATTTAGGCAAGTCTTACTGACATTAGAAACCTGTGACTTAAATAAATGACCAAACACTGAGCTGATTTGCTATCAAATTGATTACACAATAGTTAAATCTTCTTGTTGTGCTAATAATTTGGGCAGTCAAGGACCCCTCCAAAAAAAAAAAAAAAATTTTTTTAAATAATATGAATAAATATTTAGTAATTTTGACGAGGAACAGATAAAATTAATTAATAAATATAAAATATAAAATGGCCTACCATTAAAAGCTGTATCAGCCAGTGCTCCATAGATCTTAGATACCAATCGAGCAAATTTTTCCTAAAAAAAGTATACATACACAATAAATATACATACATGACATAGAAACCGAAGATTCTGTTAAAGATTTTCAATTAAAAAAGAGAAAGGCAAAGAAGGATATATCTTATTAATTAATTAAATCATTTCAATTTTGTTAACTATTTAACTGATACAATTTACAACTAACTCAATAAAATGTTTCTAATCATATTCTAAATTGAAGAAGAAATATTAAACCTAATCATCTGATTTAATAATTAGAAGAACAGAATTTTAAATAATTACATTAATTTATTCTGGAAAATTATAAAATAGATTAGAAATATAATAAAATGATCAGTTCTCTGAAAACTTATTAGTAAGGATGTTAACATCTCACTTAATAGCTTCTAAATAAGTTATTGACCTGACCTGAAAATAGTTTAATGACATGAGAGTATATTTCTTCTTTTTTTTTCTTTTTTTTTTTTTTTTGACAAATTGAAACCACTCCACTGTAAAGAACTAAACAGAAAAATAAGCCCTAAATGGTATTTACTCTTATTATAATAACATTACAGTCGCATAGGAAAGATGTGTTTTTTTATTAATGAACATTGTGTGCTTAAAAATTATAAACATGATAATTTCAATCTCATAATAATTTCATATCAATCAATTCAATAATAATTTCATATCCCAACATAATCCCAGTCTAAATAATCTGATTTTATTTATTATAATTATTAGTACTGTTAGCCAATAACAGTATTATAAACAATGACCTAAGCAATCGAAGCGCAGAAATAAAAAATAATAAAACAGTACTTCATCAATTTTTTTTTTCTTATTCATAAGTCTCATAACAAATATTGTTGCATTAATAATAAATAACTTATGAATAATTTTTTAAAAAACAGATGTCCATTAAAACTAATTTTGTTCGTTAATTATTAATATTTATAATGAATTCCATTAAAAACTCAATTGGGAGCGTAATCACAAGCTAAATTACAAATTTTCATCAGTGAGTTTTAAGAAGGCACTTAAGCTCTTAAAGCTAGTAAAAGCCAGTAAAGGCTCTAAGTTATGTTCTCACCTGAAATGAATTTTTAGAAGCAAGAGCTTGAACTAATTGAGTATTTAATTCAGTAAGTTTAACCTCAGCTTTGTTAAGAGTTTCTTTTAGCTGCTGGATCATATGCACTAATTCATCATTAGTCTTTTTAAGAGCAGTATTACCTGAAACATACACATTAAAGAGCCCTATGAATTAGTGTTAATATATCAAAGTAGCTATTGGAAATGAGGGTTGGTATGACCACTCTTACTTTATAGAAATATTAAAAATAAAACTTCTATTCTTGTACATTCTTCTATTTGTTGATTTTTGTTTCTGTTCATGCATGTTTGTCAGTGTTTACTCAAGTATTTATTCAACAAAAATCAACACCAAATATGAATTCAACTAAGTTAGGTTATTAGATATCTTAATAATATCAATTAGTTATATTTCAACTATCAATTCAATTAGAAAAAATATTAAAATGTTAATATGTAAAATACTTAAATATTTAATACATTACAAATAAAAACATTACTTTTTAAACCATAAATTCGATATCAGGAAACAAATGAAACAAAATATTTGTAAACCTTTTTGTAACTAATTTAATTATTCCCATGTTGTAAAAGTAAAAAAAAAATCACAAAACCTTTTCTACAGGTACAATAATAAATATTCCAAAATAAATCAAACAAAGCTAACAGTTAGTTCAAAAATAGTGTCTTATTGGGACTCTAAATCAATAGTAGGTTATGCAATGAAGTAGCTGAATATTTATTATAATTAAACAGTAACATGAGAAAGTAATGATTATAATAAGTGTATAGATAAGTAATAATAACTTCAAGAGAAACAAAAAAATAAGTTGTAATTAAACACAAACTTTTATAACAATAACCTTATTATATCTGTATAGTAAAAAAAAAACCTCTCATTTAAAAAGGATTTAAAGAGTAGCCCAACAAAGTAAATTTATCATGTTTCATTAAAAAAGTGCCTAGATAAAAATACATATTACATTAAATTACATATTTGATCACACAATCCAGAGAGAGCTAAGAGAGTAAAAGTTAAGTTCTCTAAGGCTGGATCTAAGGTATTAATGAGTTATCGAAAAATATATACACAAAAAGCCAGTCTAGATGTAGATCCTCAATAATCCCACAAGAAAGAAACCAAATAAGCATTTAGCATTATTCTATATTATTAAAAAATATTAAAACTTAAACAAAAATGAGGAGGAGGTCTTTGTGAGCGATAATCGATTAAGAGACCAGTATTCAATGAATAGACTATAATACAAAAAAGATCTATTATAAATTTAAACATAATATGAATAAATAAACATCAGACTTTTAGGTCTCTTACAAAATAGTTTTTAATAATAAACAACGGTAGATAAACTTCAAAAATTCAATTTATCTCAATAATAATAATATTCACTATGAGTAGAGTGAATAGGTGAGTGTGGCAAAGGAAAAAGCCAGTAGGTAGTGGAGTACGGAAACATCAATTTGTCAGGTAGTTACATTATACAGCCCATTTGTATATAATATATTTTAGATCAGTGGAAGCACTATCAATTACTGTTTCCCGTTTGATAGAAACAGCAAATCACTTACCTAAAATCTCCCCAATGAATCTTTCAATTAAACTTTTATTTTAACAACAATCCTAGTTTATAAATTTTAAGTTCTGTTACCTTTCCACAAGATGAGCAAGGATGGAGAAGGCATGAGGACGTAGAATAAGGAAAGCACAACAGGCATTCTCTCAGCTCTGGTGATTATGGAGATCCTAAGAACAACATGAAGTCTGTACTTCTTTGTGCATGCAAAACTTGGAAAGTTACCAAGCAGCTGACAAGAAAGTTACAGACTTTTCTTTGTTTATATGAAACTTGGAAAGTTACCAAGCAGCTGACAAGGAAGCTACAACATTTAATTAATAGGTGTCTGTAGAATATACTGTGTTTTTGTGGAGGCCTGAGACTACCTTTAACAAAGAGTTTATAGACTGATCAAGAAAGCCCAATGAAGAAAATTATTAAAAGTTGAAAATGGAGGTAGCTAGGGTACCCACTTAGGAAAGACATACTGATATAACCCGGCAGAGCCTAGAATGGAACTCCCCAAGGACAACAAAGATGAAGAGATCTCAAAAAACATCCCACTGGTTGTCTTACAATTTTTGGATCAATACTATACCCAGAAGAAAAAAAAAAAGGCATGAGAGGCCTTTCAAAACCTTTTCATTTCAGTCAACTGAATCATTCCTAATGTGTTTCACTAAATCTAAATCAGGTTCAAATAAATTTGAAAAATTACAAAGGTCTGTTCTTCTTATTCTTTTCTTCATCCTCAAAAGTTTTTTTGTCACAGCTTTATCTAAGATGACACTATATGCAAACACCTAGAAAAAGAAAAACTAAATATTATATTTAGTTAAGAATTGAAATCCGAATAAAACCATGTAATACTAATTATATACCATCAAGAGGCTTGACAAATTCCTAAGATTTTGAAATACAAAACAAATAAATAAAGACTGTTTCTCATTCAAACATACATTTTTATTGAATATCTCAGCTAAAACAAGTTTATTATAAGATTTCTCTTAAGGAAATCAAGCGATTTACATTGATGTTATGCCTTCACCGATCTAAAACCTAAAAATGTTTTATATATATATATATATATATATATATATATATATATGTGTGTGTGTGTGTGTGTGTGTGTGTGTGTGTGCGTGTGTGCGCGTGTGTGCGCGCGTGTGCGGGCGTGTGCGTGCGTGTGCGCGCGTGTGCGCGTGTGCGCGTGTGTGCGCGCGCGCGCGCGTGTGTGTGTGTGTGTGTGAATCATGTATAAGTGCTNAGAGAGAGAGAGAGAGAGAGAGAGAGAGAGAGAGAGAGAGAGAGAGAAGGACAGATTTTGTAGTTTATTGAGGATTTCAGTCAATTAATTTTGTACAATAATTTAGTCTAGGCCAATATTATTTCGAGAATATGTTTTCTCTTCATCAGAGCTGGAAATACACACAAACAATTTTGATAGATTACAAATTATAAAATCAATAAAATTATCATGTGACATTTACTATTATCACATATAAGTAATTAAACATTTAATTAATTATTGTTTTGAAATTTCATTTAACTTACCAACTAATAAGTTAGTAGTTAGAGCTTAGCTTTAGTAGTCTAGGTAAGCTACCTGAAATTTCAAAAATAATAATAATAATAATAATAAAAAGGTTTAATTATAAGGAGAGGTTAGTCAGGGATTCGATTTTGGGAGCTGAAGAATTAACAACTGATTTGTAAACAAACAAGTCTTTTTTATTTTTGCTAACCTTTCGGCCTAAATTTCAAACCTTCATCAGGGCTGAATAGCAAAAGAAAAGATAGAAAAATAATATAGAAATGTTGTTTTTTCTCGAACCTGGATCTCCTGCTATCCTTTATACTCAATATCAAATACAGACATATAATATGAAGAAAGAGAGAGAGAGAGAGAGAGAGAGAGAGAGAGAGAGAGGGAGAGAGAGAGAGAGAGAGAGAGAGAGAGAGAGAAACTGTAGAAAATGAAACATTTATGACTGCGATAAATAGTAATCAAGAAAAGTTGGGATATAGAGTACATTGAACAAATAAAAAGAAAAAATTAAAAATAGCAAAATTTTTGGGGATCTCTCGCCCTTCACCATCATCTCAGTCTCTCTTCTCTGAGGAGTGAATCAACAGTCTGGTAATGAGGAAAGGACTCAAAGGAAAGGGAAGGCGATTGGGTTTTCCTCAATCCTTCTATTGTTGGCAATTTATTCCACTTTTATAGTGGCTTTGAGAATGTGGATATTTGTCTCTCTGATCATGCCTTGCTATGGGAAAAGGGGACTGTGGTTCTAAACAGGATGCTCTGTGGTTATTAATTCTGAGGATTAAGGGCATAGTACATTTTCCTACATAAAAAGCAGGACAAAATTGCATTGAAGCAGGTATACACAATTTTTGGATGTGCATGTTGATGAGGATTGGATCTTTTATGTTAAGTGAGTGTTGACTCTGAAGAACTTTTAGCCAGTTTTTATAATTGGACAGGATAAGCATCTGCTTTTGTTACAAGGCCAAGTACCTTGTTTTGGTAAATGTGTGAGGGCTTTGACAGACAGTTTTTTTTTCCGTTTAGTATATCTTGGAGGGTGGGGGCTTTCCTGTACGTAATGCCAGGTTTTTGTGGTAGTAGGGAACTGGTGAATGGTTTGATCTGAATAATAGGGAGGAGGCCTTGAATGTTTCGTTGGGCCCGCTGTTCGTGTTGGCCCATGTAAAGGGTGTCCCAAAATTAACGCAAGATTTGAATTAAAAAGAGAATAGTTTTTAGTATTTTTATTGTTATTTTATTATTGAATCATAAAGTACATATAATAGGGTTATTTGTGGAATAACACATCGGACAAATGGCCTCCACAGCTTTGAATGAACATGCGTATTCGTTTGTCAAAATTTTCCATGACCATTTTTCATAAATGTGGCTGAATTTCATTGATGCAGCGTTGAACCTCCACCTTTAATGTGGGTGGTTGTGGGCATGTTGAAATAGACCTGTGATTACAAACAACCCCATAAAAAGAAATCTAGTTGTGTAAAAGTAAAATTACATGATCTAGGTGGCTAATTCTAATCACCAAGACGAGAGGGTACACGACCTGGAAATGTCTCATGCAGTAATTGAATTGTTTCACGGGCTGTGTGGCAAACACATTTGCCTAAAGTATTATTCTATAAATAATCCTATCTTATGTACTTTATTATTCAATAAAAAATAACAATAAAAATACTAAAAAACTATGTTTTCTATTAAATTCAAATCTTGCATTAATTTCGGACACTCCATATAAACTGGCATAAGTAGGGGCTATTTTAGCACCCATGGCCAACTTAGTGCCCAGTAAGAAGTTAGAAACTGAAAAGAAGACCGGACTGAGGAGCATAAAAATTTTCAGGCTGGGAAATAAGAACACATTGTAAATTTTATGTTGCGTTCTACTTACTATGTGATATTAATGTACTTTTAAACATAAAAGATTATTTTTGAATGATTAAATACAAAATTCCATGGCTAAGAATTTTGTCATGTAATTAATTTTTTTTAAATTAATAATTCTTTATTTATTACATTCTGTTATTTGAAATATTGCAATTTGATGAGATAAAGAAATATACAATGAAATAAAAAATATTTAAATAATTAAAAATAAATAAGTGAAGATCACTGTGCAGGGAGAAGGGCCCCATCGACCTCAATCCTAATAAGTTTAGGCATCAAGGCCCAGGAGGTCGGGAGGCCATTTCTGTTTAAGTCGCCGGGGGTGGTTGTAAGGATTGGAGTCAGACGATATGGATTGGGCAAGTGGATTAGGATAAAATTGGAGTTTACTATGGAAGAGCTTAAAGCGAGTGGAGATGAGACCTTGGACGAAAGGAATATTAAAGTCGGGATGAAGGGTAGAGTTGGACACATAATATGGAGCATTAGCAATTATTTTGAGCCTTTAGGACTGAATGCTCTAACTATTGTTGGATATTGGAAGGCTTAGTGGCACCCCACAGTTATGCACCATAGGTCCAGATTTCAAAACAATTTTAAAAAAATATTAAATAATCATTGTCACCTCTAATTTTCAATAAGATTTACGAAAACTAAATACTGAGAAAATAAAGAACTGATAACGAAAATGAAAGAGAAGACATGCACTAAAAAAGTTCGTCACATAGGACTGCATAAACTAAGCAGATTTCCAAAACTGAGGTAGTCAGTCAGGTGACTACATATGTTTTAATTATGATTTAAGACTCTAAGTTTTTTGGACATAAATAAACCAAATTAAGTTAGGTATACCTGTTTTTGCTTAAAACCCCGAAAGAGGTACAAATGCTCAATTTCATACGTTAAAGCCTTAGTGGGAAGCTCAATTTTTAAGAATCATTTAATGATTTAATAATGTGAACTCAATAAATCATTAGGCATTTCAATCAAACATGAGTCAAAAATTAATGGTAAACACGAAAATTAAAAACACTAGCAGTTTTGAAAGCAAGATTAATCTCTTAAATATAGCTATCACTATGTTCCATAATAGTATATGGAAAGATCTCTAAGGAATGTTTAAGGTCATATCATAGAGTGCAGAACGAAACTCTGATTAACCATAAACCTTCAAAGATCTCTCCTATTATGGTCTTAATGATGACTTACAAGTCAAAACAATGACAACAATAAAATAAAATAATTACCCAATAATTTTGAAGTCATTGTTATATTAATTTTAATAACAAGATTATGATTTATAAAAACAAACGATGAATATTTTTAATTTAAGCAGATATTTGTAGTTTTAGACCAGAATAAAGACAAGCGAAAACAGCAACAACAAGGAAGATAATGTGATCAGCATAAAATATTGATAATTGTTCATTTTGAATTCAATAAGTACAATCCAAATCAATACCTCAATAAACTTATATACTTCTACGAGATATTACAAAAAAAACAGGTGATATTGAAAACTAAGCAAATACGTAAAATGTAGAGTGAAAAGTAAACAAGATAAAATTTCACTATATTATGTTAAGAAACAAATCAGCGATCTGTAAATATTAACTCTAATCAAGCACACTGATTATTAACTACAAGTTATACACAAATAATTATTAAATCTTACCTTCCGTCTGTAAACCATCTTTACATTGAAAAAAAAAATAAAACCTAACAGTAGCGGCAAGTCAAAATAGCCGTTAAATTTCTGGTGATTATCT
>KZ807333.1:180755-201230 GCA_000696205.2 Oncopeltus fasciatus | reverse complement strand
TATATATATATAAATTCCTTATTATTTTCGGTTTTATATTTTTGGAATAAATAAGGATAAGTGATCAGAGAGTCCACTAAAAATGTAGGCGTATTCCATGAATACAAAATATAATTCAAAAGGAGAGTTTTTGGCCGTTGAGATTATTTGTTGGGGTCCGGCCAAGGTTGATTAAAAATAAATAAAAAAAAACAATTAAAAAAAAAGTGTGTTTTTAATTATCTGACGATGTTTCGGCTTACATTGTAAGCCATCTTCAGGGCTTTTGAAATACTATGTCGTTATAAAATATAAGAAGAAAAAAAATGATAAACATTATTATTGCATAAACTCAACATAACTAAAAGCAATTTAATATGAAATGCTTCGAAAAACAATGATAATATGTGTAGAAAGTTCACCACACCTACCATTCATAAAGGAGAGAAGGGGCGTAGTCAAAAATCTCATTACAGATCACTTAGACTCTCTGACAAGACATTCCACAACAAAAATATCATACGTGACAGATATAATCCTCTCTAATGGTTTCCCTATGCAAACCATAAAAAACTAGTAAACAAATTCTACATTTCCACTTCCCAAACCAAGCCATCCTCCAAAAAAAATTATTTTATTTTCCTTTCCCTCCATTACCTCCCCAAAAAATATAGATTATAAATCATATATGTTTGGCCTTTCTCATGTTTTCTTACATGTTCTTTTAACATTTCGGCAAGATTTCTCTGACGTCAACAGGTACCACATGACCTTGCTACAAGTGTGAGCTAGCTGTAACCCGTGGCCCCACCCACCCTGCCACGACGATGGAAGGTTGAGCTCCAGAGCCAGAGGCTCCTGGGCATGTGTACATTAGAGGGAAGTTAGTCCCCCCTACACCACAAATTGTAACCCCATGCGTTACATTACATATACGTTACATACATGCGTTATGTAAATATTATTAGTATATAAGTTAGTATGTAAGTGTGTAACAATGAGGGCCCCTCACCCTCCTAAAATGTAAAAATAAACTTATTTAACCTCATACATGTAAACACCTTAGAATATAAGTAAATAGCATTAGGTACGTGCCTAAATCCGGTACACTGGCACAGCTAGCGTACCGAGATAGATGTAAAATAAATAAACTATAGAGGCATAAAATTAGGTACATGCCTAAATCCGGTACACTGGCACAGCTAGCGTACCGCGATAGATGTAAAATATAAANGAACTTATACCTAGGAAGTAGGAATCTATGTCTAGGAACCTATGCCTGTGAACTTATACCTAGGAACCTGTAAGTAGAAACTGGTTAAAAATTTCATCCTTTACTCCTATTTATAAACATTTTATTGAAAGATGAGAAATCTGCTCAGACTACGTAGCTCCTGTGTGACGGGACATTTTTGCTAATTGTTTTTTTTTTAATAATTCTTTATTTATTACATTCTGTTATTTGAAATATTGCAATTTGATGAGATAAAGAAATATACAATGAAATAAAAAATATTTAAATAATTAAAAATAAATAAGTGAAGATCACTGTGCAGGGAGAAGGGCCCCATCGACCTCAATCCTAATAAGTTTAGGCATCAAGGCCCAGGAGGTCGGGAGGCCATTTCTGTTTAAGTCGCCGGGGGTGGTTGTAAGGATTGGAGTCAGACGATATGGATTGGGCAAGTGGATTAGGATAAAATTGGAGTTTACTATGGAAGAGCTTAAAGCGAGTGGAGATGAGACCTTGGACGAAAGGAATATTAAAGTCGGGATGAAGGGTAGAGTTGGACACATAATATGGAGCATTAGCAATTATTTTGAGCCTTTAGGACTGAATGCTCTAACTATTGTTGGATATTGGAAGGCTTAGTGGCACCCCACAGTTATGCACCATAGGTCCAGATTTCAAAACAATTTTAAAAAAATATTAAATAATCATTGTCACCTCTAATTTTCAATAAGATTTACGAAAACTAAATACTGAGAAAATAAAGAACTGATAACGAAAATGAAAGAGAAGACATGCACTAAAAAAGTTCGTCACATAGGACTGCATAAACTAAGCAGATTTCCAAAACTGAGGTAGTCAGTCAGGTGACTACATATGTTTTAATTATGATTTAAGACTCTAAGTTTTTTGGACATAAATAAACCAAATTAAGTTAGGTATACCTGTTTTTGCTTAAAACCCCGAAAGAGGTACAAATGCTCAATTTCATACGTTAAAGCCTTAGTGGGAAGCTCAATTTTTAAGAATCATTTAATGATTTAATAATGTGAACTCAATAAATCATTAGGCATTTCAATCAAACATGAGTCAAAAATTAATGGTAAACACGAAAATTAAAAACACTAGCAGTTTTGAAAGCAAGATTAATCTCTTAAATATAGCTATCACTATGTTCCATAATAGTATATGGAAAGATCTCTAAGGAATGTTTAAGGTCATATCATAGAGTGCAGAACGAAACTCTGATTAACCATAAACCTTCAAAGATCTCTCCTATTATGGTCTTAATGATGACTTACAAGTCAAAACAATGACAACAATAAAATAAAATAATTACCCAATAATTTTGAAGTCATTGTTATATTAATTTTAATAACAAGATTATGATTTATAAAAACAAACGATGAATATTTTTAATTTAAGCAGATATTTGTAGTTTTAGACCAGAATAAAGACAAGCGAAAACAGCAACAACAAGGAAGATAATGTGATCAGCATAAAATATTGATAATTGTTCATTTTGAATTCAATAAGTACAATCCAAATCAATACCTCAATAAACTTATATACTTCTACGAGATATTACAAAAAAAACAGGTGATATTGAAAACTAAGCAAATACGTAAAATGTAGAGTGAAAAGTAAACAAGATAAAATTTCACTATATTATGTTAAGAAACAAATCAGCGATCTGTAAATATTAACTCTAATCAAGCACACTGATTATTAACTACAAGTTATACACAAATAATTATTAAATCTTACCTTCCGTCTGTAAACCATCTTTACATTGAAAAAAAAAATAAAACCTAACAGTAGCGGCAAGTCAAAATAGCCGTTAAATTTCTGGTGATTATCTATATATATATATTGGCAGCAAGTGGCTACTTTTAATTGGGTAAAAAGTTCACTTGACCTGTTTGAAGTGGCTAAGATACATTTAAATTATTTTCAATTATTAATTAAAAGCATTAATGAGGTGTATCTTTAGGTTTTTTCTTGTGTGTTATAATAACTTTTTCTTTATTATTTATTTTCTTTTGAGGCCAAAATATGTAAAAGGCAAATACTTCTTGCTCTATTTCCTGGAGAGTTCCAGTTCAGTTAGGCTGTGGCTGATCCATCTTCACTTTCGGCTTGCGATTTGTATGCCTATTGGTTTGTGATCCGTCCAATCTGTTCATTGGTTACCTTTTAATCATACCTAGTGGAGAGAATTTTCCTCAGGCACCGCTTGATGAAGATAACAAGGTGATTTATTTTGGCTTGGACATCTTCCGCGTCTCGTAACCATAGAGCAACACCGCATTTCCTCTGTCCAGTTTGTTGAGGCCAGCTAATTTCCCTGCGATATAAGCGTCTTCACTTTTCACTGGAAGACTATTTTTCTGCATCCAAGAAAGAAGAAGCCCCAAAATACAGGCGAATACCAAAGCAAACAGAACAGAAAACATGGTGCATTCCTGCCGTATACTCCTCAGTACGTTCAAGGACCCTTACACACTGCCATTATGAAAGACACAACACTTGTACCCGTTATACAGACTTTGGATGATCCGAATATACTTGAGAGGAACATCATATTTTAATTAATCTATACCCCATTCATCAAATATTCCGGTACCTCGTCTTTCTTCCAGATTTGTCAAAAAATAAGATGTAGCAGCTCAGCAGAAACTTCCACAACCACTTTGATGGCTTCTGTTGAGATACTGTCAAACCCTGAGACTTCCCCTACTTGATTTTTGCAATGACATCCAATATCTCTTCTTTTTTTTTTTTTTTAATGGCAAATATAGACAAAAATAAAACATCCAGAAGACATGTTGGCCTTTTCTCTGTGGTTATCTTGTTATAAATAATTGCTTGTTTCAATTTGAAGTCAATGAAGAATGATAAAGAAAGACTGATAAAGAATGAAGTCAGATTGGTAAGTCTGGGAAACAAGGGTACTCAGGTATTTCCTTATTTAGCTTTCTCTAGATTAGAATAATGAGATTTATAGTAATGTTCTAGGACGTATTCAAGAGTTTTTAAATAGTGTATAACGAACTGAAAGGTTTTGGGGTTTGTGGCAACATATAGGAGGTGATCTTTCAATTGCTCCAATAAGATTTTTGTATAAGTTTTAGATCATGTTTAGATCAATTCAACAATTTTCCGGCCAAACCAGATATATATTCCCGATTATGAGATAATTAAATTCGTATTTCGGAAAAAGACAAAGATCTTGTCTATGTAATCAGATCCTTTATCCTTACCGTAAAAAAATAGCCTTTCTTCACTAAACTGAATGCACTCAAAAAAATATGTTTTATTGTTAGGCGCACACCCCAACTAGAACAAAGAGAAGGCTCTGGTAAAACCCGCCAGCCATAAAATAGTCATTAGTAAGTTTACAGTGTTATATCCTCAATCAGCTGAATACAACTCCCTCTCTCCAGTTATTCCGAATTGATTGTTTCCAAATACCAACCTTGCTCTTTATCTCCCGCAACTTATCGCCAAGCTCCGTACTACTCCACTCTTCATACCGCAGCTCTAAAACTTTCCTTTTAACTACCGAATTAAAATTACAGATGTGTACTTGAAAATATTTTAAACCTGAAGTAATAGTTTTTTTTTTTTTTTTATCCACTTTAACTTTCTCTTTCGAGTAGGGTGTTTTTGCCGGTCCTGGCACAAACAAATGATGAAATTGGCAAACCTCATGGATTCCCGCCAAAAATTCTCACCTCCAAGCCTACCTCTATGAATCAAGATAGCAGTGTACAAAGTTTCCCATTAAAACTCCATGGCTACCTCATCGCTTGTAACGGCATAGTAGCAAATTTTCCACAGGTGAGCGAGTCCATTGTTATTTTAGCAAATTTCTTACTTCATCGCTGGTGACGTTTTAGGAGCGACCTACCCTCTATGTGGGATCAAAGAGATTTTTCGGCGAATTTCCTACCACACAGCTTGTGACGTCATAGGAGGGAATTTCCCACAAGTGGGTAGAGATTTTAGCTATATTAGCTATTTGATTTCTCCTCTATCGCTTGTCACATCATGGGAGCGACCTACCTCGCTGAGGATTTTAGCGAATTTCCTTCTAAACATAATATAATCTACCCGGTCCAATTTTCAATACCACGACTTAACCAACAGGAGGTCACGTGACATATGGAATACCCCTCCAACCAGGATTAGCATTAACCTTTGACCCCCAGAGAATTTCCTAACTAGTAACCTACCCTACACCTGTGAGGGAGGCTAATCCCCCCTCCCCCCTATTATTTTATGGTTTTGCTTATCTGTTAACCTTTGACCTCTAGAATATTGTAACATAAATGTAGAAAATTACTTACTTTTTTTTTTTTTTTGCTGTTTTCAACATTATACATCTCTCTTAGTTTAAAGCCCCCTCACCACATCAAGGTGGAGATATATCGAGGGGGTAAGTACGCAGGTGTCCTGGAGCACATTTCTGGCATCGTAACGCAAATGAACCCATTCACACAAAACTTTACGGGCGTTCATAGCCTATCTAAGTTTACCCATTCCTCTATTACACATATATTCACAAATAGTTTTACGGGTTAAGTGACCATTATTCATGGTTAAAGGGCGTTGATTTGAGGACCTAATATATGAAAAGAGTGGCTGTTGAGGACATTCTAAAGAAGGTGAGATCTACACAGCTTCCAAGTCATTGGAAGAGCACTCGAAATTCTGAAGACATTCAAATGGAGGTTGATATGCTTCTTTTAGTACATTGTTAAAGGCCTATAACTTCTTAAAAACCTTCGGTGACGTCACAATACTCAAGTAGTCGAGATGACCATGAAATAATTTAGCCCTCTCCTCTTTTTTTTTTTTTTTTTTTTTTAAACAAAGTTATATGTTTTGGAAATGGGCGCGCTTATGTGTTCAATTCCCGCTTTTTTTTTCTTGTTTTTTAACCGAACAGTTAAGGACAATGAAGATGTGAAGAAATTTATTAAAAATTCAGTCATTAGACAATCTTTAACAGTTCCATTGAAGAATAAGACAGTATTATTTTAGAGTAGGTAATTCAGAAATGCAATATTTCTTTGTATAAAATAGGACCCATCACAGATCAGCTGTTGAGCAGAAAACAAAATAACCCTTTTCTGCGTTATTATACTGTAATATTTCGAGGAAGAATATGCTATCAGTTATAAATATTTTAATTAAGAGGAGCACGAAGTATTTCTCCACTTCGACTTTGAGGAATGTGAAGATTGCTGTCTGCGGGGCTAGTGGAGGAATCGGTCAACCTCTTTCCCTACTTCTCAAACAATCCTCTGTTGTGTCATACCTTTCTCTATACGACATTGCCCACACGCCTGGAGTTGCTACAGATTTGAGCCACATTAATGTTAAATCAGAAACAATTGGTTATAATGGCCCTTCTAATCTGCCAAAAGCTTTAAAGACAATGGACATAGTTCTTATAACTGCGGGAGTTCCGAGAAAGCCTGGAATGAGTCGAGACGATCTCTTTACCACAAACGCCTCGATTGTACGGGATTTGGTTGATTCGTGTGCAATACACTGTCCAAAGGCCCTTATAGCGATCGTTACCAATCCTGTAAACAGTACTGTACCTATTGCTGCTGAGGTATTAAAGAAACACGGGGTTTTTGATCCTAATAAATTGTTCGGGGTTACAGCACTTGACGTTGTCAGATCAAGTACATTTGTTGGAGAAATGAAAGGATTAAACCCAGCACAAGTTAAGGTACCAGTTATAGGAGGACATTCCGGAATAACTATAGTACCTGTTCTCTCTCAAACTAGGCCTCAAACAAATTTTAAAGATGAAGAGGTTCTTAAACTGATCCCAAGAATTCAAGAAGCAGGAACTGAGGTGGTGAAAGCTAAAGCTGGAGGAGGTTCTGCCACTTTATCGATGGCATATGCAGGAGCAAGATTTGCTTTTTCCTTAGCTAGAGCATTCAAGGGTGAAAAGAATGTATTGGAGTGTGCTTATGTCTCTTCAAAAGTTACTGAAGCAACATATTTTTCTACTCCATTATTGTTAGGCCAGAATGGTGTTGAGGAAAATCTCGGGCTGCCTAAACTTAATGAACTTGAAACACAATTAGTGAAAAAAGCAATTCTTGAATTAAAAAAGAACATTAAAAAAGGGGAAGACTTTGCATCCAAAAAATGAAAAAATCTTATAATCTGTTTCTTTTGTAATATTTTTATTTACTTTTGGAAAATCAGAATATCCATGCTTGTTTTTTGATAAAAAAAATATTAAAAATTTATATCTTGAAATCCCTTTATTATTTTGTTTATTTTAGAATGATTTATAAATGTTACATATCGTAACTGCTATATAATGAATTTTATCTTTTTGGTTTCAGAGACTAAATTTTTCAACGGATTTTACATCAGTAAATAAATAAATAGCTGTGAGTCTCCAATAATTTTTTTTTCCATTTTATTTTTTAAACTTTTATTCATTAATTTTCCGATATTTTATAATATTTTAGTTTATCGCTTGAAATAGACTTTGGTATATTAACCACTAAAGAGCATAATACATCTAGACTACTAATGATGCAAAAACTGTTGCTTCTTTAAAAGCGATCACGTGTAATCCATTTAAAGTTAATAGATGAGTTAAGGGAAGTAAAATTATAATTTCTATTGTGTGAAAATATTTTTTTTTTTATGTAAAAACTTTTAATTTTAGTAAAATAGATCACAAAGGGTACAGATTTATTTTTTACTTTCTTTGTAACATATAAAACAAAGAAATAAATATAGCAAACACACATAGAAAAAGATTCACACTTTGTTTTAAGTAATTTAAATTTAAAATAATTGCTGAAAATAATTAAAAGATTCAAGAAGAAAATTCTGTTGATGTTAAATCCGTAGTTATATTAATATAATTGATAGTTATGCTAATAGATAAATGTTATTTGAAATTAATAAATTGTAATTTCTTATTCCTTTCTTCATATCAAATACAAATTTCATATCACTAATTACTTTACCATTTAATTATTATAAAATTTAAAGATATTACTGTTATTTATATAAAGTGATTCATAATAAGAAGTTTGTGAACAAATACAATACAACATTTAAACTAATTTTTTTGTGTTTAGATTTTTTGAACCCATTTTTGTTAGTTACATTATTATGCCTCAATGTGAGTGATTTTATTATTATTTGTTGTCTTCTATAGGTTTCACCATTCAATTGATAACAGTGAAATATAAACTTCAAACTGCTAGTGGTGGGAAGAGTTGTATAGTTCTTGAAAGACCAAGAAAGGTCCCCGATAATTTGATATCTGATGATTTCAAGAGACGCCTTCACCATCCGGAATGGTTCTATTTTATATGGGAAGAGTAGTAGTACCTGGAAAATATAGGAACGGTGTTTAGGACTATTTACACAGGAGCCACTTTGGGATGGTTAGGATGAAGGCAGAAACACGAGACTATGGTGGATTCGAATAAATGAAGATATTGAAGACGTTGAACAAAGATGCTCTGCATGCAATTCCTTAGCAAGAAAGGAGGCCCATTATAAATATCAATCACGCCTCAGAAAGATGGTCCTCGGCAAAGAGTCATTTTAGACTTTGCAGGACTTTTACACTAGAAAATGTTCTTGTTACTCGTGAACTATTTTTTCAAATAGATTGAAGAGTTTTGTGTTCTAAGATTTATTGTGGATCTCACGGTGAACACATTAAAAAATCTTATTGTGATATTACGTGGCGTCTGTTGAGTTCTTGTCACTAGTATGTTTATTCCAACTGAGTCGTGAGTCAAGGTGGAACTCAAGGTAACGGACTAAATCAGATAGAGGTATAGGGATGTAATTGTATGTAACAGTATAAGGAGAATCTTTTCTTAGTTGAAAATTTACCTGTACGCATTTGGACTCATTTATTTCAATTCTCCATTTGCTGCACCACTGCTTAGTATTATCAATGTGGTTTTGTAAAATGCTAGAAGCGGATTTGGAATCGGGAAGGGAGGAAAGGATCGCTTTTTCATCTGCAAAGAGAGCCAAAAGGGTATTAGAATGAGTAGGGATGTCTGCAGTATGAAGGATAGGTTCAAGCACTTTGCCCTCTGGAACACCCGCTTTCACAGGGAAGTGTTCGGAATAATCTGATCCTTACCGGACACTAAAAAAACGGTTAGAAAGGTAATATTTAAAAATTAGATAGATGGTGCTTGGAAATATGGACTTAAGCTTATATAATAGACCAGTATACCATACTCCGTGGTCAAAATTATTTTCGTTCGAGGGAAGAGGAAATGCAATCTACAATGCAAAATACCTGATGGTTTAAGGCCGTAATTATAGGTGTCATTTGTTACACAAGAACTTTTTCAAATACCTTAAAAAGTAAAGGAAGAAGGCTAATTGGTCCAAAGGATAATGTGTTAGAAGCAGGTTTACCGGGTTTGGGAAACTGGATTAGATTTCATCAGAGAAGATTCGAAGTATTAATCCAGTGATAAGGTCATTATTGCGCTTATGCAGATGGTTAATAATGTTCTTGACCTGAGAAGGTGTTACTGCCTTAATCAGTAAGGACATTTGTAATGATGTGTCTTTACGTTACAGGACAAATAATCGGGATCTGGATGAGGCCTAGGAACCATCTTGTCAACGCAAGGGGCAGATGGTTTATGATATTTTAGAATCCTGCAAGTAGCAGTCCAGAGGGATTTATCTGCTGCTGAGAAGCTAGACAGGTAAGCATTAAATGCCTTATTTCGTAAATCGAGTTTTTGTAACTCCCTACGTTCTGAAGGATGACTGTACCTCTGAAACAGAGCACGAGCTTGACGCTTAGCCAGTATGAGGTTTTTAATGGAATCAGGGAGGGGCTCAGCTGAATTTATAGTGTAGTGGACGCTGGTGGGTTTTGGGTTTTGGGGAGGTTTCGGCATATCTGACTTTTAACAATAAAGAACTGGATACCACCATTCAGCTCTTTAGAGGTTTTCAATGAGATTCCGAGATCAAGCAACTCTTCTAGAAGAGTTCTAATGAATGGACTGTCAATGGGACCATTTATTAGGGATGGTGGCAATCGCCTAGGGATGGGTGTAAGAGATAGTGTAAGGAGAACAGGGTTGTGGTCAAAAGAAAGTCCAATTAATGTTTTTACAGAGTGATGGATGAGAAAATGATTTTTACAAACGAAAAAATCTAGGATATTAGGAAGACGGTTTACATCAGTGGGCCAGTAGGTAAGAGAGGACGGGCTTAAAGTGGAAAGATTGCGAGAGGAAACATAATCATACAGAGCACGGCCACGGGAGTTGATCGTTCTCGAGCCCCACTGCAAGCGTTTAGTATTATAATCTCTACCGGAGAGGACCTAAGGATTTAAAGTGTTATTGGAGCTGATTTGAGGTGATAGATTTGTTAGGAGGGCAGTACACTGTAGATAGGACAATTGGAGATGTGGAAGTTTGGATGGACACTGAAGTAGATTGAAGAGAATCTGTAGGAGTAGAGGATACTTCATAATGACTATGGAAAGTGCAATTGAGGAGTGCAGTTCCACCATGAACTCGTCCGTCAGGGTGATCAGTTGGGTATTTATTGTATAGCCTGGTATCTTGAGCTTTTTATTATTTGCAAGTCGTTTTTCAGTAAGTAAAAGTACGTCTATATCTTTGTCTTCTAAAGTCAGTTTCTGTTAATTTGAATGCTGTTAACATTCCAAAGAAGAATGGGAAAGGAGCTCTGAAAGAGTGAATTCATTTTATTGTGGAAGAAGTCATATTTGTGACTACTGTTGTTAGTAGGCTTATAAGGGAAGTGAGGAGGGCACGGAATTCGGAGAAGAAGGACTGAAGCATGGCTTGGAAGTGAGAGATGGTAGGTTGCTCCCTCCTGAGAGACTGGCGTTGTGGAAGAGGTTCCTCTTGACTAGGCTGCTCTTGTATTGGCTGGGTCGCCCGGGAATATGATAATCCTGAGTTCACTTTTTTGGAAGGGGGTGTTGGAGGTCTTCGAGCTGAAGGCACTGCACTTTGTATAAGGTTTGGCTGTGTCCGTTACTTTAGATCTCTGTAGATGTGGCAACTTTTATAATTGGGGGAATGATTCTTCTGGCAAATAGCAGGAGTGGATTAATAGTAATTAATTTGATTTCGAAATTTAATTTTCCAGATGTTACCCACTTCTAAAGGTTTAATTTTGACTTCAAAATCTTCCACCGATCATGAATTATGAATGCTGAGTTTCATTCACTTAAACTAAATGTTCTCCTTTTACAATTAATGAATACATTTGTATTGAAAAATTAGTTTGGCTATTCATAAAATATCTTTATTTCAATACAAAAACCTTTTTTTTTAATTAGTCAAATTTGCTTAGAAATAAATATCAAATAGAATAGAGTTTGATCTTTATAATACATTTATATATTACTGGAGAAATATCAATTGAATTTATTGAGTTATCCAATATCATGATAGTAATTCCACATATTTGATTGAAATGGACCCATGGATTGAATGAAAAATGAATAAATGGGAACTATTCAACAAAGAATATATACTCCTACTGAGGTATAAAGGATTGTATAAAGACAATAGGGATTAAATAAATTAATAAATATAAAATCCTAATTTATTTACAAGCAATCGGCTTTAATTTAAATTATTTACAATTAGTTAATTATTTCATCATTCTCTTCAATAGCATTTTCTTCAATAATATTTAATATTTCTTCATCCTTTGATTGAGAATTACAAGATTCACTATTTTCTGTTATATATTTTTCAGAAGCTTCATTGTTATCTCCACAAGAGGATTGCTCTGGTTTCTCTTGAACTTTGGGATCTACTAAAGGGGCAGGATTTTCTTCTACACTCCTTTTTGCTTTCTTGGAAGAAACACTTTTCTCCTGTTTTGTATCAGTTTTTTTAGCCTCAGGAATATGTTCTTGTTGCTTATTAATATTTCTTTCTTTTTTTTCAATTACTATTTCCTTTTCTTTAGATTTAGAAATTTTGATATTTTTGTCTTCAGTTTTCATGCTCTTCTCTTTTCCAGACCCTGATTTTTTAGCAGCATTTTCTTCCTTGGCATAATTTTTGTTTTTCTGGACATTCTTTTGTGACATTCCTTCGTGCTTGTTTTTCTTATTTACCTTATATTTGTTTTGATCATTGTTTTTGTAACTTTCAGGCCTGAAAAAATAAATATTAATATTAATTATTGTTACTTATACACACATACACACTGAATTACCAAAAATATGAAGGATAAAAAAAGCATGTGTTTGTGTGTGTGTGTATATATTATTTTTTCTTTTAGTTTATATATACATTTCTTAAAGATGAACTAAAAAATATAAATATCTACCTTATTCTATGTAATGGGAAAATAATAAAGACAAAATCTTCACAATGTTATCCTCATGATCAATGCATAGATGCATGAATGCATGGATTTCTCTTAAGCTTTATTCGTTTCTTGAAGATGGGAGATTAGAGTAATATTAGGTAGTAACATAGATAATACCACTGGAGTGATGAGTTTCCTTAAGGACGTAGGTTTGTTAGGCTCTTGAGAGAAGATGTGTGGGGGGGAGGGGGGAGCTATAGGGAGAGAATTTTATTTGACTAGTTTGGGGTGGTTGACCAAGGCAGGGGTTCCCAGCGGGCCTTGACTGTAAATCTCACCTGTGGGAGACAATCGGGGTCAGCGTGGACCCAAAGCCTCATGAGGAGGTGGATGGTAAGAGACATGTGCACATTCACCAAAAGCCTAGCATCTAGTCTTTTTGGTGGAAATGGCAGTGAGTGTCTTGGAGACAAGTATTTGTTGACTCTTACCCTGACATTATCAACTGAGCTGGCTCGCCATTCTTCTCTCTCTCCCTTCTTCAATAAAAAAAAAAAATTATCTTAAATGGAGAGTTTTTATGACCGTAGATATTATTATTAAATGTTTTTTTGTTAGGGTTCAGTCAAGGTAGATCCAAAAAAAAAAAAAAAAATACAAATTTTAAAAAATACACATTTTTTAAAATTAGTATTTTTTTTGTCTACCTTGACTGAACCCCAACAAAAATTATCTTATTTTCTTCATTGTTTCTAATTGAAATTTAGAGAATCCATGTGCAAAAGCCATGACAGCTATAGGATACACTCTATAATTTCATATATATCCTTCCATTATCCCACCTCCCCACCCCCCAATATGAAAATGTAACTGGCATTGTTGAGTGCTTTCCTATTCTCCAGATCAAATTAGTCATTTACTCTTATCTATGCCCATCTTAAATGAATTTTGGGAAACCTATATAATTATTATTTTTATAATAGCTATTTATTGACAATATGCTATAAATTTATAAAAATTTGTTGTTAAAAGGCATTTTTGAATGAAGATATTCCCAATAAGTATTATAGTTAAAATATGCCCAAAATTGAAATTTTTTATTTATTAACTTAAAAAAAATTAATATGACATGAAAAAAGAGAATTCAGACGTGTAAGAAAAGTTGGATTAAAATTTTTGAAAAGTTGAATTTTTAAGGATTCATTCAACATCCTACATTTTAAAAACATTACAATTTTCAAAAAGATATATATTTTAAAAGGTTAATAATTACTTTCATCCTGATAAACATGCTGCAAAAAATTATCTAGAAGTATAAACTATTTAGACAAAATAAAAGAATAACGAATATAAATTAAAATATTCAATCTTTTATTTTTTCACATAATAAAGAGACTAAGTTTCTTTATTATTTCTTTATTTCTTAATATCCAAAGTGAAAGTGCCCAATGAATATAAATAAGAGCATTAATAAATACTCAGATAATTAGGAAAAACCCCATAAAGCCTGAAATGTTTGCCTTAGCAGATATGTGACACTACTGAAGGTCAGTGAGAAAAAGGGGAGTAAATAGCCATCCCCTCACAATTGTCACTAGACAATTTGATTTAATTTCTAAAAAGATTAATGTAGATGAATTTCAAATGATGAATAAACAAATTTGCAATTAAAGAATGGAACCCATGGTGCTAATGAACATTCTGTAGAAGTTCAAATATCAGTAACTGATCATTATAGCACCTGTCTTCTCTTAGCTCTCAAAGGGGATACTACTCATACTCTCTCTCTAATATTTTCCTTTTCCAAATTACTTGTCTTAACTTATTTATTTAGTAGTGGTGTATTCTGTTTGGCTGCTATCATTGGCAAATTAAGATCGGCATTCATAATAACTGGAATATTTTGATAAATTGTGAGCAGTACAGGCTAGAAATTAGCAGTGGCTAACTTTTCTTCCAGTTTATCTTCTCTCATTCTCTCCATCTGATCTGCTGTAGGCTATGTCAGTTGGGCAAGTCATTTATGTAAGCAACTTTTTGGAGAATATTCTTTATCAATCAATCAGTCAACTATTTTGAGATATGATCCTGGTTAGAGTGATTCAACATTAGAAAGTTAACGTATTGTCAATTATTGGAAAGGAAGAGGTAAACTCTCCCAAATTCAAAAGCAAATTGGCAACTGAACAGGTTTTATATCCATAAATAAGTCTTCTGGCCATGTACATTTCATAAAGTTAATTTTTGCTGAGCTTTTGCACATCACGTAATGGCTTTTTATGACCTAAAAGCAAATAAAAAATAAATGACATTAATGAAAGTCACATGGGGAGAGGCGGGGACCAGTGTCAAACAAACAAAAAAAAAAAAAAGTTAATTTGAAAGAATGTCTGAAAAAGACTGCTGTGAATAACAATTCCTTTGATATATGTAGAATTATTAATTAATTTAAGTTTAAACTAATTTAGTTTTTATTGATTTAAGTCTATTTATATAAATACAAAGTTCTTGACAACTTATTTTTAGAAAACCCATTGTAAAATAAATGTCAGTTAATAGTTATTTTTCCTAATGTCTATAGAAATTAAATGTACTAATTAACAAACTTGTAAATGCCTAATTCTTTGGGCCTTATAGAGGAGATAAGACAAAGAAATCCCTCATTTTCGGTAAACCAAAGTTAGACCAGAACCTTATCATTCAGTAAACATTATTCAATGAAATTCATTACACATAAGATCATTTCTCAGGTATTTTGAAGAACTGAAATCTATTTTCAACTTGAAATCTATATCTACTTTTAAAATGATTGAGTTAGGCCACTGTGTCCAGTTCTGGATCTTGCAATAATGTTTTTTTCTCTTCCATTAGAGCAAGAAAATGACCTCACTTCAGGGTTATCCTTCATCTCCTTTAGTCAATACACTATATTTGTGTGTGTGTGTGTGTGTACGCAAGCGAAACAAACTCACACAAGCATTTTTTTTTTTAATTGTGAAGCTAGGGTAAATTAGAAGTTAATTAATCAACAAATAGGTTATATCATTAAAAGAGTTTTTTTTTTTTAGAACTATTATTTTAATTCAGCAAAATTTCATATTCATTTTTTTTTATTATTATAAAATTTGAGAGTGGTGTCACTGGTCACCTTCTCTCCTCATGTGATTGACATTGAATGACATTGTTACTTTTCATTGTAATCAAATTACAAAATGTTTTTATAATAGAATGTAATAAATAAATAAAAGTTTTAAAAAAAATTATAAAAAAACAAATGATTTTTTTTAGCATTTCAAACATTCTAATTGCAATTTCTTTGTTTAACAGCTAAATTCGACCTATATAAAATAAATAGAAATAAGTGTTGTCTTTACTCTAATTCACTAATATAGGGGTTAATTAACTACAATTTTAAGGGGTTGTGATAGGAAAATAAATTTTTTAGTTATTTCAAATCAAAGCTTTGGTATAATGATGTAATTGGCATAAACCAATAATGCAGGTATGGTGATAAATCACTCCCACACTTTGCAAAGTATAGAGCTGATGTATCATCAGAGTTATACTATTGTTAACACATGCAAACACAAACAAAATCAATACATATCAGGACAGTTGAAATGGGTGACATGAAGAATATTAACTTAAGTGTAAATATGTTGGTGGCAATTGTCTAGGGATACACAGTCTAGAGAGACAGTGTAAGGAGGAAAGGGTAGTTGTCAAAGGTAAGTTCATTTAGTGTTTTTACAGAGTGATGGTAGGTCATAAGATTTTTACATATGAAAAATCTAGGATATCAGGAAGAAGGTTTACATCGGTGGGCCAATAGGTAGGAGAGTACAGACTTAGAGTGGAGAGATTGTGAGAGGAGATAGCATTATACAGAGCAAGGCCACAGGAGTTGGTCGTTCTCGTGCCCCACTGCAGATGTTTCACATTATAATCTCTGCCAGAAAGGAAACGGGAACCTAAGGATTTAAAATGGTCTTGGAATTGGCCTGAGGTGATAGATTTGTTAGGAGGGCAATGTACTGCAGAAAAGATAATTGGGGAAGTGGAAGTATTGATGGACACTGAGGTGGATTGGAGCGAGTCTGTAGGAGTGGAAGGTATTAAATGATGAGTATGGGAAGTGCGAATGAGGAGCGCAGTTCCACCATGAGTTTGTCCATCTGGGTGATAAGTTCGGTAAGTTGTATAGCCTGGTAGGTTGAGTTTTTTAATTTTCACGAAATATAATTTTTTAAAAAGTGTATTTTTTATTATCTCCCGACGTTTTGGCTACATTGTAAGCCATCTTCAGGGCTGTTAAAATACAATGTCATAAGAAAAACATTAAAAATTAAATTATTTACATTATTATTACATAATATTGCCGAAACTAAAAGTAATGTGATATCAAATGCTGTGGAAAAACAATAAAAAATGTGTAGAAAAATTCACCACACCTACATATCATGGAGGTGAGAAAGGATGTCGTGTCACCTGATCACAATTTTATGACTGAGATGTAGGGTTTGGAAATTGGGAAAAATTTGAGATGGACAACGTGGATGTTGGAAGGGTAGAGGGTATAAGTACAAAGGGAAAGTGGCCTGCATCAAAGGGGGCTATACCAGGAAAAAAGGTAGGACTTATTACGGATAAGTAGCCCAAAGAAATAGGAGACAATTTCCAAGTCTAAAAATTTAAAATTGGAAAGATAATGCAGTCTTAATAAAGAGTAGTCAAATTCATTTTCAAAGCAAGTGGATCAGTTTATTTATATGCTAGATGAAGAAATTGGGAAATCAGACTTCATATAAGAGAATAGAGCAAGGGTGGGTCATTTACAGTGTGGAAGAGGTCTACAGAGAAGTTATGGGTCATAAAACCATTAAATATTATGTACAATATTGTCTTTGATTATTTATAATAATGAAAAAATATTATTAAGGTAATAAATTTAGAAATTAATTCATCAATATCATAAAGAAGTAGTTAAAATTGGAATATTAATGTTGTGACAAAATAAGTATTCAGTGCATTATGATTGACCTTTAAATTTACCAACTATTCTAATGGTTTTAATGTATGAGATAAATCTATTATTTAAATTAATCATATATGATATAAATAGTGTATATAAATAATTATCAATTATTGTAAGCCTTTAGTAAATCTACAAGTTGTAATACTTTTCAACCTTGAAATCCACCAAATTTTATTTTATTTAACAATTATTATATTATAGAAAATTAATAATTGGTGATACAAGACTAAATTAACCTATTTTTTTCATTATTTTTCTTGTTTTTCTTTGCTTCAGCTGTGTCAAGGATAAGAGCTATTGACACCACAAGAATGATTCCTAAAGCTAACTTCAAGTGCCTGGAATAAATAAACTTATTACAATTTTAATATTGTTACAAAATCTTTTACTAAGGTAAAATAAAAAGATGCTCTTTCCACAAACAATTCTTTATCTTTAGCTTAAAAATTAATTTATTGAAAATTTGTGTTCTCCTATACTACTGAGGATCATTCCTCATGGTTTCAAATTTTATTAGTCATTCTGTTTTTTTTTTTGTTTTTTTTTGCAATGCAGAGAAAAAAGTATGTAAATTTTGAAAATTAAATATATAATGGATTACCTAAAGGGATTTGTAATGTAATGTATAAAACCTGTTTTAATAAAAAAACCAATGAATGGCATAGATCATGCCATTCTGAAAAACCTACATTAGGCTTAATAAATAATTTGGACTGATAGAGAATTATCCCCTTTTAATAATTAATTAAAAAGAAGAGAAGAAAATTTATTTTAAAAAAAGGAAAGATTCCAAATTCATTTTTAAAATTAAAAAATTATATTTCTCAAGATCATCCTCAACTGGAGGTCATTATCAAAACCAAATATTTATTTAAGCTTTATTTATAACATATTTACTATAACTTGAATTGTAATACAACTACTGTATGTAGGCATTATATAATACATATAATTATGTAATTATTTTGTAAAATAACTGCATCTTGACAAACCAGAGACCTATTTAGAGTTCTTGCCACTTTTTTTTACATATACTTTTTTTTTTCTTCTATCCAATGTAGTATTTCTATTATTAGTATTATTACTATTCTAGGCTACCATACTATTATATTATAGTATAGTTTGTCTTTGTAAATAATCTCACATATTAAGGTTCACATCTTATCAAACCTATGATAAAATTTACAATACAATAAAATTCATAATAGCTTAATGTATTGAATATTTGTTAGTCAGTTATTGGTCAAGTGAATAATTATATTTGAAGAATGTTATTTTTTGTCATTTTATTAACAAAGAAAAACTGATCTGACTCAATGTGAACAAAAAATCATTAATAAAATTATTCATTACTATTAAAAATATTATCTTTTGTTCCTTTTATTGATAATTCTGCTTAATAACAAATTGCTTATTTTTTAAAACTATCAAAAAAGTAATAAAAAAGAAGAGTGCTCACTGAGTCATTGTAGTAAGAGGTTAAATACAGCTCTGGGATGAACTGAATCACTATTCTGTGGTATGCTTATCAGATGCTTCCTTTTGTTTATTCCTTATCTGGACAGGTACCCAATAGCATGCCACCACATTAATATTTGAAATATATGCTACTTAAAGCAACCAGCTAGGTGAGAACACCTATGTTTCAATCAATATTTTCTTTGCTCTTGACCGAACTGACGCAAATTTTCAAGTTGGTACTTGACTTATAAACAATGCATTAATTATTGGGGTTTAATTAAAAATTCTTGTCAATTGGTCCCAATTTTCTAAGAGTATTAATATGTTAGAAATCATTTATTTTTTCTAAATTGTCTGGTTTAAACTACTTTAAATGGATCCAACTTTTGAATGAGTAGAAATTGAAAGGTTATCTATAGGCAATTAAGAATCACAATTTTTATGGAATTTAATGATCAAATTAATAAAGATATAGGAAATATCCAATTTACTTGTTAACTTGTGAGTCTACTTAACATTGCCAATCTGATGTAAATCATGGGCATCAAAATACAAGGTAAACTAATAGCCTGATGTATAGAGTTAACCAGTTCTCACAATCCTTCAAACTGACTTTGGGAAACATTTATGTAGCCCATGAAAAACCTGAGGTACCAATAAAATTAGAGTCTACTTAATATTAGATAAATCTGTGACTTAGTGGTTTCCACTAAGTATTGTTTATTATGGTATAATTTCTTTTAAAATTTAGTAAGTCTGCAATAATACTCAGATTAAAAAGATATTTGTATGGGCCATAAATTAATTAAATCCCACTAAAAGTTACAGATTATTATAATAATATAGGACTGTTTGCACAATAAACCTGCAATAAGCCCTCCTTCAAAATAAACCTGTCAAACATTTTTCCTAGTTCCAAAAGTTACTTATCCCCAATAATACTCTTCCTTTCTTCTTTTGTCCTTTTATTGCACCTTTTGAAACAGGCCGCTTTTCCTGTTTACCTACCACCTCTTACCCGCCACCCTTCCACCACCCACGGTGTCCTTTTCAAAAAAATTTTCAAAACCATTCCCATCAGTGAAAATGTGAACCTAGGGACAGGACGTCCCCTCACCTCTTCATGATAGGTAATTGTGGTTTATTGTTTTCTGCATACTGAATTCTTCTTAATAGTTTACTACATTCATACTTTTGATATCACATTAAATTTAATTATGGCAATTCTATAATATAATATTGTAAATAATTTATTTTCATTTTTACTTTTATTTGTATTCGTATGACAATGTATTTTAACAGCCCTGAAGATAGCTGACAATGTAATCCGAAACGTTGTCAGATAATTTTAAAAAATACATTAATTTAAATATTTTATTTGGTTGTGGTATTTTATCCCACGTAA
>KZ807333.1:160519-180547 GCA_000696205.2 Oncopeltus fasciatus | reverse complement strand
ATAAAAATTATAAAAAATAAAAAAAATAAAATCTCTACCGATCTAAGTATCCTATTAGTTCTATTTACATAAGACTAGGCTATTTCCAACCCAATCCTAAAACTACTTCTAAATACCTACAAGATCATCTCAAATGTATTATGTAATGTAATAAATAAATATAAGTTAAAAACATATAGAATGCGAATCCCGTATTTAGGATTTTCAGTCAAACCCTTGAAATAATTAATTTTTTATTATTATTTAAATCAAATGCAGTGAAGGGAGACCAAAATTTAAAATCATTACATTTTCGTTGAGGTTATTTAAAAACTTTATAGGACATAAAATATTGAAAATTGATTTTCTGATGATTTATATTCTATAAAATTTTTACAAAATCTTCTCAAGTAAAATATTTAAGAATGTAACTACGATGTGTAAGCACTTCCCCTACTCTCGCCTCCCAGTCAGTCTATAACAAAGCTTACCTTTTATGCTCGTTGTTCTCTCCAGCTTACTAATTAAATTTTATCATTTATATACATCTTTAATAAAACATAAGAAATAATACAGAAAACATAGCGAGTTTAGATTATGCAGCTCCTGTGTGACGAACTTTATCAAGGGCCCTCAATTTTTAAAATTTAATTATTGCAAACCGTGTTCGGGGGAAGGGAGAGTTCAGAGAGAGACCAAAATTATTAATCTTATTATATTTGTTATTAGCTACAAAATGTACTTTTATAATGCTAAAGATCTACAATATAAAAAATAAAGAAAATAAACTCAATTAAGTAAGATATTT
This sequence comes from Oncopeltus fasciatus, assembly GCA_000696205.2. Taxonomy (NCBI): domain Eukaryota; kingdom Metazoa; phylum Arthropoda; class Insecta; order Hemiptera; family Lygaeidae; genus Oncopeltus; species Oncopeltus fasciatus. The sequence continues at coordinate 179,760 of KZ807333.1, read as the reverse complement.
AAGAATGTAACTTCGAGTGCAGGGCAGAAGCTCTTATTTTTAAAATTTTGAGACTAATTTTGGGATTTCGGATAATATAGCAATCTCTTGTGTGTATCATTTTTGGTTGAATCGGATGAGTTTGAGGGAAACCAAAATATATAATCATATCTTTCTGTAGGAGTAAAGCATATTTTATGGACGATAATTGGTGCATAATGTAATTAGCTAACATTTTAATTCTATGGTATTTTTACAAAAATGCTGATTAAAGAAAAAATTAATGATTGTACCTACTGTTGGTGAGTACTTACTTCACACTTCTTTCCAGCCAGTTTAGAGCAAATTTTAGTGGACATATTTACGCTCATTTTTCCTCCACCTTACAAATTAAATATCCTTATTTTATTTTAGAACTAAGTATTTTATACTTAGATTATGCAGCTCCTGCATGGTGGACTTGAGAAATAGAGGAAACTTAAAATCTCCTCAGAAGTATCACAATTTTAGAACAAAATTATACCACTGTTTGTACAAATCAAAATTAGAGCACACAATTAGGTATAAAAAGCCAACAACCGGTTGTATGTAGCAGTATGAGTAATTGTTATTATCAAAATTTTATGCTATCTATAATGGGTTTAATAAGTCTCTTTAAATAAATAGTGTGAGATAAAGAAAAAAAATCGGTGTTTCCACAATAAGTCTGTTAATATAGTTAAATATAAAATGTTTACTGAAAAAGATAATTAACTCTAAAAGGTGGCTTATCAGTTTACTTCGTATTTGGAAGTCAGGGATGTTAGATCGGCGATTATTCTTTTTTTTTCACTACTGCCTCGTTTATTAGTAAACAAGGCTATGAAATAAAGATCGGCGATGTGAGGTTCCCCACCTTTTATACCTGTTAACCATATATGGCCTGGGTAGTCTGCCTTGAGTAGATTTACACGTGGAATATATTTTAAGTAGCCAGTTTGACAGCTGCTCCCAAACTTCCGACAGCCATTATTAGTCCTCTTGTCTAAATAAGACCTGTCTATCCAAAGAAAGTCTGTAATGGTGCCGCTCTCTCTAAAAGAGGACACTGTCAAGGAGAATGAAAGTGAAACATTTTACCGACACTTCTCATCCTCAAATAAGCCCTCTCCTCCGCCTCATGGACCGCCACCGGTAAGCTACATTACATTCCCTCTTGTATTAAATATCTGTCTCCATGGTCCCAAAAATCTGAGATTAGCTCCAAATATATTTGTAAGCCCTATGTACATGGGTAAGTACTGAAAATGAACTAAACCAGTTACAGACTGATTGGTGACTTTACTCCACACACGAAGTTACTCACCAGTGGCCGAAATCTCCAGTTCGTTGTGTTTTCATAGATATTGGTCGTGCAATGTCGGGTGATGACGAAACTGTAGTGCTATTTTATTACCACTGAAGAAGAAGACCAATAGCCAAAGGTTGTGGATACCCTCCATACCTTGAAAGACGTTTACAGACTTTTTTCAAAACAGCTCGACTTTTCTGACGCGAAATTCTTGGTATTCTGCAGAATGAGTAAGGAAAGATATTTAGAACTGGTGGAATAGGTTTCCCCTCTACTGCAGAAATAGCTATTGGAGGCTGAGGAACGGCTATTGATCACGCTCAAGTAAAGAACAAAGAATATTTTTATTCTAAAGACAAGAAATATTACATTACTTTTATTATTCTAGAGGTCAAAGATCAACAGATACCCTTAAACACATAATAACAGAGGCAGGGGGGAGGGGATCAGCTCCATCGCTAAGGAGGGTGAGGATGGAGAACAAGGGGGGGGGGGGGGTTAGCCGAGGAGCACTTTTATAGGTTAAGTTACTAGGTAATTCACCTAAAATTCTCTGAGGATCCACCAGCAATTCGTTGAAATCTCTTTTCCCCTAACCACACCACTCATATCTCTTCTGAACAACCTGTTCACCAAAATGACCCTACCAACTCCCACACCATGATTCACCAATCAAACAATTTCTTTTCTATCCTCCTATGAAATACTAACATATTCTACTAATACTAGCATTCGGACGCATACTGATGAACTCAAACTAGTATTCGATAACAAAAACGTAGAGGTAGTATTACTGACAGAAAAACGACTAACTAAACGAAATAATCTAAAAAATTACTGACTACTACACTTATAGAACAGACCATCCTGACGCCGCTCGAAATATAGACACCCCACAAACCGCACAGACTTTAATCGTCTTTCCAAACTCGTAAACCAAAAATTAGGTGTTTTACATAATGAGTCCTTTAATGCCTAACTGACTACCCTCTCAGCAGGAGATAAATCCCTTTGGATTGCTACTCGCAGAATCCTTAAGAGCCACAAAGCTTCTACTCCCTTGCGTTGAAGAGATGGTTCCTCGGCCACTTCTGACAAACACAAGGCCGAAATGCCCAGCATCTCAAGCAAACAGTTACTCCTCATTCATATCCTATAGATCTGTCCAATGCCGCGAAGACGGTAACCCTTCGTCCCTTGCCACTCAAGGCAGAAAAATCTTTCGAGGTCAAGTATATAGTCACTCATCTGCCTAAGCGCAAATCCTCCAGATATGATATAATTGCCGGCCAAATTCTCAGTAATCTTCCCAAGAAGGCAATTCTTGACATTTATAATTACATATTCCGAACTACCCACTTCCCTCTCCTTTGGAAATATTCTGATATAATACTATTTCCCAAACCTACAAAATCACCATATAACCTCTCATCCTATAAGTCCCCTTCCTACACTTTCAAAGGTTTTCGAAAAAAAATACTGTTAAAACGTATGATGAATTCTATTGAACCCTTCAATATTCTTCCAAATCATTAGTGTTTCGCGTCGTAGACTACATCTCCTCTTCCCCTGAGCGCCCAGGAGCTTTTTTGGATGTTTCTTAAGCATTCTGAGAGTCTGGCCCAGTGGTCTTCTGTTTAAACTGAAATCCATACTCCCTACTAACACTTACCTAGTCCTTAAGCCCCACTTATCCAACCGTTTCTTTAAGGTTCGGCAAAGATTAGATTATTCTGATTTCTACCAAGTGGAAGCGGGAGTTCCTCAAGGTATATATATGCTTGGGCCTATTGTTCATATCCTATACACTGCTGACATCCCTACCTATCCAAGTACCCACTTAGCTCTATTTGCGGGCGACGAAGCTATCCTATCTTGACAACCCGATCCTGAAGCAGCTTCTAAAACCTACAAGATCACCTCAAAAAAATCAAACAATGGTGTGGAGTATGGAGAATAAAAATCAATGAAGCAAAATGCGTTCAAGTTAATTTNAAAAATAAATAAATAAATAAATAAATAAATAAATAAAATAAAACAATGGTGCGGCAAATGGAGCAAAATGCGTTCAAGTTAATTTCCAACTGCGGAAAAAAGACTTCCCTGAAATTTTTAACAATATTCCTTTACCACATTCAAATTCCGTTCATTACCATGGGTTCCATCTTGACTCACTTGAAGCGAACACACTAAAATTAAGGGTCAAAAACTCAATTGGTCACAAGGCCTTCTTTATAGACTTATAAATAGGAAATCCAATCTTACAATAGAAAATTGACTGACGCTTTACAAGACATTATTACAAACAATCTGTACAAACGTTGTACAAAATCTGGGGCTCTACCAAGCCTTCCAACATCCAAAGAATCCAGTCCTCACAATTATCGCTAATGCTTCCTATTGCGAATCCAATTCCTCCTTTCATCACGATTTTAATATCCTTTTCATTCAAAAACTCATTTCTTCCTGCTTCGCCCTTTTTCACAGTAAACTGCCATACCATTCTAATCCACTAGCACAGACCTGGTCTTCCAACTCCAACCCCTACAATCCTCCCTGTTGACTCAAACGAAGATGGCCCCGTGACCTCCAAAGATAAAAGTGTAGAGGTTTGGCGGGAAACCATGTACGTCACCATTTTCTTCGATTATTTACCCCAGAAGCGACTTGATTGTTTTTCGATGTCCGCCAATATCTTCATTTTTTTGATCCAGAAGCGGCTTTTTTACTTTACTGATGTCGTCGTATAGCGATGAATCTGGGCCCTTTGGCAAGGGACTTAGCCTATTTGCAAATGTATAAGATCATCTTGGGCGAAAATTACGGCTGAGAGATGAGATTCCTCGTCGCTTTGATTCCAGGATGACTCAAGTCCGTCGAAAGTGGAACGCTGAAAATCAGGCAGGACGTAATACCTTCAAAATGCTGTCAAAGTCTCGTAGAGAAACACGAATTCTAACCCAGGAATGACCATCAGATCAAATTGCAGAGAAGAGTTCTTCATCAGATTCTAGTAATCTTCATCTGTATCTAAGTTCGAACTGACATGTCGCTGGGAAGGTCCATTTCATCGATACGTGAAGAACATCAGCGAATTTTCTAAAAACCAGGAAATCCACTTCCGGCATGATATGTCGTCGTTCCGTTGTGACACGCGAGCGAAAAGCAGGCTGACGAGGCCTGGAGGCAGTCGCGTGCACACAAAAAGATCTACCGCGACTTCTAGGACCTGATGAATATCACTATGCCAATAATGAATTTTCCCGCGGGAGATTTAATTGAAATGTGAGTGCCGCTACAAGTTTGTAAGAGAATACATTTTTTTTTTTAAAAGAAATACAAGAAAAAGAAAAGAAACATAGACGATCTAATCTTTGTTCAGCCTAATTTCATTAAGTCCGTCACGCAGGAGCTAAGTAAAATAAGTTATTTTACAGCATATTAAAGTTGATAAATATTTTCATTTAAACTTTCAATACCATGTGGCACCCTACACAAATAGAAAATAATGGGGTGAATAAAAAAAATGAACGTTTTATCAAATTCAAGATTCCAAAGGCTTTTATTTAAAGGTTTTAATATTTAATACTTACCAATGCTTAATAATCCTTTTAGAGCATTTTCTACGTCTGTTAAATCCTAACAAAGTCCTACAAAATTCTCGTACTTTTAAGACATTACCGGAATACTAATTTCACAGTCGCTGAAGTAACTGGTGAAATATGAAGGTAAGATGTCCTTGACCAACACACTGAGCGGCGTTGGTTTGAAAATTAGTAGTGGAGATACAGAAAAAAAAAAAAAAAAAAAAAGAAGGGCTCCGTGCAACTGAGTAATTAAATCCATCCACTCACGAACTTGCTAGGGAGCGTGGTATGTCGAAAGATACTGCCAGTCGCCATTTACTTTTTATGGGGAAGGTGAAAAAGAGCAGTGAATACATCAGTTGGTCTCACAACTTGTTCCTCAGCAATAAGCTAATAGACTAGAAATTTGGGAAAATTTATTGAAAACCCTTCTAATATAAAATTTTACTGAAGATTTCTCACCACAGAAGAAAAGTGGGTTAACTGGCAAAATCTGAAAACCTGTAAGCAATGTCTACCAGGTATGCAAGTTTAAAATGTCGTTTATATCTTAAAATATATACAGTAATTTTAAAAAAAAGTATAATATATTTTATTCAAAGTACTGGCCCTCGCTTTCTACACATTTTGTCCATCTCTCGGGCAATATATGGATACCATTCCAAAAGAATGCTTCATCTTTATTTGAAATCCATTCATCGAGCCATTTTCGTACGTTTTCGAAATTGTTGAAGTGTTGCTCCGCCAATGAGTGTCCCATCGATGAGAAGAGGTGATAATCAGAAGGCGCCAGGTCAGGTGAATACGGCGGGTGGGGTAGGAGTTCCCAACCAAGCGAAGAAATCGTTTCCTTAGTCAATCTGGCTGAATGTGCAGGAGCGTTATCATGCTGAAGAATGACTTTGGCGTGCCTGTGAGCCCATTCTGGGCGTTTTTCGATCAATGCGTGACTCAAATTGATCATTTGTTGTCGGTAGCGCTCGGTATTGACTGTTTCGCCGGGCTTGAGAAGCTCGTAGTCGATTTGGTCGATTTTCTCGTTTTTGATCAGTAACATCAAAATCACCACGTTTGAAACGTTGAAACCAACGTTCACATGTCTTGACGGTTGGAGCAAGATCGCCATAAGTCTCAACAAAAATTCGATGACATTCAGATGCCTTTTTCTTTTGATTAAATAAGAAAATCATGACATGCCGCAAATGCTCTTTATTTGGCTTAAAATTAGACATTTTTAACACCAAAGAAAGGTATGATACGTCCACGTAAACGACTTAAAAACAACTGACTTTTGTAAACAAATGACTAACAAACAAAATAGCGTTTAGAGATAAGCAAATCCTTCAATAGGCTAAGAGCGCATTCTATTGGAATTAAAACGACATTTTAAACTTGCATACCTGGTAGACTGCTCTCTAACTACTTTCCCAGTTGCTGCAAGTAAGCAATTAAAAAAAAATCCATGCTTTGCATTTTTTTTCTTCAGAATTTTAAGTTTTATTCATCACGAATTTGTTCTTGGTGGATGCTTTATTCTGAACTCTATTGCGAATAATTGGAAAGATTGTACAGGAAGTTGTCTGAGCAGTTATTCTGCTTTGTTCAATCGAAAAGAAGTTTCATTCCAACAAGATAATGTTAATCCTCACAATTCCCGTTGAGCCAAACAAAAGATGATAGAACTTAATGGAGTTCAAAGAACTCTTGCCTCACTCCCCATACAGTACAGACCTCGCACCATCGGATTATTATTTATTTTCTCAAAGATAAAAAAAAAAAAATGGATAAGTTTATGGAAGCTGAAATGCTGTCCAAGAGTTCTTTGACATCAGTAATGTTTCATTGACTAGCAACATTAGATAACAATGCTATCTTCCAGTATTAATTGTATTTTATAATATATAATAAAAATATTTGCTTGTAAACATTCATTTTTCATATATAACCCTTCATATTTTATGGATAAACAAATTGGTTTCAGAATCATTGCTTTAAATTAAATAATAGGCTCATTGCAGTGGAAAAATTTTTTTTACTCTCACTTGACATATCAGACGAACAAAACTACTAATTAAGTATTTTTTTTATCAATAAATAAATTTCTGTTGAGTATCATTCCTAAAAACTAAATATTATGCCCGCTGCATAGAAATTCTTAAAAAAAAGAAACAGAAAATTAAGTTAAATAATTACCACCAGTTTTCTAGGATTAGTATTAACTTGTAAATTTTATTACGATTAAAAAACATCCATAACAGATTCTTTCTAAATTTCTATTTATCTTTTTTTATCTTTAGTTTTCCATATTTTTTTGGGTTTTAGAAAGCTGTGAATAGGATATGTCTCTGAAAGAGGTAGAATGAAATGAAGCCCTGAGCCACCAAAGCCGGAGGGCGCAGGGCAGTGGGGAGGGAAGACGGAAAAGTAGTCTTGAGAGGGCGGGGAGGAAAGCAGGCTCCATCATTCATTTTACATGAAGCAGTAGAAAAGGATGGAGCTAGTTGTATCGATCACTCCTTGACACCTCAGCTCACCTCAATCCCAAGGAGACCACTGGCCCCTGACCCAATGAGGGATTCTTAGGGCTGTTTTAGTAATATAGCAGGCCTGAGGGAGGTGCTGAAGGGACACGAAGGCCTCTTGCACTATCCTGCCCAACTAGAGATGACCATACTCTCAGTTCAGTCCGGGCTGGCTTTGACAAACTGAGTCTGAGTAGCCAGGATTGAGGAATTTTTTGAAATTAAAAGTTTAATAAAATCTTTTTTATTTATTACAGAGAGTATTGCACTCTAATATTACATTAGATTAGAGTAATGAAACTCAACGGTGATTCCTTATTACTTCTTCCCATAGACTATATATCACTGGTTCCCTTCTATATCAGATAATATCAATCCACTTATCTTCTTACCTCGATGTATCCACTTATCTTCTTACTTCAGGGCCTCTCTCCACTTATCACTGCTCCCAATCATCTGCTGATCTCTATTCTCCTCACACAAAACTGAAGCATTTAGCTACTGTTTTATCTTATGTTAATCAAACATTCGAAATTTACTTCAATTACTAAGCCATCTCCTTTGATTCCTTAAAATCTTTGATTCTTATAACTCTTAGAACAACAAAAATTTAATGGAGAGTAATATTGTGATTTTATGTTAAACATTGATTATAATATTATAATGTTATATACTGTAGTATTAATATTACTTTATGGAACACATATCATGTTATGCTTAGATGATTTTAGTTAGGGTTCGGTCAAGATAGATCCAAAAAACACAAATTTGAAAAATGTATTTTTTAATAAAGAATTATCTGCCGACGTTTCGGCTTACATTGTAAGCCATCTTCAGGGCTGTAGAAATACAATATCATGAGAATACAATAATAATTGACAATATTATAATACAGAATTACCATAATGTAATGTGATATCAAAAGTATGAATGTAGAAAGCTATGTAAGAGAATTTAAAAATACTTTGAAAAAAAAAACAATTTGAAAAATTATGCAAACAACAACTTATTGAAAAATAATTGAATAACATTAAAACAGTAATTTGCCACACCTAACTATCATGAAGATGAGAGAGGACGTCCTGTCCCTAAGTTCACATTTCCATGACTAAACCTCCATAGACCCCATCCCCCTTCCTAATAGAACTGATGTCGTCTACAAATTTCCCTGTTCCACACCGAATTGCCAAGGTTCTTACATTGGACAAACAAAAAACCCTATTTCCTGCAGAATTAATAACCATAAAAATGACATAAAGAATAAACTAATAAAAACTGCCCTCACTAAACATGAAGAACACACATTTGACTTCGAGAGCATAACCATTCTTTCCACTGAACCCTATCAACACAAACATCTTTTGTCTGAAACCGCTCACATCAACTTACAACACTATCCAGTTAACGACAGAACGGACATAGAACAAATTTCCTCAACTTATTCTAACATTTTCAACATTCTAAAAACCATTAGTCCTTTTTCTCAATAAACCTGTCAAACATTTTTCCCAGTTCCAAAGTTACCTATTCCCTACAATACCCTTCTTTTTTTCCTTTGTCCTTTTTATTGCCCTCTCTTGAAACAGGCCGCATTCCCTTTGTACCTTCCACCTCTTACGTTCTCCCCCACCTTTCTTACCTCTCACATTGTGTATAAGGAAAATTTATACTTTAGTGATGGAAATGTGAACTTAGGGACAGGACGTCCTCTCTCATCTTCATGATAGTTGGGTGTGGCAAATTACTGTTTTAATGTTATTCAATTATTTTTCAATAAGTTGTTGTTTGCATATTTTTTCAAACTTTTTTTTTTTTTCAAATTGTTTTTCAAAATATTTTTAAATTTTCTTACATGGCTTTCTACATTCATACTCTTGATATCACATTATATTATTGCAATTCTCTATTATATTATTGTCAATTATTATTGTATTCTCATGACATTGTATTTCTACAGCCCTGACGATGGCTTACAATATAAGCCGAAATGTCGGCAGATAATCCTTTATTAAAAAATACATTTTTTAAATTAGTGTTTTTTGGATCTATTTGACCGAACCCCAATTAAAATCATCTAAGAATAATATCTATGGTCAAAAAAACTCTCCTTTTGAATATCATGTTATGATTTTATTTATTATGTAATATGTATGTGTGATTGTACATAAGGACATATAAACTCAAGTGCATGTCTTGTAGATTTTTATAGAGGTATTAGGAGCCACTATTAATAGTTATAATAATTAATATTATTATTTTTTTTCAAGTTTCAAAATATTTCTTCATTAGTTTGATCATAAATCTGAATTCTACTTTCTTTAAGAGTAAAGTGATTGAAGTTTAAATGAAGAGTTTTTTTTTCTTTACCGTAGATATTATTAGATGTTTTTTGTGAGGTCCCAACAAAAAACATCTAATAAAGTGATCAAAGATTTCATTATACACTATTTTTCTTTAAATTATATATTCATTGTTCACGTAGGCTTCGACGGTAGTCAGATGTATTTACCGTTTCTTCTTCCGGGTTGGACCGTGTCAAGTTGTTGATAGTTGCCGAGCTTTCGCACATCATGTGATGGCTTCTTCAGGGCTGAATAGAGAATGAGAGCTGTTTTTTTAAATCCAGGTGGTATATAAATACCATGTTTTATACACCAGGAGGTGTATAAACCCGGTGCGGAACGGGCCTTAGGCGAAGCCTGCCTTCTCATTGGTTGATATTGTGTTCTGGAGGCTGGTCTCTGGAGTAGTCAGGTAGCTGGTCACTGATTGGTTGGATCCTCTTGTCGATTAGTGCTGGTTTCCAGTTCTTGCTGAGTCTGTATTCGTCTTCCCTGTTGATATTTTCGGATTCTTCGTTATTTCGATGGCTTCTCTGATGGTCCGTTGATAGTAATTGCTTTCCCGGGCCAGTATTGAAATGTCTTCGAGTTTGATGTGGTGGCTGGTGTTGGCGAAGTGTTCTGCTAGAGCTGACCTCTCCGTGCGTCCGTGTTTGATGTCTGCGATGTGTTCTTTGAGGCGTGTGTCTATCGTCCTTCCGGTTTCACCGATGTAAGAAGTTCCTCAGGAGCAGGGAATCTAGTAAATTCCTGGAGTCCGAAGTCCAAGTTTATCCTTAGGTTTCGGAAGGATGTCTTATTTTTCTGTCAGAGCTGAACGTTGTTCTTATCTTGTGATTTTTTAGTATTTAGGCGATCTTCTTTGTTGTCCTTTTGACGTAGGGGATGGTCACTTGTCCTCGGGATTCTTCAGCTTCTCTCTCTTCCTTGTTGCGCTGCCCATTTCTCTTCGTCTGGATCTTGTCTACAGTGTTGCGGTCATAGCCATTCTTCATGAAGGCGGTTTTCAAGTGTCTTCTTTCTTTTGGCAGTTGGGCTGGTTCTGAGAGTATCTCCACTCTGTTGAGTAGCGTTGATGACTCCTTCCTTCTGAGCCGGGTGGTGGTGTGAAGTGGCATGTAGGTATCTGTCGGTGTGGGTGGGTTTCCTGTAGGTATCTGTCGGTGTGGGTGGGTTTCCTGTAGATTGAGTGGCTCAAGAGGTGATCTTTCTTTGTTACGAGTACGTCCAGGAACGGTAGTCTTCCTTCTTTTTCGAGTTCCATGGTGAACTGTTTGAGTTCCATATTCTCTATTCAGCCCAGAAGAAGCCATCATATGAAGTGCGAAAGCTTGGCAACTATTAAAAACTTGTTACGGTTCAACTCGGAAGAAGAAACGGTAAATATATATTCATTGTTTGGTTCAACATTTATCTCCTCTTATTACTCTTCAGGAATTGACCAATACATTTTTCAAGTCAAAAGAAATTGACTCAGTAACTTGAAAGGCCTTTTCAAAACATTTAATTATTAAAGCCACTTCCGTACATTACAATCAAATAATTTAAAAAACAAGAGATAGTCTACTCTCGAACTTCATTAAATGAGAATATTTCTCAAATATTTGGAGGAGGAGGAAATAGCTAAGGTTCTGTCAAAGGAAAACAAATCGGTGAACCAATATGGTTTTAATTTTATAAATTTTTTTTTTTTTGTGTGGATTTAATCCCACATAAATTTTAACAATTTTTAGTGCAAGGGAACAGAATAAAAATCTAACTGTCCCAATCAGGATTTTTTATTCTGTTCCCTTGCACTAAAAAATGTAAATATGTTTGTTTTTTTTTTACAACATTTTGGACTGAATTTCAGGCCTTCTTCAGGGCTATGGGGATAACGAAGAGAGAGAGAGTCAGTCATGAAAGAAGTATGACAAATATATCGTCTTGTACTCAGAGGAGCTAAAACTGCTAGCTACTTATTAGACTCTCGTTTTGGCAAAGGGCAACTACTTCATATTCGAATCATGATGATAAATGTGGTAAAGTAATCCCACATTAGACAATATATTTGTTGATAGAGCGGGTGCCCAGAACGTAGGAGACCTGGGTTCGATTCCCGACTGAGGTAGTGAATTTTTTTCTGGCTCTCTGTACGATTCAAATTAATAATGAAATGTAGGATTATAAATATATTTTGCCAAAACAATAGTCTAATAAATAGTTAGCAATCATAGCTCCTCTGAGTACAAGACGATATATTTGTCATACTTGGCGGTTCGACTCGTAGTGAGGTGCAGGGAACCAGAAAATATTCTCATTTCCCTTGGTGGTGCAGTTGGTAGCACACCAGCTCGGGTTCAATTACTGGCTGAGGTAGTGAGATATTTTTTTTTTTTCTTTCTGGCTCCTTGCACGATTAAAAATAATAATGAAATGTAGGATTACTTTACCACAATTATCATCATGATTTGAAAATCATATTGGTTCACCGATGAGTTTTTCATTGACCAAACCCCAACTATCTCCTCCTCCTGATTATCAACAGTCAACCATCATCCTTAATTTAAATTTTTTTTTTTTATTATCTAAATTATAACTTATGAGGTAGGCATATAAGATAGACATGTAATTTGTGAATTTACTACAAAATGCATTCTAAAATTATTCATATAACTTGTAATCCTATTAATAATTGTTATACAATATACAATAAATGCAAGGAAATAGAATAAAAAAATCTTATTACCTAAGTGTAAGATTTTTAAGTCACAACTTCCTAATTAGAATTCTTGGATATATAAACAAGAAATTTACTATAATGCAAAACTTTATTAAATAAACTATTAAGTCATATTTTAGACAAAATGTAGAGTAAATATAACTTTCTAGTAACAAATAGAATAATATAAATTTAAATTTTTTATACTTAAAATTGGCATAAATATATATGCACAAGTTATAATAATAAAACATCAAATTTAAATTAGGGAAAAAGTATATATTTTTTACTTCTTTCTTCCTCCTCTTTCCTTAAGCTGAAGATAGATGACTGAGTTAGGTGAAATGTTATAAAATGCTAGTGAGTTAGAATCTTTGTAAAATATGCCCTAAAACAAAAACAAAAAAAAATTTCAGAACAAATCATTATTTTTCAATTTCATTAAATTGATCAAAAGTAAGCAAAATTACTAAAGAGTCTGTTATGCAAAATAACTACTAAAAAGAGTCTGTTACACTGGAGCTACACAATTTAAGATTTCCCATGTTTAATTAAAAATGATATAAATAAAAGTAAATGGATAAATTTAATTTAATTTATAAGCTGTAGAAAACCATGAGTGTAAAAGATATAATCACCAACCTTTGCTATAGCTGACAAGAAAGGAAGAGTGGAGGAAGCACTCACCCATCAAGTAACATTTTTATATATTTCTCTTAATGTAAGGACTTAGTATTTATAAATTTATAAGGATTTCTCTTAATAAGAGTACATGTAAAAATATTGTAGAAAACAGATATTAGAAAATTACATTTACACCTAATTTAAGTCTTAACTCAAATAACAATAAAGATTATAATTTGTCTCTAAACCCTCCTCTTTCTTATCCAATTTATTATCCAATTAAAAAAAAAAAAAAAAAAAAAAAAAAAAAAAAAAAAGAATTCTTCGAGAATTTGTGTTACAGGCATAATTACCAAATCTAGTTTCAATATTTAAAAATAAGAAGGTGGGCCCATAATAAAAAGTTAAATTTTACAACTATTTTTTCCTGCACTTTTTTTTGTTATCTAACAAGGATATTAAGATTTTAAAGTTTGGCCTCTCTCTTTGAACCCCCATCGACTGATTTCAGCCATTATAGATCTCATTCAACGGTTTACAATATGAAGCTTAAATGTCTTATTTAAAAAATTAGGGTCCTTGAACGTGTACAACACACACATCCACCATTGTAGGATCGTTAAAAATCTGTTAAATTTTTTGTGAAAGCCACATTATGGTACCAACTTGAATAGCTTGATTTCCTTGTGCGAAATCTACAAAATAATTCTAAAGATTGAAAACTCTGTCTTGCTTGACCTGCTTGATTTTCCAAGTTTCACTAAAGATGTATATAAATGAGAGTAAATAAGGAAATTTATGACCACTAAGTCCTAGGATTAAGAGTAAATTTTGTTAACAAGCATTTTTCTTAAAAATAGAATATAAATGTTAGAAATTACATTTTAGCTTACTCATAAGTGAAATAACATTGAGAATATTAATTTTGGAGTCCCTCTAAGCCCCCCTTTCCTTCATCCGATTTCAACTAAAAATTAAGTCTAAAACAAAATTTGGTTTCTATATTTTAAAATAAGAGGACCTGCCCAATAATTGAAGTTATATTCTTAACTAACTCTCTAATATGATTTTTTTTTCTGTTCATAAATATTATAAATTATTATATTTTACACCTATTTTGTTGTACCCACATAAACCTGCACAAACACACACAAATAAAACTTTAACTGACCATGTTTTTGTCTTCTCCAAGTTCGGTGATGATCTGTTATAATTTTGTGTGTTACCAATGAGAATAGATTCATTAAATTGTACATTATTAAGTCTCTCTATCCATTGATTCTTATCAATATCCTATTTCTAACTCAAAGCCTTCTAGAACTAAGACATAATCACCTCCTAGAAGCTACAGCTTAGCTCCTGTTGTTATACAGATGAATAAAAAATAAGGTGAACTGGTAATACAGCTGTCATGATTGATTATAAAAATTAGGAGAAAATAGTTAATATGATTATTCAACAAATTAGCTGGCAAAATGTATGTAAAACCTTCTCTTTTTTTTGTAATTTTTCATACCTAATTACTGAAATTTGATGCTTCAGTCTAACAGGTTCTTATTAAGTTTATTATCCACACTCAAGTTCATTAAGTCCAAAAATAATTGCTATATTAAAATTAACTGCCTTATTACAATTACTCCATACCCTATCAATCAAATGTGATTGGTCATGGTCCGGTCTAATGAGACGGACAATAGTCTGTTACATGAGTTTGATCATTTTAAGGGCATTGAGTATCTAAATAACATCCATTAATAACAGTCACATTAGAATGACTGTTATTAATGGGAGGATAAAAAGTAGCCTTATTTCCAGCTGACTACATGTACCTTTTTGACAGTAAAGAGTTCGAAATTTTAACTGAATATGAAGATGGACTAATTTTTAATTTTAAATACTTGGAAACTATTCTCTAAAACCTTCAAAGTGCTTAAAAAAACCACATAATCTTTTTATCTCCACAATTAAATAACTTAGGAATACAGATTCTGGTGGACTTATAAATATATAAATTTTCAAAAATTCTTTTTAACAAGTGATATAAGACATAGGAGTATTTTAGTAATCTAAGTAACAAACCACTTCTACAAGGCTCATAAATATCAAGATATGGCATATATTTTTTTATTTAACTTAGCTTTGAAAGCCTGTAATGATTTCTCAGCTAATTCAAAAGTCATCTAACTAACCATGCATTATATTGTTGTAAAATGGAGGGCCATTGTTAGATACAACAGTAAGTGGATAATAAAATCTCATTTAATTTAGAAATTAAGGCTTGATTTATCATGTGGCAACTTCAAGTGGACACATTCAACCCACTTAAGAAAACTGTCATAAAGAAGAAGGTGTTTATCATTTTTAAGATACAAATTAATTCATCCCCAAGCCTTTTCAGTGATTTCCTAAAAGATAAACATGAACATTTCTAACAGTTTCAATATATTTTATTTTACCTGATGTATGACCTAGCTAGGAAAATAGCATAATTGGATCACACATTGCAAGGAGGCAGGTTTAGTATCCTGTAGAATAAGGAAATAGAACAACTGTTCAGACTAGCTCAAACTAGAGAGTTTTACCATGTTAATAGCTAACATCAAAGACTTGATATGGCTCGCAAAGAATGACCTAACTTTATATTTTATTCTGCTAATACCTAGATGATTGTGAGTTAAGATATTGAATTTAAAAAGTAATAAAAATTTAATTCAAGATCTTAACTAACGAGTCTAAAAAGTAATAGTATTATTACTTATAACTCCTAGGAGTTAAAAACTTTTTCCTAAATGTAAGATAATTTTACACTTATGAAGTGGAGATAGTGGTGAACATTATAAAATAATTTTTGGCCTGGATAAATAAAATTTTACATATAAGCACTAAGAATAGAATATTGCTCAATTCACTGTCTTTTAAAGTATGATACACATTATTTATGTTTATTCCATTGTCCATGGGCGACCGAGGTTTATAAAAATATAAATAACTACAATGGTTATTATGCAATAAAATTAAATAGTAGAAAATTATATATAATGCAAATTTTTAGACTCCTTTGACGCTTTTTGCCATTCATACATCAAAATTTATGGTAAACCATTTCAAAATAATTAGTGCATTGTAGAACTCATAGGTATAAAAATCTTATAAGGTAATCATAGAAAAGAAGGACTTCTACTGAGCAATATTCTTGGGTAGAGGTACATTGATGATCTTATAAATTTTTAATTTGCAAGGACTTTTCAGTTCAAAGACATATCAGCCTTGACTTTATCAGATGAGGCATTAATAGTATGATGTCATAAAGCATATAATTTTTGTGATGAGGAGAGACGAAATTTTTAATTGATGCTAATAGTGGTTTTTTGAGGAATAGGGATCATATAAAATATTAAAAGAACTGTTTTGTGATTAGAAGAGAGTTAATTTAAGCTAGAAGCAGTACGGGGAAGAGGAGTGGTTTTGTACAAAAAGAAATCCAGGAAATAGAAATACAATTAACATCAGAAGGCACTGGTTAATAGGTGGGAGAAGAAGGACTAATTGTAAAGAGGTTTTGGGATGAAACTGCATAGCCATGAGAGTTGTTCATCATCAATGGGGTGATGCAATGGGGTTATTGCAAGTGTTTCCCACAATGTAATCTCCAATGGTGAGAAAATTGGTACCATGTTCTTTATGATGATATAAAAAAGAATTGATAAACATAAAATTTGAGCAGTGATAATTGGCTTAAGGAGGACAGCTCACAGTGTAATAGGATGATAGACACTGTATTGATTGAAGGGACTCTAAAGGAGTGAGTAAAAACTCACATACCAAGATAATCTGTCCTGTAATAGTAGTCCCAAATGTTTAGACTGTTGTGTTTAGTAATATTAA
This sequence comes from Oncopeltus fasciatus, assembly GCA_000696205.2. Classification (NCBI taxonomy): domain Eukaryota; kingdom Metazoa; phylum Arthropoda; class Insecta; order Hemiptera; family Lygaeidae; genus Oncopeltus; species Oncopeltus fasciatus. The sequence goes on along the minus strand of KZ807333.1, from coordinate 162,790 downwards.
TATTTGACATTGAGGACCAGTTTGAATTCATCAGTATGTGTCCGAATGCCATTAGCACTCCAAAAGAGGGTAGAAAAGGATTTCTTAGAATGAGGAATCATTTGTGGAAGGTGGGAAAGTCATTTTTGTGATCAAAGTGATCAAAAAAGATAAAACCTGCCATTTCTAATGTTTCTTCTCCAACTTCGTCTGAATATCTCAACACCTTAATCCATTCTTTCCCAGAATTCCAGCCCCTCGTCAACCCAGCTCCTTGCTGTGAGGTAGTTGCCACAGTGGTTGAGGAGCTTCTTATTCTTAAATGTGATGATTCTTAGTTGGGCGGATAACACTAGTGAATAATAGTCCTGGCTCAACATCTCTGTTTGGCAGGGGCACTAATATCTGATAACATCTGTTGTAGACGATGTTATAACATCCCAGCATATCATATTGGGTCCCCAGTTTTAACAAATTAAAGTTAAAAAAGACAAATTTGTCTTAAAGAGTTAAGTCTAAAAGACACTACACTAACCTGAAATGATCTGGCATTTGATTTTCCAATAAATTCAGTTAGTGATTCACTCATTCCATGTTCACTAAGTTAGTAGATTTGACCCTCTCAGTACATTTATTTGAGGGAAATCATTCTTCAAAATACTCAGGAACTATTCAAGGGAACTAAACAAGACACCTTACATAGGACCTAAATCTGTTAAGAATTTTGTACTTGTCAGCTCTCAAGTACAACAAGAAATACTTGAACTCAAACATTTACCTTGCATAATGATAAATGTTCAAGTAAAAACTCTACCAGGCCAAAATCTAAAACTTTTAAGACTGGGTTTATTCAACTTCATGATTATTTATCTCATCACCAATTATTGAAGATTAGCAAGCAAAGATGGAGAAACTGAAAAAACCCTGAAAACTGCATTTTTTACAAGGATAAAAAAAATTTTTTTTTTGCTTTGCTTGATTGTATTTCCTGCACAGCTTCCAAGTATTAGCTACATTTTCTTATAAGGAAGTATAAAATGTCCATACTATTTCTTATGACAATAAGTGGCTCCAAATACAAAAAATTATATTTAATACATTTAGCACTTATAAGATATTTATTTTTGCATTTAGCTTTTAATAAATAAAAATATTGCATAAAAGCTACACACAAAAATTAAATTCTTGGGGAAAAAAAATCTTATTATTAATAATCACTTTTGATACTTTATTCATACCAATAGACACTATAACAGGTCCAATTTTCAACAAAATTAATGGATATCATAAACAAAATTTTTTCAAAATTAAATAAAATTGAAGCTTAGAAAGGAAACATTTTTTCATTTGTTACTTAATTTATAAACATTCTGTTTGGTTTGAACCATAACTAAAATAAAGAAATATGTAATTATATAATATAATGTAATATATAATTAGATTTTCAAGTTTCTGTTATAAGACCAACTCTTCTTGAGATTTCAATCAGCATATCACTTAAGTAGTAGTAGCATAAATATATGCTTCTATATATATATAGAACTTATAAGTTCTATTAAAAATAAAATTAAGTAAGTTTTATAGTGACTATTTTTTTATAGATATTTTCTGAGTTATGAGTTTTCAAGTTTTTATTTTTCCCAACCCAGTAAATTTCTTTATAAATTACTTTTTAGAAAGCAGAGTGGCAAGATTCTAAATATTTTTCATATCAGAAGTTCACAACAAAATATATAAATACTGACTCAAAACTCAGTTATTAATGCTTAGTAAAAACTATTTGTCTATGTTCTACTGTGATGTTAAATACAACTCACTCAGCTGTAGGACGTCTTAAGTATAAAACTATGTTTGAGTGTGATAGCTTTTTAATATATAATTACACTCTTATTTATCATTCAATAATTTCAAATTTTTGTTTCCAGTAAATCATTAGAACCTCTTCAACTCAATCAGGCCCAGTTAGCCAGCAATAAGAACAGTTCTTCATATTTGTAAATGCTACCATTTCATATTTGCACAATGCTATAGATGAAACCAATAGACTTTTCTTAAGAATTTAAATCCAATGGTGCATTGGTAATTCTTTCAAATTATATTTTAAAATGTATTTGCACTTCAGTATACTAACATGTTGGATTTGCAAAGATATAAGGAGAGGACTCCCTAAAACCACCAAAAGAAACCTAAAAAAAAGTTTTCAAGCAGAAGTAGATTAAGAGGTATGCATAGATAGCCTCTCCATTTTCTTTTACATTAATAGTTACATAATTAAAAAAATAAAATAATATA
>KZ807333.1:125102-154203 GCA_000696205.2 Oncopeltus fasciatus | reverse complement strand
TACTCTGTAATAAATGAAAATACAGAGAGAGAGAGAGAGAGAGGAGCAATCAAAAACAAATGGGATAGAGAGTACAGTACAAAAAAAGAAAAAATCACAAGGTGTAAATTTTCGGGGGATCTCTCGCCCTTAGTCAGTGAGGAGTGAAGAGAATCTGTGATTGATAAATATCACAACCGTGAGTGTTTCATTTTCTAAATATATGTTTTATATATATTTATTTATTTATATAGTAAGCCAATTTAAGACAGGATAGTATTCTTCAACTATAACAAACCTGACTTGTTTTAGCACAAGGAAGTATCTAAAATATAAAATTTCAACTCAAGTCAGAATTTATCTTCCTTTCTATATTTGGAATAATATAATCTACTTTCTAGTAAACCTAACTTACTTATTACTTATTTCATTTAAGAACTTAAGTGAATGTAGTCATCAAGGATATTTTTTTAATGTAAATAAAATGTAATGAAAATTGATATTTTAAAAATAATTTTAAGCCTGTTTTAATTATTGATTAACTTATTTAATGCCTACAGGTGGGCCATACTGGCACATACATAAATGAAGATTAAAAGAAGATAATAAATGAGGATACCTGTGTGACTTGTGGAGGTGGTTGAGGTGGTTGTGGAATGGGAGCAGTTCCTGGAGGTGCCATGAATGCTGAAGGGGTCGCAGCAACAACTGGGAAAGCACCTGGGGGGACTGTAATAATTAAATTAAAAAGTAGTCGCTAAATTGGCTAGTGGGTAAATTATGTTTTAATCTTTTGAAATTAATATTTGAAAAAATTATATTGTGGATCTGCATTTACATTCCCGCTCTGTCCGCGGCAGTGTTAATACCGTGCTCCTGAACATCCCTCTTTTTATGTGTGAAAAAGTGCTCAGTTTGCATTGAGAATTTACATATATGAGGAGGTAGAGACAGTGATCACGTAAGTGAATTTCCAATTGTTTTCTTCAACAGTCATCACTGTAGGAGTAAATCAACTTATGGAGTACAGCCCAGTTCCAAGTCAGCTATCAGCTCGAAGGATAAGTACTATCTCCAGAAGCGGCTTACCGGATAACGACCCTGTTGTCTGCCCCAGGTACGAGTGATAGCAGTTTTAAGATCGTAATGTCCTATTTAAATCTAAAAGAAATTAAAACTGTTGTTTCTTTTTATTTTTTATTTATTTTAATTAACTAATTAAGGGAACATGGAATGAGTGATAGGTTTCACCAGCTCTTATCTGGGGAAAAAATGGGGAAAAGATCTTGCCCGGTGGGAACTCCTCCTAACTCGCGCTCCTCCATCTTTTATTCGGGGCCCCATCGATTGGGACCTCTTCCGTAATCTCCTTTCTGACTCTTTAGACCTCAACGTTCCTCTAAAAACATCCTTAGACCTAGATAATGTTACTTATTACTTTACAACCCTTATCCAGAGATGTGCTTGGGACGCTTCTTCCCCAACACCAAAGCCGCTCACCCACCAGACTTCCTCTCCCCACTCATATCCAAGACATCATCTGGTTCAAGCGCCAAGCGAGAGTCACATGCCAGAGATCCCGTCATCCAGACGACCGTCAATTCTACAACCGGCTTAGTCGGTTGGTGAAGCGTGAGTTCAATTCTCACCGGTCAGAATCCTAAAATAACTATCTATCTTCTCTTACAACTAAAGATAATTCTCTTTGGAAGGCCACCCAAAAAATCCTTAAGTTCCAGCCTGTTTCCCCACCTCTTCGTGGTGATGATGGAACTTGGGCTCACTGGTGCCAAAAAATCAGAGTTACTGGCCAAACATCTCTGACAAACATTTATCTCTCAGCCTGATCCTAATGATCATTCCAAACCTACTGGAACAGAAACATTTATTAATGTTCCTCTTCCCATGACCCTCCCTCCTAAAGCGGTTAATACCTCCAAAGTCAAATACCTCATTTCCAAATTACCCAGGCCCAAATCCCCAGGTCATGATCTTATTACCAGTCGTATCTTATGACAACTTCCTAAAAAAACAATCCTTTTTATAACCTACCTTTACAATAGCATTCTCCGCACCACATACTTCCCTCTTCTCTCGAAACTCTCCAACAACATCCTCTTTCCTAAACCCAGTAAACCACCCAACCTTCCTTCCTCTTACCGTCCCATCAGCCTCCTCCCTATAATGTCCAAAATGTTCGAAAAGATCCTCTTGCTGAGAATTATACCCATCCTTGACTCCATGAACCTTGTTCCTAATTACCAATTTGGCTTTAGAAATAAGCACTCCACAATTCAACAAGGTCTTCGAGTTATAGATCACATCTCCCACGCACTTGAGTGTAAGGAATACTGCTCCTCTGCATTCCTTTATGTGACTCAAGCCTTCGATTGGGTTTGGCATAGGGGCTTGCTCTTTAAACTCAAGTCTATCCTTCTACAAACTTACTACCTAATCATCATGTCCTATCTTTCCGATAGATAATTTCAAGTTCGCATTGGTCTACTGAAGCAGGAGTTCCACAGGGCAGTGTCCTCGTTCCTGTTCCCACCTTAACTACATTTTCCAGTGGTCAAAACGCTGGCAAATACTCCTAAATGAGAATAAATCAGTCAATGTCACCTTCACACTTCGCTGAGGTCAATGTCTGCCAGTCCTCCTTAATAAAGTTCCTCTTCCCTCCTTTCCGACAGTCCGCTACCTAGGGTTCTACCTAGACAGTAAACTAACCTGGAAGACTCACAGACAAAAAGACAAGAAATTAATAGACGCTTTGGACAGCTCTACAGATTGCTGAACAGCAGGTGCAGGTTAACAATAGAAAACGAAATAACTCTTTACAAAACATTAATTAGACCTATCTGGACATATGGTATTGAATTGTGGGGCACAGCGAAGCCATCAAACATTAGATGTATCCAGGGGTTCCAGTCCAAAGTCCTTCGCACAATCCTCAACACTCCTCCCTACGTATCCAATAAAACCATCCATTCTGACCTGCAAGTACCTTTTGTTTCCGAGCTCATCCCCTCCAGGTTTGATAAGTTCCACACAAACCTCCAAGGACATCCAAATCCTCTAGTCCTCTCCCTGGCATCCCACGTTCATCCCGACCACCCTCCCCGACGCCTCAAGAGGAGGTGGCCAAGGGACCTCCTACTCCAGCCAGTTTAGTTAAAATACCAAGGGAGTGAATGCACTGGCATTTTTCTCCCCCTCTCACTCCCTCCTTGACTCCCTGCCTAGTCTCCTTCTTATCCTAGGATAAGGAGAAGATGGGTGCCAGATAGTCTATCGCGGGTTAACCTGGGCTCCTCTCTGAGGACGGGTTACGTCCCGGGATAGACGAGCAAGGACAACAATGTACCCCATCAAAAATTATAATGTATAGAATAATGTACAGAATAATTTTTTTTAATAAAGAGTTATATATTAATAATAATTTTCATTTAAAGATACATATCAATAGATATGCCTCAATGACCTTATTTCAATCAGATCTGAAAAACATTTAAAAAAAAAACAGTTTTATTCATCCTAAACAAAAATTGAATACAGAAAGTACTTTCTCAAAATATGCCCAAGCTCATAAATTAAAGCCTGCTCAAGAAACAAAAGTTTCACATAAATTACTTATATTCTTTTCAGATCCTGGATCCTACAAATAACTTGTGACAATGGAAATGAATTCAATAAATCATTAGTAAAAGAACACCCTAACTTATACAAAATTAACATACATTTCACAAGTTCAAACTTGTATAAATATCCAAATATAAATATAAATATCCAAACTCAACTATATAAAGATTTTACTCAACTTTAATTGAACACATAAGACTTTTAGAAAACAGAGAAGAATTCAAAAATGATTCAATTGAAACAAATGTAATACATGCAATTTTGGCATACAATGAAACAATACATTCTACTATATAAATATTAATTCAGTTGTGGTCTATTATCCCACATAAATTTTAAACAATTAATGAGGGAATAGAATAGCCAGGACTCGAACCTGGATCTCCTGCTTTCAGGGTATGTAATGCTTCCATTACACCACCGGGATGAGCTAGATCTTATTAAAATCCCAACACACTAGTGAGAGCCTAACCCACGAGAAAGACGAATACATCGTCTTATGCTCAAAGGAGCTGACATTGTCTAGCTATTTATCGACTCTCGTTATTTACTTTTTAAATTTTCATTTATAAATATTAATTCAGTTATGGTCTATTATCCCATGTAAATTTTAAACAATTAATGAAAGCATACTGGCCCGGAAAGCAGGTGATCCAGGTTTGAGTCCTTGCTGGGACTGATAGATTTTTTATTCTATTCCCTCTCATTAATAGTTTAAAATTTACGTCGGATAATAGACCACAACTGAATTAATATTTATAAATAAAAATTAAAAAAGTAAATAATGAGAGTCGATAAATAGCTAGACAATGTCAGCTCCTTTGAGCATAAGACGATGTATTCGTGGGTCATTCTACCAGATGCCATATCATTCTAAGCATCTATGGCTCAAGACAAGCTTTTATTTATTGATAAAAGCTTGTTCTGGGAGGGATTTGAAACCCCTAAATACAATAAAATAAATTACTTATTACATTATTATTATGCAAATATTTTAATTAGGTTCAAATAAAAAATTATTTTGATATTGTTTTCTTGTTTATATTGAAAAATGTATATTTATACTATTCATTATAGTTTTTTTTTTCCCCTAACTAACAAACATGTAGCTCACTCTTATCAAGTGACTTTTAACAAAATTGGCTAATAATTGGGAAGTTTTACTTAGGCTATTGCTGCTACTTATATATTTAGAAGATAATGTTTTTGTAATTGTTTGCCACTTATAGTTGTACTATGTGCATTTGGTAGATTTATATTAATTATAATAATGCCAGGCTGTAATAACTGAGCTGTTTATCGCCCAAGAACCTAATTATTGAAGAATTAAAAACTAATTTATAACTAAACAATTTTTTATTTTAGCCAACGTTTCAGCCTTCAGGGCCTTCACCAGTGCTGAATATGAAAAAAAAAAAAAAATACAAAAATAATATAGAAACTTGTCTATATGTCATACACTAATCAAGAATAAATAAATGGAAATATAAAACTGTGTGTAATCAACTATATAAAATGGATACTGAACATATTAGAAAGAAATTATTTATGTAAATAATCTAAAGGGTTATTATCACTACCAATGAATATAGAACTATCATACCTTCTATTATCCTTCTTCATTGGTTTCTGCAAACCATCTTCTGTTGGCAAGTGCTTTCGGACATTGTCCATCTTGGCCAAATACATGAGTTCACTGTCTCTGTCTGTATTCAACTTCAGTTGAAGTGAACACATGTATTCGGCCACGAAGATGGACAATGTTCTAAAGCGCTCGCCAACAGAAGATGGTTTGCAGAAACCAATGAAGACGGATAATAGAAGGTATGAAATTATTTATAATATTCTGAAAGTAGCATACCAAATAGGGTGATGGGGAGGAGAGAGACTTATGCCCAACTGTGTCTACATCAAATGTAGTCTATCTCAAATGGCTTGAGGTTTGTGGAAATATCACTGTAGGGAAGTGGGAGAAAAAAAAAAAAAAAAGTATACATTTTATATTGTCGATTACACAGTTTTATATTTCCATTTATTTATTCTTTGTTAGATCATGACATATAGACGTGTTTCTATTTTATTTTTGTAAGTCTCCTTTTCATACTCAGCTGTGACGAAGGCCTGAAATTCAGGCCAAATATTTGGCTAAAATAAAAACTTTTTTTGTTATAAATTAGTTTTTAATTCTTCAACTACCAGGACCAAATTCCTGATAATCCTCTTTTCATAAAGTTTGAAGTTTAACAAATTTACCTCCAAATTTACTCATTTAATTTCCTCATTAATTAATATATATACAAAATCACAAAAAAAAACAAGGACCTCTATTTATATTACCCAAATACTATCAGAAACTTGGGAAAACATATTCTTCTGGATCTCATTATACATTGGCATCTTGGGCAATAAGAGAGCTGAAAAAGCAGCAAAATTGCTTCTAATTATAAGGAAGCATTCCTTAATCAAATGGCACCCATCAAGGTATTGACCTTGGAACCAGAGGATATAATATCATGGCTGAAAGAAAAAAATCCTCGACTGGGATGCTACATGCAAATTTCAAGCAGTATAAAATAATCAGAGTAAAGTGCAAGACATTAAATAAATGACTAAGAAATGGCCCAGCATTAATTGTGAGGCCAGAATGAGAAGGACATATGAAAATTTTCAGTTTATGTAGAAAATTTTTAATTCTGGAAATTATTATTTATAGATCAAAACAGCTGACTAGGGATTCTTACAAGAGGACACAAAGTATCTTAAGACCTTTATAATTTCATGGATATCAATAAACTGACACTGAAGTAAAAAGTAAAGTTACCTTACATCATGGATACATATTATATTATCTTGTATTCTGTAGGCCATATTTATTTGTTTTATAACAAACAGAGTTTATGATTTTATACATTAAGAAAATCCACAGTTGATAGTAAATAGACGTTATATTAAAATTTATTTGGTAGATGTAATATTTTATTACCACTCTTATTTAATAAATCATTTTTAAAGGTGATTAGTGGTTACTCATGAGTATATACTTTCAGAGACAGCAATTCCTGTAAAATATGAGAAAATGAAAACCATTTCAAATCTGAAAGAAAAAAATCCANATATAATTTAATAAAATATTACTCTGTAATAAATGAAAATACACATATCAACAGATAAAATATACAGAATAAAAAATAATGTGTTAGAAAGAATATGTAAGATATAAAAATAGGTATTGAAAAACATCATGAAGTATTTATGAGCATTAAATGAAGTATACTAGTAAAAGTAAGGTTCACATTTACAGCATTCATTAATTTTTCAATAGAACAAGACAAAAATTAAATTAAATAATGTAAAGTTTCAAAAAGGATAGATTAATTTAAAAAGTTGAGGAAATATAGTAACATATTTAGTTTTCATTTGAATCACTGGGATACAAATGTTTAATAATCAAAAAGTTGTTTAAAATAGTATTCTAACTGTGGCAAATATAATATTAACACATACCCATAAGAGGAGGCCGTATTGGAGCAGGAACCATCATGATGGGAGGTTGTGGAACCAGGCCTGGTGGTGGTGGAAGAGGAGCAGGTGGAAGAGGAGGTGCTTTTGCTGGAGGTGGAGGAAGTGGAGGAGGGCCTTTCGGAGCAGGAGCAGAAATTGTCGGAGGTGCTGGAGTTAGTTGCTGACTATTGCTACTCTGTAATAAAGAATATTAATTTTTATTCTGATCACAGATATAAGAGATAAACAGTAGGTCATTTAGCCATAGTTCAGTTTCCAGAGTGCAGACTTGATCTTATATAACATGATTTACTCCTATTCTAGGCCAAATGTATTCAAATATAATAAAACATAAATCCTATTCTATGAAGTAGAAGTTTATAGACTCATGCTAATGAAGTTTCAAAATTTTAAATTCCGAATATTAATTCAAAATGTTTAAAAATAAGTGTTTCTAGGTGTGAATCCCACCCTAAATCCCACTCCTAAACTTTAAATTTTCTGTATTACAAAAAACACCTGTGAAATTGATAAATGTGAGTAAACCTGTGTCCATACTAACTCATTTTTAGAATTCCAGGTTGACCCCAAAATATGATTTAATCAAATTTAATAGTTCTTAAATTCTTAATTTCAACTAGTTATTGTTACCTTATATTTGGATGAAAATTACAGACACTGGATTATTAGAAAATTCTTAATCTGTAGTAGAATTTTAGGTGAACTCACACACATAATTAAATGATTTTGCTGACCACAGAAAACACAATGCAATTATTATTTCAATGCTATGAATCAAATTTCAGAAGAAAATAATGAAACCAAATTCCTTATTTAAGTTTCTTTTTGCAAACTGTTGGATGAATTCATTAATGTCTAAAATAGGCCAAGGGTGAGGGAGAGTTTACAGGGAGAGCAAAATTAAAAATCTTGATATCTTATTTATTTTAGGCCTTGCAACAAAACCAGGTGCTTATCCTGCCCAATTATAAAAACTGGCAACATGTTATCCACTGTCAATACCCACTAAGGTATAAGATCCAATCTTCATCATCATGCAAATACAAAAATATTGTAAACAAGCTTCAATGCAATTATTCTCCTGCTTTTTACAAAGGAAAATGTACTATGCTCCTAAATCTCAGACTTAATAACCCCAGAACATCCTGTTCAAAATCACAGTCCCCTCTCCCCTTAGCAAGTCATGCTGAGAGTCATTTAAGGTGTTTTAAGACATTTTCCAAGTTCAAGTCATTGAACAACTTCCCGATACGGCTTCAGATTTGCAACTGAAGACAAGAGAGTGCGCCTATATCCATTATCCACTATATAATTTTTTTCTTTGTGTGTTCCCTAAACTCTTTCTCCCAACTGTTCTTATTTATTATACAGACATAAAAAATATATGTATAAACTATTTTGGGATGCAATAGCTAGTCCCTTAGTGAAATAGACTTACTAGTCACATTAGGAAATTGGAATAAGACACCTAATGTATTTTGAATTATAATATAATTATAAATAAATCTTTCCCTCAACTTCCAGTCTGAATTTATATCAAGGAGCATTTTCTCTCTAGCTTAATGGAATTATTTACATGTAAATCCCAAAGGGTTACTTTCAATTAGTTCTTGTAAAAGAAGTAAAAGTACTACAAATGCCCCATTCCAAGTTAATCAGGCTTTCTGGTTAAAGAGAAGGGGTTTGCTCCCATCATGCAGTGAATTGCTGATAGACTTTTACTTTGCATGAAAATTTAGTAGGTGAACCTTAAAATCTATAATACATTAAAATTTGCAATGTGTAAGTCATAACAAATTTTGTAAAGCATTAGTTCATATTATTACTTAAATATTTATTTTAGTATAGTATTTTTTATTATGTTTTTGCATGATAATATATTTTATGTAATTATGAATGATACTCCCTGAAGTCACAAGGGGTTTGTCAGAGAACGAATATCATAGAGATATTATTTTCTTTTTAAACATCATAGTCTTAAAAATCTATAGACCAAGAACTTTTTTACTTTTTACAAACACATTACACTTTTGTTAAAATATATTTCATTATTTTACCACTACTAGTAACTCAATAAGATGATTTTCAAATGCAATATTTCTATAATTTTATAAAGAATAATACTGAAAAATGAATACTAAAATATATTTTTAAATACATAAGAAAATAAATATTATTTGTGGTATTTAATCCAACCTTAATTTGATAAAATAAATGCAAGGGAATAGAATAAAAAATCTAACTTTTGAAGCCTTGAAAAATCTGAATAATTTGAAGCTTTTTATCAAAATTTTCCACAATATTTATTTTCTTATACAATAAACACAAGGGAATAGAATAATAAATCTAACTGTCTCAGCCAGGACTCGAACCTGGATCTCCTGCTCACCGGGCTGGCGTGCTAGCCAATTGCATCCCCAAGACTAGCCAGATAACTTATTAAATTTCCTGCCCTCTACTAGGAGCCTAAACCTTTGAGAAAGGCAAATAAATCGTCTTAAGCTCGAAGGAGCTAACATGGTTAGATATTTATTAGACTCTTGTTTTTTGCTTTTATTTATTTATTTTTATACAATAAATGCAAGGGAATAGAATAAAAAATCTAACTGACTCAGCCAGGACTCCTGGCAGGAGATCCAGGTTCAAGTCCTGGCTGAGACAGTTAGATTTATTATTCTATTCCCTTGTGTTTATTGTATAAGAAAATTAATATTGTGGAAAATTTTGATAAAAAGCTTCAAATTATTCCATTATCATATAAAATAATGTTAATGCCTGTTAAAATTAGTTCAATTGTTTAAGTTAAAATTAAGGCATTAACTTGAGAACCTTAGATTTAATAGAAAATAGAATAGAAGGCATCTCTAATTTATTATATCTGAGTAAAATTGGAAGTTGACAATAAAAATGAGAGGAAATATCAAAATTGAACAATAATCATTCTTTCTATTTCATATTTTCTATTTAAGTAAATTATTTATGTCTGAAAAATAATTGAACAATCAATATCAATAGAAAAATTTTACATTAACATACTAACAATTCCAGTAACAGGTTTGGGCCCAATTTTTTCTTTTTCTTCGTCAGGAAGTAATCCCTTAACTTTATGAATTTGATGAATTTGTTCTTCAATGGTGATGTTAGCCCTGGCAGCTCTAGTAGCAGCCTCAACACTTGATGTATGACCATCCCATGTTACCTAAACATGAATAATATTAATATACTTAAAATACAACTATTTCCCTAAATTGGGTGATTTGATTAGGATAAAATCTTTTCGTAACATGAATAATAATAAATACATGATGTTTTTAAATTAATGAATATATGATAACTAAAATAAGTGGACCCCCTCTACCCCCCTCCCAATTCTGCTACAGATTTATGCTATTAACTCATTGAACAGTTTTCAAAAAGCATTTTAAATACCTAATATAGATGGAACACAGAAAGGCATTNTAAAGAATCTATTTCAATCCTCACTGACGAAGTGCGAGAAGTATCACCCAAAATTTCACTCATTGTATTTTTTCTTTTTGTGTGTTCACTATACTCTTTATCTAACCGGTTCTTATTACACTCTCATACACGAACACGAACACACGCACAAACACACAAACACACATACATACATATATATATCTTTGATTTAATCATATTTTAGTTTCTCTAATGTGGGATCCGTTATGATGTGAAAAAATATTTCAAACGCAGCGTCATGGTTCTACTGTAAATAACTTGATTTTCTAATGTTTTATAATCGATATTATTTTCATAGTGTATCTTCAACTGTTGCATTATTAATAAAGAAAAAATAAATAAATCTTCAAAAAATAAATTTCTATAAGCTTGTAAAACATGAGTTTATAATCAATAACACATGAATACAATGAGATTTTAAACAGTAATACATGGAGTGGCAATTTCTAGTACACATGAATGTTTATTTGCTTTAATATAAAATTAAAACACAGAAGAACATAATGATATTTCGGTGGAAGAAAATATTAAATAAAAAATACGAAAACAAAATTTGTGTGCATTATTTTAATTTGATAGAAGTTTCTCGCATAAAAATAAGTCTTACTAAATCAATAATTTGATAGCATATCATTTTTTTATCTTGATAAATTTCAGAATCCTTTTTACATAAAGATTTATCAACATGAAACCATTTTCCAATTTTAAAAAATGGGGTCTAATATATGGGAAATGTTTTGGACAGTGGCATGGCAAAATGATAAGTTCACACTCTAATTCAATGATTATAATTTTTCCCTTATTGTTAAGACTTAGTTTGGAGTCATTTGCAGGACACCTCAACCCAACAGAAGGTAAAAGCCTCTTACTGACTTAATACTGAAAAATGAACAACGAACAGTTCAACAGATGTTCCTATAGATACATTGATAATGTAAATCAATTGGCATAAATATAAGAAGTAAGTAATTGAATGCACAAGTTATAAAATAAATAAGTTGAGTGGTCCTTGTAAAAGAATTATGCACAAAGAGGTTTACAGTAACTAGAGTGTATATGTATACTGGTGGAGGAAGACCTGGAGTTAATATTGTGATTCCAGGAAATATTGGAGTGGTTGAAGTTTCAGATTAACAAGGAGTGGATGTGAAAGTGGTCTGCTTAGGGCCATGTATTTGTATAGGGGATGTTTTGGTGCATGCTGTAATCTTGCATTTGATATCCTGTCAGAAAAAATCAAAACAGGAGTCACAGAAGCATCCTGATTGAGTAAGATGCTAACCTACACATACAATTAGAGGAAGAAGAGACAAAAACAAAAAAGTTAACGAAATCACTGGAATATAAGTTGGAAAAGGATTAATACATAGTAAATGAAAGGATTCCCGTCTGCCACATTAAAAACAAAGAAAAAGTCATAGACCTGATTATAGGAACAAATATATAAAGGGGATAAGATTTAAATTCCTTAAAATTAAAAAAAGAAATATTGAAAGATATTTTGTAAAGGAATAAAATGGAAATGAACAGGGAGTGAATATGGATATTACCTTGTCATCTTTTTTCTTGTCTTCCTCTCCTATCTTCTTACCAATAGCAGTTTCTTCATCACCAACACCAAAAATATCGGTACGCCTCTCTGCCAACTGTTTTAAACTTGCCTCAATAGCAGAACCTGTAAGAAAACAAGACCTTATTAATATATTATTAAGAGATTTCTAGCTCAGTACTATTACAAGTTAGTATCTCTTCACTTCTTGCTCCTTGTGATATTTTCTTTTGTGTGTGCACTACACTCTCTATCCGACCTGTTCTTGATTGCTATATATCGCAGCTGTGAGTGTTTCATTTTCTTTATATNCAATGCCAATGCAGCAAAAACTTTATCTTTATATTTAAGGTAATCCCCCCTTAATACCATCCTGATTACGCTAAATAAAAAACTTTATATGAACGTGATAAAGAGTGCAGTGAACACACAAATAGAAAAAATTGCAAACAGTAAAATTTTCAGAGATTTCTTGCCCTTCCTCAGTGAGGAGTGAAGTCTCACTTCACTCCTCACGGACAAGGGTCGAAAAATCCCCCAAAATTTTACTGTTTGTAATTTTTTTCTTTTTGTGTGTTCACTGCAATCTTTATCCCACCTGTTCTTGTTTGCTATATAGCAATATACAAAACATAGAACATTATGTATTTATCACAGCTGCTATTTCATTATATATAATACACAGGTAGCAATTTTAGATTAGACAGTAAATTTTACTAGTAAATAAATAGTAAACTTTTGTTCCAAATATTAATATGCTAAATACATTAGTTTTATCTCATTAATGTACCTCAATTGTAGTATAGAACATGATCAAATAAATAAATGAATTATTATAATAAAATGCAAGTGCTGATGTTGAAAGAACATTCTTTATGAAAACTACCAGTTAACTTTAGGAGAGAACTTTATTATGTATTTCAATATTAACCCTTTAACGGTCATAAGGAGTGGACATTGGAAAAATAAAAGTTGCCTGAATGAAAAAATATGACTGGTGGACAAAATTTCAATGATAAAAAAATTAAAATCATGATGGTGAAAGTATCGCCTCTAACTTATAAAGGGTTAAGACACTTATGATGCTGTGAATAATTAGATGCTTACAGTGCTGTAACTATTCTGAAGCTGACAAATTTGACTATTTTTGAAGGGAAAACTGAATTAAAAGGCTATACTGTTTTTAAAGTGACAGTGCCAAAATTAAAATATTGCAACATTTCATATTTTAGTTCTTTATAGATGTTCACTGTTCCTGATTGTTTTAGCTTTATGACAGGACACTATATAATAACACGTCTCAATTTGAATTTCATTATATAAACACTATTCTAAATATAAGGGACTATAGTCTTCAACATGTCTTTGCAATAATGTGTTTCTTTATATTGTGACACATAATTCCCTGAAAAGAAAGTGCCCAGACCGATTCTGAACATCGGAAGATATCATTTATCTATATTAAGAAAACACTTATTTTATTTTACAGCAGTGAGTATAAATTTTTATTTATTCAGTAAATTTATGAATCTAATAATACTCACTGTGAATAAAAAAATCGATAGAAGAACATCATTGTTTAGTATGTTACGAGATATTTGGTATTTAAAAAATTAATTTATATTTGTATTAATCAAATATTAACTTGCTATGTTTGAGTTTTTTGAATGTATGAATTATAATTTATCTGATAAGTATTTGAGTAATTAATAAGTCATTCATGATCTTTCATTTTTTGTTAAAAAACTGCACAAGATAGCTTGCCTTCTTGAGTCTCAGCATTCTTACATTGAAGATCTAGTCAAATTTAAAAATAATTAGTGAAATTTCAGTTTATTAAGTTCACAGTCAATTTCAATAATTAACTTTATTTAAGATAATAACTACTAATTAATATGTTGATGTAGAGAGGCCAATCTACTGTAGAAAAAGCTTTAAGTAAGAATATCCCAGATTCTCAAAAAGTGCAAGATCAGAAGCACAACTGACAGAAAAATGGCTAACATTCTCCCTAACTTCAAGTATAAACTGGGACTCAGGATTCCAGGGATATATAACATTCTGTGCTTATATGGGAAATTATAAATTGAAAAAACTTCCTGACACAAGGCTGAAGGAATACATTCCATACGCGCCAGTCCACTGCCATAAATACCTTGCCAGACAGCCCATGGTCATCCGAACATATCCAGGTCTTCCTGAATATTGATAACCACCACAGGCCGGCTGTCATCCTGTCAACATTTGACCCGGCCACCAGAGAACCACACATATTTTAGCTTGCTTTCCTTCTTCTTCTGGTGTGCCAATAGTAGAGGCGCTTATATGTGGGGCTCATGCTCTCGCTCAGGTAAATAGGATGGGCATCATTCACCTCCCAGCCAATATGCCTGGTAGTCAGGTCCCTCTTCACTCTTCTCAATCTGACAATCTCGTCCCTCATAGATTGCTGAACGAATTTTGCTAACATAACCAGCAAGCAGTCTAGGATCATACTTTTGCTGGCAATACCACTCCACTACATCAATATCTTCTGGAGCGATCTTTAGACCCAGACTGGTGCCTATACTCATCACCAGACCAGCGGGAGTTACACCAGGTACCAGTGTGGTACCCCTCAAACTTCGATAAATCTGGAGAGTAATTCCTGTTGGGCGTGATTCGGACTCACCTCCAGTTCAGTCACCATTGACTTCAATGTCTTGTTTTCTAGCATTAGTTTCTCAAAAACTTTTGTCTGGGCTTCTAATCTGTTCTCTATACTTTTTAAAAGCTTAGCATTTTCAAAAGCAGCATCATTGTTTTTATTAAGAGAGTTTTTATACTCTCTTAACTCACTAGCAATGCCGCTTTTTAACTCGCTTATCTCTGTTGAGAGCACCCTCATTGCCTCCTGAATATAAGTAAATAGATTACCTTCCTCCATAGATTTAGCTGGTGAGGTCTTCCTAGTTTTCCTACATTTATCACATGTCCAGACTTTGTGACCTCTGAGACTCAATATCTGAGTCATCAATACCACAAAACTTTCCGTGGTAAATTAATTTTCAGGTAATATAGGCTAGAGAGCTCTTGTCATCCCTATTAATAGCGTATTTACACACCGGGCACTGCACCATTGTTTATTTATTTTAAAAAGCCCAGATAAACAGCTTGCAAGATAAGACGTAGGCTGGGCGTGTCTACTAGGCAGAAAGGAGAGCTATGGAGAAGGGCTAATGCTTAGAAGACTACTTACTGACAAGATGAAACTTCTGATAAGCCCCCTCATTCCGCTACTCACAGCAAATCCCGGTGTAGATTGAAGAGCCATAAGATGTCACACAAAATTCAAAACTTGTGAAGATCACTAGAAACTTAATTCAACTCTGTGCGAAAAATCAAAATCTCATGTTGAACCTTTAAGATAGCGATTTAGTACGGAGCCGAAGTGCACTGGTTTTCCATTTAAACCAGCACTTCCAGCTAAAATTCCAGTTAAATCCCATGATTTAGGTCAGAAAATTATTAGTGTGGCTTAAATGGCGGTTCCCTTGAGTGGGGAATGTGGAGTTTGTTACTCTAATATATTAATACATGCCATCTATAAAATTATTTTATATTATATTAATTTAAAATGCTTGTTAATAATAGTTTTTAGATACTTTAGTAAATTCTCATTTGGTATTAACCAATCAATTTTTAAGGTTAAGTTATCTAGTCAATTATATTTGCCCAGTCAATAATAAAAGCAAAGTTTATAAAAATATCTGATTCAGTATTAATTTGTTTTTCAGTTATTAAAATATCCGACCTTTTCCACAAGTACTATCACAATAATATTCAATTGGTAGAACTAACACTTTAAATTTTTTTAAAATGTAAATTTGCTGGAACTTAACTTCAATAATCACTGAATTGATGGTTGTCAACGTAATGAAAAAATGTAATCATGTCGTCAGATTATTTATCCAGAATAATTATTCTAAAAGCAATTAGAATAATATAAACAAATGATACCCTACTAATTGCTTTCATTATTTTTATTGAATTCACACAATAATGGTAATAATCAATGATTTATGTAAAATATAAATAATAGGGCTCTAAGTTGATTTCCTAATTTTAGTAAAAATTAGGAAACAATAAAGTAAATTTGAAGTATGTAATTAATAATTTGATATTATGATTTTAATGATTAATTGAGTATAGAGATAATATAAAAAAAGTTCTTGCCTCCAGCATAAACAGTTTCCTGATTAATACGGTCTTGAATATGCTTATCCCGTTGCTCAACCCACCTAGGATCAAGTAATCCAATCCTCATATGTTCCTGTACCTTGTTGGCAGGGATCTTTTCACTAGTCAGAGGTGATATAAGATAGTTATCTGGGCCTTTTGTTATCTTCGGATCTAAAATAAAAGTAAAAACAACTTAATAAATAATAGTAAAAATTATTACCTATTACTTATTTTCTATAATTATCTTAAATATAGAATAGGCAAAATTTTGAATTACATAAATATTATTGATACTGTAATTATGATTTACTGAATAATATAGAAGGGGTCTCAACATGTATGTTTCACGCCATACTGTACTTTTTGAGTTGAAACCGAGTCTTGAATGAGAGCAAACTGAGCTTATGTTTAGAGTATTAAATCTTATTTTATTTTTCAAATCTTGCTTTATTTATTAACCAACAAATATAAATGAATTATGTATATTTTAATTTAAAAAATATTTAAATAAAAGAAGGTAAATAAGTTTAAGCAATGGACTTCTTGACACTTTCAATGCTTAAATTGATTTTAAAATAATGAAATTTATTGCATTTGGAAAAAAATCATTAATGGAATGCATATGAAAATATAATGGTTTTAAAATTAATACTAAATCAATTTTCAAAATAAATAAGGGCACTAGCCTTCAAAATCTTAATGGCAATAAGATTCTTAATGAATAAGAACAACTCTTTATTTTACCAAAGAATTTTTTTTTAAAAATGGTTTAGTAGTAGCAAAGCCTATCTTGTCATCATAAGAAATAATCCAGTACTTAAAAAAAAACCACATTTTTAACTAAGCCACTTATAAAATTGTTGATCCCATATCAGGGGCTAATCCAATAACATAAAACTAATTTACACTGCTAGGATTATGAACAAACTGACAAAGAAAAACAAGTTTGCTATTAACTAATCTAAGCTCTTGAGATAGAATCAATTATCCCAAAAATATTTCCATTATATGAAAGAAGTTTTAAACAGGATACCAGTTCTTTTTTTTGTCCTAGATAAAATTATTCTCAGAATAGCTTTTGTATCTGCTTGTTTAACTTTTAAAAACTAAATAACACCAATTTAAGACACTACATCATATTCAAGACCAAGTCACTTCTCCTAGAGTTGGCCCATCCATTGCAATTTAATTTTTTGAAAATACCATACATTATTCAACTGTAGTAATCTTCAAATACATAAATGTAAATTATTTTAATTTAACTTTTATTTCTGTTATTCATCTTTTTTATTGCTGATGTAAAGCAATAGAATAATTTATTTTTAACTATTTTCGTATTAAAATGTATTACTTAAAATTAAACTTTTATAATCGCATTCTGATGAAATTGGTTCCATCTATTTTTGTCCTAACTGCCAAGAATCCTTGGGGTTTTGCTTGACCCTGGGAGAGGCAGTATCACATATTGTAATATGTAATATTAATAATATCATTATTAATATTACTCAATTCAATTCAATTTATTTGTTGCTATAGATTTTTTTCTAAAATAACAATTTCTTATTTTAAATTTATTTATGGATATATTGTAACAATAAATAATTATAAGATTATTTTGGTTTTCTTTATTTCTTTCAAAACTCTTTTGCTCCTTTCAAGATACAGTAACAAATTTAATTTTGTACTACAAAAAACTTAGTTGATTGCGATATCAAAGGCCATAGGGTTTAATAAAAAATGACAATGTGAGTAATGAAATAAATCATGTAAACTCAGATTAATTATTTACTGCTATTATTTATTTTGGTTCATTCATTTTCATTGATGTAAATTAATTATAAATTAAATACATAATATTAATTGATTTAAAATTATATTATTTTATACTTCAACTTATATAATTTCATAAACAATAAATAGAAATGAAGATTCTATGGCACTATAAGTTACATAGGTAAAGTAACTAGTAATAATAATCCTAATTATCCCATTAATAATTTAAAAAGTTATTGACCATTATTTAATTTGGATAATCTCTAAACTCCCTCTCCCTATTAAACTTTTTATCCACAAAGAATCCTTTCACATTTTGCATAAAAAATGTCCAAATACTGCATCATATAAATAAATAATCAAATTGTAATACACTTATTTATTTATTTCAATTAAATATACTCATTCATTTATTTCAATTGAATTTAAATACAATTTTTTAGAAGAGGCGGGACTACCAAACCAACTTAGTTGCATGTTCAAAAGGAGAGTTTGTTGACCGTAGATATTATTCTAAGATGATTTTAGTTGGGGTTCGGTCAAGGTAGATCTAAAAAAACACAAATTTGTAAAATGTATTTTTTAATAAAGGATTATCTGCCAATGTTTCGGCTTACATTGTAAGCCATCTTCAGGGCTATCATGAAGATGAGAGAGGACGTCCTGTCCCTAAGTTCACATTTCCATGACTGGGAATTTTTAGATATCTTCCTTAATAATCCTTTTTCTAAAATTGTTATAGATTATAAATTCTAGAAATATACTTCTTCACTTATTATATTCTACACTCTAAAGCTACACTAATGAAGATAATACAATTTTAAAACCGCAGCTTATGAAATCATTACCCTAAAAAATAAAGATAATTTTAAAAATAACTCACTTTGTTTTGGATTGTACCCTTTCTTAACAATAACTTTATCTGGAGCAGGAGGCAGGGGTGGCTGCATAGAAGGAGCTGATTTCTTATCTGTTTTAGTATTAGTAGCTGAGAGTACTGCCGGCAGTTTTCCTTCTGCTTGTTTGTCAGCCCGCAAGGGAGGTCCTCTCTCATCTTCTTCATCTTCGCTTTCTGTAGATGATTCCTCTTCCATATCTTGTACCTGAACACAGCAAATCATTAAAAATAAAGAAACATTTACACCGCAGGCACAACAGGTATTTTGTTAACAGTAAAAACTTCAAATGATAGGTTATTATGTTGTTATATCAATGTCTGGGATCAACAATGCCTGAAGCTGGAAATGGATCTGAAAGTATTAGGTTAAGGAAGGGTGAGACAAAAAGGGACATAATTCACAACTCTATCATCATAGAGGCAATCTGTACGTCAAGCCTGTTGAAAAGCCATCTTGGAGGAACATGAGATATGATGGCTTGGTCACCTACTCAGGGTGCATGAGGACAAAATCGGAAGGGAAACCTTTTAAAATAAATTCACAACATTTAATCAATTTTTGTAAAATAAAAAAAAAACATTACCCGTTAAATAAAAAAAAATTGTTTTTTCAAGAAATTGTTTGTTTACCTGAGTATTATCACCTTTATCAGCAATAGGTTCTTCTTTATCACTTTCTTCTTGCTCAGCTTCATCATCACTACCAGCAGTTTGCTCAATGTCTTCACCACCATTCTCCATAATTCTTTCCTTTTCACATCATACATATTAATTAAATGATTAACAAAATATTCAAGAAATGATTAAATAAATATATACCTGCATGAGAACTCGAGCCCCTACTTCATCAGGGGTAGTAGGAGGAGGAAAATTGCCTACTTCACCAGGGACATAATCCACTGTCTCCACAACAACAAAGTCATGCCAATCTATTTGAGCATAAGCCACTAGGGACACAGAGAAGTATATAAATTAAATTTTATTTTGACACTAAAAATATTAATGATGATAGCTTTATCTTATGTAAGAATACTACTGGCTCTTACATAAGATGACAAAATATAATAACAAAAATTATTATAAATATATAAAACATTCTAACAATGGTAAATTTATACATTCCCTTTTTACCAATTTCCTATTCTGGAATTTCAATCACTGGAAATCTCGTCCTGAGGATATGTTTAATTAATACATAAAAAGAAATATACGTAAAAGAAAAGTAGTACATCTTAAGACACTTTCTGAGAATATAGCAAATGCTAGATCAAGTTAATGGAAGAAAAAAAAAGCCAAAACATGGAGACAGACCATATTTAAATAGGAAATGCAAATAACAAATATCTGACCCTGAACATAGCTTACAGATGAGGATTTACAAGATTGATTAGAGGGGCGGCCTGTGGATAAAAGGTCTTATTTGACAATTCAAAGCAA
Organism: Oncopeltus fasciatus; assembly: GCA_000696205.2. NCBI lineage: Eukaryota > Metazoa > Arthropoda > Insecta > Hemiptera > Lygaeidae > Oncopeltus > Oncopeltus fasciatus. Next base: position 133,702 of record KZ807333.1, on the reverse strand, counting down.
AAATAGAATGTGTCAGATTCACACCCCTCTACAGTGCCCCATAATTAAAGAGAGAGCAACAACACAACTGACTTCCTGAAAGTAGGACCATTTCTTTAGATGAGAGGGCAGAGCTTTCAATGTGAGGTGATAGCTTCTACTTTGATCAGCATCAGAAATGGCTGATGCTCGCATGGGAGGATCCATCAAACTGACAGCACACAGAGGGTTCCTGGGGGCAAGTGACCTTTATGTCAGGCTCCTCGGTTAAAATGTGAGAGTGTGAGGAATCTCCAAAGTTCATATAGAGCTCATTGCTAGTGTACTTGGAGATTTCTGAGCTGACATAAGTCTCAAACATCAGAAATGCAATGCAAACTGACAGGCCAGCATTTAAATTTATGAAGCCTAATACCTGGGATTCAGTCAACTAGCTCTGAGTGAAAACAGATTAGTGTTAACAAAACAATTTTTATGATAGCTAGCAATTTAGCTACTCTCTGAATTTCAGGCCTGAATCATTTTAGATTTTAAAAAAACAATAGTAAAGGGATGGAAAGAAAAAAAAAAACAACCCATTTTATCAAATTCAAGATTTCAAAGGACTGAGAAAGTTTTAATCCTACCTAATATTTACAAATAGTTAATAATCCCTTCAGAGCATTCTCTAAGCTTATTAAATTTCATTCTCATTTTTTTAACTAGTGAGTTTACTACTCACTAGTTAAAAAAAAAAAAAATCCCCACCATAGTTATTTGTTTCATAAAAGAAACATTACAGTACCCTTCAAAGTTATCATAACTTGAAGGCATTACTAGAAAAAAATTTTTTACAGCCGCTGATGAAATTTTTGATATTATTAAATATGAAGGGGAAAGAGCACTGTATGTTGTTGGCAAGAAAAATTTAGTAGTGGAGATCGATGTTGGAATGGAAGAAGGGCGCTGGGAAACCATTAATGGATATTGATGAGGTTCTGTAGGTAGTTCTTGAGTCCAATCCATCCACAAGTACTTGCAAATTTGCCATGGAGTGTGGTGCATCCAAAAGATAATGTTAGTCAGTCGCCTTCCACTTTCCATGGGGAAGGTGAAAAAGATCATTAGAATGGTTCCTCGCGAACTTACTCAGCAATCTCATACCTTATATTCTCCGTCTTCATTGGTTTCTGTACATCCTCTCCCGTTGGCGAGCGCTTTCGGACGACACTGTCCATCTTCTGGCCGAATACATACGTTCACTGTCACGGTCCGTATTCAACTGTGTTTTTCTGTGTGTTAGTTGTGTCAGGTAGCTGTAGGGGTCACTTTTGTCGGTGGTCAGGTATGTTGCATGTGCGAGTTGAGGGTCATCGTCCATTATTCCAGGTATAAGTTGAGGTAGGGATTAGTTGTAATCCCCTTTGTTGAGGTGTCCTAAGTGTTTCGAAAGTTTTTTGTAAATGTGTTTGTTTGCCTATGGATTATGCTGTCTTCTGTCTTTTTGCGTTGTCGTTGGTTTGTGCGTCGTCTGTTCGTTTGCGTTTGTGTGTTCGTTTTAGTAATAATAGCGGTCTAAATATTGTGTCCGATTGTGTGTTAAGTTGTTCGTTAATTATGTTCTTGTCCGCTGTCCTTGTCTTGTAGATTTCCATATTTTCTAATATGTCCATCTTCCGTCCCTTCTGTTGTTTGTGTAGCAATGTCATTGTTGTTTTTATGTCGGTGAGGTCGTGGCCGTTGTCTTGTAGGTGGTTTGCGTAGTTGGAGTCCCGTTTTTGTCGTTTGTATGCTCGTGCGTGTTCGTCAAATCTCGTTTTTAGTTTTCGTCCTGTTTGTCCTATGTATGTCTGGTTGCATGTGCACGTTAGTTTGTATACTCCGCTGGAGTTGAATGTTTCAGTCTTTATATTGTTCGTGTGTAGGTTGCGTTTTAGTGTATTGTCTGTTTTTAATGCTGTGAGTATACCTTCTTTTCTAAATAGGTTTGTAAGTTTGTAAGTTTCAGTGCCTGTGTATGTTATTGTGTATCTATGATTTGCCTGTTCTTCTTGTTGTCCGTTCGTGTGTGTTTTGTTGTTGTATTTCGTAAGTAGTTTGTCTATAGTGGTTTGTTTGTATCCGTTGTTGTGCGCAATTGTGTATATCGTCTGTAGTTCTTTGTCATAGTTTTCTTTTGTGAGTGGGATTGTCTTCATTCGTCGTATTAAATGTCTGAATGCTGCGAGTTTGTGTTGTGTGGGGTGGTTTGATGTTGCGTGTATGGTAGTGTCAGTCGCTGTCGGTTTTCTGTATATTCCGTAGGTTAGCTTATCGTCCGTCCTTGTAATAGTTATGTCGAGGTAGTTGATTGTTTTGTTGTTTTCTTTCTCCATTGTGTATGTGATGTTGGGATGTAAGTTGTTTAGGTCTGTTAATATGTCTTCTCCATTATCTTGTGAAAGTATGCAAAGTATGTCATCTACGTACCTGTAGTAGTGTTTTATGTTGTATCTTTCTATAAGGTTCTTAATGTGTGTGTCTTCTATGTGTTGTATAAAAGTCTCCATTAGTACAGAGGAAGTTGGGTTTCCCATTCCTAATCCGTCTGCTGGTCTGTAAAGTTTGTTGTCGAATAAGAAGTAATTCTGTTTCAGTATTGTTGAGGTTATGTCTGTCAGTTCTTCTATGAATTGTTCATCGTAAAGGTCCGTTAGTCCGTTTTTTAGTATGTCTATGGTTTCTGTTATTGGTATGGAAGGGTATAAGTCTTTTATATCATATGATATAAGTCTTGTCTGTTCTGTGATTGTAATGTCTTGTAGTTTAGTGATCAGGTCTGTCGTGTTCTTTATTGTGTATGTGTTGTGTAGGTTTAGAGATTCTTTAATTAGTTTTGCGGTGTGTGTGGCGAGTTTGTATGCTGGTGCCGGTCTGTAGTTTATTACTGGTCGTATTGGTATGTCTGGTTTGTGTATTTTCGGTTGTGCTCGTAGCGTTGGTGGTCCAGGATTCATGTTAATGTATTTGAAGTGAGATCCGTCTAGTATGTTTGGACATCGTTTAATTGTGTTTCGTATTTCTCGTTGGTATGTATCTGTGGGGTCTGTTTTTAGTTCTGTGCATTTTGTTAGTCTAATGAACTCTTCTGTTTTGTTGTTGTAATCCTGTGTGTGCATAATAACTGTCACGTTACCTTTGTCCGCTTTGGTCAGTGTTAGGTTGTTGTCGCGGAGTTTTTTCTGTATGTTTCTAGTTGTCTTGGTTTCTGTCTGGTTATGTTTAGTGTGGATTCGGTGCTTTATGTTGTTGGTCAGTAGGTCTGCTACTCTGTGTCTCATCTGTTCTTGTTTTTCTTGTGGTAGGTAAGTTATTATGTGTTCTGCGTCTAGTATGTTTGTTTCTATTTGTTTCTGTATATTCGTGTATTGTAGATTATGTTTGAGTCCCTTTTCCAATGTGTCTGTTTCGTCTTTGTTGAACGTGATGTTTGTTAGGTTTACTATGCGTTTGTGAAATGTTTGGTTGTTCCGTTTTACGTCTGAGTTTTTTGTTTGTTTAAGTCGTAGTTTTGTGAGTTTTTTATCCATAGTATCGTACTTTATTGTCATTTCTGTTTTTATAATGTCCTTTATGCAGTGTAAGTATGTAGGTAGTATGTAGTGTAGGTTTAGTTGTGTCAGTTTGTTTCCTGCCTCTAGGTGTAGTTTGTAAATTTCGTTGTTCAGTCTGTTCTTTTTAATGTATAGTGAACGTATTTCTGTTTTAATCCATAGTTTTTGTGCTTTTATTTTTGTGTGTTGTGCTGCAAATGATTTTGTGTTTATGTTTATTGTAGCGTATCTAGGTATTATGTTGTGTGACTTCGAAACACTTAGAACACCTCAACAAAGGGGATTACAACTAATCCCTACCTCAACTTATACCTGGAATAATGGACGATGACCCTCATAACTCGACAGACCTGATCGCCGACAAAAGTGACCCCTACAGCTACCTGGCACAACTAACACACAGAAAAACACAGTTGAATAGGGACCGTGACAGTGAACGTATGTATTCGGCCAGAATCTTTAATAAAAGATGGACGGATAAAAGATGGACAGTGTCGTCCGAAAGCGCTCGCCAACGGGAGAGGATGTACAGAAACCAATGAAGACGGAGAATATAAGGCATGAGAGTTCTATATTCATTGGTGGTAGAAATAATAATTACTCAGCAATCAGCTAAGAGGTTAGAAATGTGCAAAAATTCATTAAAAAGACCCATCTGATAAAAGATTTTACCAGAAAAATGTCACCAGTGATGAAAAGTGGATTTACTGGAAAAATCTGAATACCTGTAAGCAATGGCTAGATCACAGTCAAACTGCTTTCTGGTTGCTGCAAGAGGGCAATGGGAAAAAAAATCCATTTTTAGCATTTTGAGCGTATTATTCATCACGAATTAGTTCCTAATGGATGCTCTATGAATTCTGAACACTATTAACAACGTGAAACATTATGCATGGAGTTGTATGAGAGATACACCAATTGATTTGATAGTCCAGACCTCGCACCATCAGATTACTACTTGTTTTGATCCAATGCACATTTTCTTTAAGATAAAAAATTTGATAACTTTGCAGAAGTTGAAAAGGTTCAAGAGTTCTTTGATAGCCATTTCAATGAATAGTATCAGCAAGGGAACGAGCAATTGACAAATGGCGTTAGATAACAATGGACAATACTTTGAGTACTAATTGTATTTTACATCACAGATATAATAATACGAATATTTGGTTGAAACAAATATTATTTATTTTATACACCCCTTTGCTTTTATCAAATTAATTGCAATGAGATGAAATGTTTTGACTGTCTATGCATAATAAGGAGGTGAGAACTAGTAAAGAGAAGAGGAGGATGAGGTAGGAAACTGGCCTAATTGTAGGATATGTTTGAACCAAGAGACTGCTATCATCACTCTACTTAAGTCTTACATTTAATTACTATTTAATATTAATACTATTGTTTATACTTAATTATGTACTAAGATGATTACATTTTGACCTTATAAGTAATTATATATCATACAAAAAAAAAAAATTATGTCTGCAGGACAAATTGTTCAGCAAAAATTACTAATCCTTACTTTCAGAAGTAAAAGTCTGGATTAGTATTTTCTGAACATTACACTTGGTTAAAAAGCTTAAGATAAATACAGTTTCCTCATTATCGTTTTTTTTTTAAGCAATGCATAGCATAAATTGTTTTCACAAAAAACAGCTAAAGCATAATTTTATAATAAATATATTATAAAGCAAGTGGGAAATAAAGATAAAGCAAACACATATAATATAAGCAAATTATATTGACACCAATATTAATATTATTTTGTGCAAAAAAAAAAAGAAAAATCCCCACAAATAAAAATACACTTATTATTATAAAGTATTTTATGCTTTATAGGTGAAAAGCAGCCCAAATAAAAACATTTTTCATCAATAAAGAAAAAAAAAAGTTTTTGAGATAGGTTAACTACATATTAACAGAGTTTTTCTTCACTCTTATTTCTACAATATTTCCCATTTATATTTTATGTATCTATAACCCACAAATCAAATGATATTTTGCTGAAGGAAAATTAAGTTAAACATAAACTATGCTAATGTTAACAGAAAAAGTTATTATATATTAAAACCTTCAACATCATGAGCAATTTTTTTTTTTTTAGAATAGAACAGAAATATTCCTATTTCTATATAGATATAAAATGTATCAATAATTTTGTGTAATTTACACAAAGTGCATATTTATTATATTGTGGGGCAAGTTATACAATTAGTTAATTTCAAAACTAGTAAACTAGCAGTTTATTGGCAAATATTGGGCAAATTGACTTATCCAATTACTCAACTCACCAAGATAAGGGTATTGAATTGTTCTAATTACATACTATTCAGAAATGATTCTTAAACATTAATTAATCAAGTATGAACATTCATTTAGCATCATAAAAAAGATTCTCNTTTCAAATTGGTTCTTTTTCAAATTGTTTTCATAAACTTTTAATTGTCTTACATAGCTTTCTACTTTCATACTCTTGATATCACATTATATTATAATTCTCTATTATACTAATTTCAAATATTACTGTATTCTCATGACATTGTATTTCTACAGCCCTGAAGATGGCTTACAATGTAATCCATATTACATAAGGCTTGCAGATAATCCTTCATTAAAAAAATACATTTTTTTAATTTGTGTTTTTTGGATCTACCTCGACCGAACCCCAACTAAAATCATCTTAGAATAATATCTACAGTCAACAAACTCTCATTTTGAATAATGACTTTATTACTAATATGAGGTGATAATTGAGATGGACTTATAGAACGGTGAAAGACTCAGTTAGCTGTGTTCCATTAAGTGACGTGAAAATTTTCTTTTTCTCTGAATGGATAATTTATAAAAGTAAAAATTAAATTTACAATTAAATTGAAAAGCCATAACACTAATAACTAATGTGTGATCATATTTCAGTCATGAAAATATGATCTTAGGGACAGGACGTCCCCTCTCGCCTTCTTGATAGCCCTGATGATGGCTTGCAATGCAAGCCGAAATGTTAGCAGATAATTTAAAAATACAGATTTTTTTAATTTGTATTTTTTTATCTACCTTGAAACATCTAATATTGATATTGTATTATGTTACATTCCCCAATTAAGCTATTCTTTCCTATCCTACCTAATTTTACCATTAATAATATTCCTATTTCCTTCACTTCCTCAGTTGAAAACCTCTGTGTAACCTTTGACCAAAACCTCTCCTGGAAGTTACACATTTATTTTAATATGCCGATGCTGTTATGCATCTCTTCGACAATTCTGATGCTCAGCTCTTTTCCTACCAAGATGCAAATGCCAATTCTTTGTTTCTTCACTTATTCTCCACCACTTTGATAATTGTTCTGTGGTATATGGCGGTGTCTTGGGTGGGCTTGATGATAGATCAAAGCGTCTCTTAAACAGTTGCAGTATGTTTGTCTCAGCTCACTTAGGAATTCCCGGGTATCTGGCCTGTATACAGATTTAAAGTGGTTGTTTCCTTCCTACCCCAGACTTTACTACCTTGGTTCCTTCCTTTATAATACTGTATACACACATTCTTCTTTTTACATTTATGAACTCCATACTTTCAACTACTCAGTTCGTTCACGCCAAACTAGATCCCGTACCTCTGATCATTACACTGCCTCTTATTGAACTGCTTCTTTTCGCCAATCTTTCCTAGCTCATGCAGCTAGTCTTTGGAAGTCCCTATCCTCAAATATTCAACCTGCTCCTTCTCTTTCCATTTTTAAATCCCTCTTTTTTCATCCTTTTAATCCATCCAAACTGAATCTTCTTAGCTATGAATTTTTCTTGTTAATGATTGAATAAATGTATGTAAATTAATTGAATTAGTGTGAGTTAGTGTCTTTGTTACATACTTCACTTTGCATTTTATGTCCTTAACTGGTTGGTTATAAGCTTCTCTGATCATTTTTTTTTTTTGGGGGGGGGGGGGGGTTAATAACTTACAATGTCAGCCTCGAGGCTGACATTGTAAAAATGTTATTTTTGTTCAAGTATTTATTTAATTTTCATCACTTCTTTTTATAAATACCTTTTATTTGTTTTGTTTGTTTGTATTAATGTATATTTTTTGAGCCAGAAAAGGCCTTTTGAAAAATTCACTTAATGTTATTCAAGGGGACTCTGTTAGTTCCAGAATAAAGTTTATTTTCTTTCTTTGAAATAGGAGCTAACTCATGGTAAAAAGTGACTTATGGGCAAAGAAAATAAAGATAAGGGTAGTGTGGTAAAGATAAGATTAGGGAGAGAAAAAAATTATAAATAATTTTTATAATTTTTTCAAGTTATTATTATTTTTATAATAATGATTATGAACCTATGTTCATATTTATAGTATTCCTTAATGCTTATAATTATAAGTACTTGTTATTGAGAATATAGGCAAAATAAATGACAAATTAGGACAAAGCAAACTGAGGCAGCTTTTAATTTAATTGGATACATACTTTGGCTTATTTTTTTATATTTTTAATTAGTTAATATTTTCTGTATTCATATTTTATTATGTCTCAATGTTATGGTCCAAATTCAAACAGAACTTGGTTAAAGAAGAATACAGGTTTTTTTTTTTTTTCAATTTCTCACATTGAAGAAGGCACAAAATTGTCCTACCTATCAGAAACATTCTCCCTATTATTGTTCTTGGATTAAAGGTTATAGGTGAGTATTATTTTAAAACACCATGGTAATTTGAGTTTTTCTCATTTTTGACAGCTTTTAAATTAATTTGTAATAGGTTTTGAAATGTTGAGTGTTGAAATTACTTAATTTTAGATGACAAAATAGTGAAATATATCTTGAAAAAGGGTCTAATCGCAGGTTACATTTGACAAAGCAGTTTTTAAATGTCAGGTAAGTTAAATTAGTTTTTTTTTTTTTTTTTGTTTTACGCAAACCCCTATGACTTAAATTAATTTTATTTTCCCTATTAATAATAATAATAATAATACGACTGGTTATGGTTGTGGTATTGTAATCTAGTAATTTTTAACATTTAAAAAGTTGTTTTTATATAAGAATCTTGGAAATATATATTTTT
>KZ807333.1:85599-122163 GCA_000696205.2 Oncopeltus fasciatus | reverse complement strand
AAAAAAAAATAAAAATAAATTAAAAAAAAACTCTATTGAGATTCATAACTCTAAACTAAATATTTATAAATTAAAAACATTAAGAATTCTGCTTAGAGACACTGGTCTGTTTATTCTTAATAATTATTTTTTATTATTTATCAATTTCATAAATTTTTAATAAGACATTAGCTATTATTATTTTAATTGAATCCCTGTAGTCAAACAATTGCAATATAAGGCATAGATCGAGGCATACTTTAAATCTGTCAAAGCCAGTCAACAATTTTTGAATATTTACTTACCTTGGTATATTGCTCTAAAAGTTTGGTGAAATAAAGAAAGAGAGAATGCTGGGGTCGAAGAAAATCAAACTGATAATTCCTCTGTTCTCTAATAATGAGGTTTGTAAGAAATTGCCGTCCATTTCGAGCAGCAAATTGGGCAGTCAATTTGACAATATCTCTGAAAGAACAATAAAAAAAAATAAATTGTAAATAATTAGCTAAAAGAAATTGTAATAATTAGAAGGCATATATCCTTAGAAAAAAATAGAATCCTACAAATTGTTTTAAAGGGTTTTTCATACAATGAATATAAATACAATTTATTGATGGGAAAAAAGAAAAAGAAATATATTCTAACAGATAAGACCTGTTACCTTTCATAAAAAATTCCANGAAAAATCAAGAAATTGAAATTTTAATTTTAAAAAATAGTTAAAAGACCAAGTAGAAAAACTAGAGTAAAACGGAGTATAAAAACAAGTATGAACTAGGTTACAAAGACTAATAAAAATCGAATTGATTCTTTGTTCTTTGCTTATAAAGAGGCTATGTTCCTTTGTCTCGTATTTAACACCCAATTTATTATACAAGTTTTTAGATTCATTGCTTTGTTTTTAANAGTAAGTTAGTAGTTATTCAACTAATATTTTATACTTGAACTCATTATATCTTACAATAATGAAACTCAAAGGTTTTATATCCATAACATTTAAGTTTTACATAGATTATTTTCTTATTATTTGTTTTGCCTCTCCCAGATATATTAATAAATAAAATAATTTTATTCTAACAAGCTTTGCCTACCCGAATATTTCCTTTCTTCTATTCTAATCTCTTCTGGGCGTTTACCATTCAACAGCTTCTCATATATGACAGCTTGAAATTTTGAGAATACCAATTTGGTGTTTTTATTCTCATTTGACCATACCCTGAAACCTTTATTTCTTTCTTTTTTTATCATGACACAATCTGCATAAAATAAAAATGGAAAAGATAAATTATTTTAAACTCCCCAAGTCAGAGCGATCATTAGATTGGAGCTATCATTTTAAAAATTATTCAGTAGTGACCAACAATAACTTTAAATAATTAAGAAACCATTTTAAGCACTAGTCAATTCATGCGGTCAAAAGTCAAATAAATTTCCTGTAAATTACGTAAACAACATCATAGCTAAGTTTGGTCTTTTTTTAAAGTCTAACAAACACAAATGAAATTACTTTTATAATTAACTGATCAAGTGACTTACAAGTCAAGAGCAGATATGGAAGGAGGGTCAGCCATAAATTCATAATCTGGTGGAGGATCTTTAGGAATAAATGGCTGTTCTGTGACTTGTTTCAAAATTTCTTGCTGCTTAAGCTGGGTTGCAGATGTCACACTTTTTTGTTGAGAAATAGCTTGTGTAGGAGCAGTTGGTTCAGAACCTAAAATAAATAACATTATATACTAAGCCCTATCTGCTAAGTTCTTTAGAATCTTCAAAGTGAATGTTAATGGTAAATTACCTTTCCCTTCCTTGAATTCCTTAACTTTATGTTGGTAATAGGCATGGTAGGGGTCCCCACCATTGAGAAAATTGAATTTGGGATTTCCCAATTCATTCTGCCTAATTCTAGATTCAAATTCTGGGCCATTTCTAGCAACAAAACTTGCAGTCTTATCGACAATATCTGTGAAAAGGCAGTTCAGAAAAACATATTGCATAAAAAATACTATAAGAATATCAATTCTATAACCTCAAAATATTTTATATTTATCATTAAGAAACTAATTAACAACTTAAACTAAAAAATAAAGAATATAAAGGCTTTTCCACTCCTTAACTACAAACGAAGCTGAAATGGAATCATGAATTTTGGCAACACTTAAAGAGAACTTAAAGCTAAAGTTAAAAAAATTTCATTTATTCAGTTTAGGTATTTGTGAAAGAAATTGTACATGTTTCGAATTGTAGAACACCAAATTTTGAATAACCACTAAAATTCTAATTTTGCTTAAGACCATTTACAATAGTTTATTTTCTAATAAAATACTGGAATATTGAAGTAAATATAATTTTTAGATGTGCGATATGTAAACCCTTTAATTATTTTATTGGCTGGTTATTAACTTAAAAGATCATCAAATAATTGTTTCAATTAACACTGGCTCTGCATTTCATTTCAAAAAAAATTTTTTTTATATTTAGTTTAAATGAAAACTAATTACAACATAAATGATAATAACTTATGTACCTGGATTTCCTTCATACAAGAAAATTTTCTAAATAGATGGTAGTAACTGTGGCTGTTTAAGAATATTCCTTCAAATCTTAAAAGGTCTTAACTTTTAGATGCCAAAAAACAAAGTAAATCAATTAGTTGTGTGTGTTGGCACAATTTTGAGTATGTGTGTGGGAATATGTGCTTGGGAAAGAGAGTGTATGTGTTATATTTATGTGATTTATGTTGGATCTGTAAGAAAAAAAAGTTTAGTTATAAATAAAATAAAATTATAACCGATAAAAGTAAGCACTTCTCTTGCCATAAGTAAAATTCAGGAACGAAAATCAATTAGTGTGTTTGAAAATTTGGAGGCTATCAAAAGTCTTGAGGGGTAGTATTTATTGTGTGGGATCTAAAATTAAATTGGTTGATGTATGCTGGAAGAAATTAGGTAGGCAGCAAAAAAGTCATTTTTTCAAGCTGGAGAAATGGGCAATTTAATGAAGCTCCATGACTAGTATAAATGAAAATGGGTGACAGTGTAAGGAACAAGCAGTACTAAGTATTTTCCCTTCACTTTACTAGCAAAAATGGATCACAGGAGGACACAGCCTACCTGTGTCTGGTAACTGTTATGGCTAACCATAACAACCTGGTTACTTTTCTTCCATTAAAGGGAGAAGATTGAGCATGTTGTTACCAGTATGCAGCACTTGTATAAAGGTTGAGCTTTTTACTGCAAACAGACAAAATTAGGCTAAGCTAATTCACACATAAAAAAAAATTTTTAAATATTAAATAATATATAATTACCCTATCGAAGAAGATAATTTAGCAGTATAATGAACTAACAAGGAATTAAAAATAAGCAAAGTAAAAAATAGAAAAACAAATAAGAAAAGAAACATACTTCAAAAACCTGAAATATCTTTCGATTCATCAGTCATAATGGTCATTAACCTGTTAATTGGGGAGTTCCCGTTCAGATTATGCAACATGTACCGGGCGCGTATTGTTTCGCTAGGACAGGTCAATACGTCATGCCCGAAGACCTGAATACATATGTATGTCCTACCCATACCCGATATTGTTTTTGCCTGACGCATTTATACGTCTTGCCTGGTTAACAGGTTAATGAAGAAGTAACTTTATTTTGTCCAGAGCAATCATCATTTACTCACAGGTTCAGTTATTCAGTAATTTTTGGCTGCTTCCCAAAGGAGTTTCTAACAATATCCGGGCAGATTGTACCTCAGCCACCCATGTGATGGATACTTGATGGAGCATATCTCTGGTTGATACCTAGTGGATACAGGTTCTTGCGACTTCTTGTTGATTATATTATAGCAATGGGTACATATCTTTGATGAATCTAGGTGCACCAATAAAGTGTATACTATGGTTGGAACATTCACTGTTAGGTCAAATGAATTGCTGTGGAAGCAAATTACACACACACACACAAAATGTATGTCTAGTCTAAAGATGTGTTTCTCCTTCTGGACTCTTTTATCATAAACAATCAAAAATAATTCACACTTTTTGAATGAAAGCTCTGAATTGTTGGAATCTTTCCTCAGGGCCTCTCCCTGAAAGGAAGGAACCATGAGTTTTTCGTTTATTCCGCAGGGGGCTGATAAACTTTTTTGCCTCAGAAATCCAATATTTTATGATATTATTTATGATAAAAAAATACCTGCATGAAAATGAGTCTGTTGGAAGTGACTGACCATTAGGCTTGTAAAATTCTAAGACAAAAAAGGAGAAAATACTTAGTGGAATAATAAAGAGGTGAAATCTCAACCAGCTACTCTCCATGAGGATATAGTATGAAGACATTTGGACATATTCTATTGGTAAGTGTGGAAGATACACATCTAAAGATCTTTTAACTTAGTAAATACAGAACAATTCTGTACCATCTTGATGAAATATCGCAAAACTAACCAAATGAAAAGCGGCATAAGGTAGCATCATTTATCTTGCCCTTAAAATGGTGTACAAAATGTGCCAACCATTCATGAGTTCTGACCAGGCTTCTTTGTTGTTCGGGGAATTCTACACAATCAATTATCATAATACAAACCTTCTTAAAGAACAACTTGTCAGTAAGATGAGGAAAGGGGCAAGCAATTCCAAAAAATTTAAGAGTGGGATACTATTGACAGCATATTTTATCTTATACGATTAACTGACCCTGAATTTCATAGAATAAGTAGAAGGAACTAGAAGAAAACCAACAAAACCACGATTTTAGTAAAGTCATTGATTTGGATAGAAATTAGTCACCATGCTTTTCTTTTGGGGGAAATGCCCTGGATGGGTTTAATTGAGGTCTACTTGTCAAGAATAAATACCTTATTTTGCAAGTATCTTGTGCACTTGAATCTGAACAGGCTTTTAAAAGACTGTTGACTAACGTACATATGTATGTAGAATAGAGTAGAATACTTATTTACACAAATATAATTATACATCGAAATTTGGATAAATTAAGTAATGTTATAACATAATACATTAGTAATACATGACTATTTCAATGAAAGTGTAAAACCCTACATAGACAATACCAATAAACATAACTATATATTATAAAATAATAGCATATTATACAATATACGCAATATAACAAAAGAACTAGGAATAAACATTTTTTGTTTCCTGATTTTCAACAATGTGTTAACCTAATGAAGTACAGTTCAGTTCAAGACAAAAGCTAAGTACTCAGGTGATGACTATTCTGTTGGAGTATGATTTTGTTTTTTTGGGGGGGAGGGGGAGAGGGGAGATTTTTTTTATTTTTTTTTTGCCAGTTAGGGAGGTATAAATGTTAATGAGAACAGTTGTTTTGTATATTTTTTAAATAAAACTAAGTTTTCACTTACAAAAGATAGAATAAAATAAAAATATGAGAAATTTGTTGGGGTTCAGTCAAGGTTGATCCAAGAACTAAAATTTAAAAAATGTTTATGGCTAGCCATGTTCAGTCATAAATATTTGATACAGATGATAAGAAATCCCCTTTTGTCATCACGGTAGCTTGAAAAACTGAAATGTTGGCAGATAATAAAAAAATACAATTTTTTTAATTGTATTTTTTGAATTAACCTTGACCGAACCCCAACAAAAATTTTCTACACTAACAACAAAAATTCTCCACTAACAACTGTGGAATTTTTTTTTCTTGAAATAATAAAAATAAAATGGGCCAACTTAGTCTGCTTTTAATTGTTTCTTTGTATTAATAAGTTAAGGTAACAAAATGAAAAAAATTTATTTTTGTTTTTATTATTCATTCAATTAAATGCTACCAATACTATTTCATAATTCTATTTTAGTGATTCGCATTTATGAAAACAGTATTGTACTTTTCCATTTCTTATTCTTTAAGATAACTTAAAAGGATACTTCTTACTTCAGGAGGTGGATAAATAATCCCAACTATAGGTTTGGTAGCAGGTGCACTAGGGGGCTCTTCTTTTTCAGGAGGATCTGCTGGAGCAAGAGTAGGGATAGCAGTAGCACCCGGCTGTACTACGTCTATTGAAGGCATATTTTAGTATGCCCTTCTTAAAGCACTCCAAGCAAAAGAAAAATATTTTCTGAAAAATATTTTATTAATAAATATATTTTTTAAGTTAATTATTTTCTACAACAAATTTTAATAATATTCCATTATAAAAAAAATAGATTAAAAAAATTAAGTGATTTACTCCTAAGAATAATAAGTAGCCAACAATAATAACTACATGTTTAGGATTTTTTTAAATACTTTTATTAACTGTTTATATAAATAGTACGAATTGGTATAACAGAACTTTTGAACTATGCTAATTCCTCATCATCTTCCTATTGGGGTTTTAGATAAGCTTAACTCCTAACCAACCCTTAAATACTTATAAAAAAAATATTAAATAAATAAAAGTTACTTTTAATTGAGTTGAATATTGGGTTTTAATTAGCTTAATAATTGTTTTTTTTATTCACAGAAAATTTTTTGTCATAATTACACGCGTCAAAAAATTAAACTTTTTGGATGTGATCATCTTTTTGGGGGTTTAAAGGTACACTGAATTTCAATCTTGCAATTATTTTTCTCTCTCACCTCCAGTTTAAGAACATAAGAGTTGACACCTTTTATCTCCACAGCTTAGGTTTACTAGGTTCTATTCAATGTCAACAAAAAATTATTAATACTTAGGTTCCAATAATTTCTAATGGTCCTTGAAGTGGAGATTATGAATATAAGTATGAATTTGAATTTATTTTTATTAACAATTATAGAATATCTATAGAATTATAATTTGTACAGGTAAAAACACAAGTAAAAATTTGTGAAAATGACTATAATATGTGACAAAATGTTTTACACAAAATAAAAAGTGGTAGGAAAATTGCAATTTTTAGTCAGATTTTTCATTAAATTTACCTTCATTGGGGTAGTACTTTATGTGATTTTTGTTTATTAAAAAAAATGGAGTTAGGTTTACTCACTGGGGGGAAATCTTTTCAAAGAGCCTGGTTTTTGGATTTTTGGGGGGAAAAAAANGGATATGGGAATTATATGCTAGATATATATATAAAACTCTAGCAATCTTCTAGCTTTAAACTTTTTTTTTTTTTTTTCAATGTGGTTGGTTCAATGGGGAGCTGGTTTCATGGACTTGGACACAGTACACTTCCGCTTATGAGAATATGATGGAAATAACTTGTGCCAATTTTTTTTCTCTTTATATTTCATTGCATTTATGATCAACATGGTTGATGTCCTTGCATCCACTTACCAATGAATCTATATTCACTATCATACAATACCAAAATTCTTTAGGAAAAAGCTAAAATGCTTGCATAAAAAGTGTATTTTTAATAATAATCAATTACTTCGTGTTTAATACATTTTCAAGAGTTTATCAATAAGACATATTTATAGTCATAATTTTTTGATTACCCAAAAATCTTTTGACCACAGTCAGAAAGCCCCTCCAAGCTACCAATTCCTTTTCATTTAATTTTTCTTAAAATATTATATAATGAAGGGGATTCTTTATTTGAGATGCAATAAATATTTCTTTAAGTTAGGCAGCAACTGTAATCTTTTTTAAATGGAAGATATGTTAACCACTGAGGATCATTATTGTCTTCAATATCAATTATTTAGAAATTTTATCACTTGCACAATGTCAAAATTTTGAATCTACTATTCCAAATAGTTTAGATATAGGTATTAGGTATAGGTGTAGGTGTAGGTATAAGTATAGGTATAACCAAGGGATAAGTTAGTATAACTAACTGTTTTCTTTAAGTCCTGGAAACCATAAGAATTTTTATCTATGGCTTTGAAACTATGAGTCCCAGCTCAATATGAAGTAGAAGAAGAGGTAACTTTTCTGATCTATAAAGTGCGGCACATAAATTTTTCTGCAACATGTACAAATGACATTTTGGGTGAATATTATTATTTTTAATGTTCTTTTTTTGTGGCGCTACTGTTCCATAAAAAACAATACTTAGAAAAACCTCCTCGAATTCTCATCAATATGCATACATCTTTTAAATCCTTATTCTTAATGATGATTTAATTTTTTATGGTTCCTTAATTTTTGTATGATTTTTTCATCCCTGAATGAGCTTATAGAATAGATCCATTATGAAGTAAGACTCCCTAGATTGTATTTTGGTGAATAAATTAAAATATACCACTCAGTTGATATATGTTGTATATTTACTTCATTCAGTAAATGAAGTAAATATACTAAATTATTAATATAGTGAGAAATACATAGGGAATCTTTCATTTTATAGAAACTTGAATACACTAGATTATATGACAATTTCAGTGTAATAAATATGCTTTGACAATTCCAGACCACACACTAAATCATTTGTCATTTAGAGTTATAATGAGGCTTGCTCCTGGCCTCTAAAATTTTCAAGATCATTGTGCTAGGACCAAATCCAGGTAATTAGATACATCATAACAATTCATAAGGTTAATTAATTAGTATAGGTAATTAGATTCATCATAACTAATTCATAAGGTTAATTAATTAGTATAAGTCTCATCTAGCATATAATTCCCATATCCAAATGGATATGTTAAATTTGTAAAATGGAGTTTTTTGACTGTAGATGTTATTATTAGATGTTTTTTGTTAAGGTTCGGTCAAGGTAGATAAAAAAAAAAATTTTAAAAAGTCTATTTTTTAAATTATCTGCCAACGTTTCGGCTTACATTGTAAGTCATCTCCAGGGCTGTAGAAATACAAATGTCATGAGAATACAATAATAATTTACAATATTATAATATAGAATTGCCATAATGTAATATGATATCAAAAGTATGAATGTAGGAAGCTATATAGGAGAATTCAACATGCAGAAAACAAACTATTAAAAAATTAAAACATTGATTGACCAACACCAACTTTTCATAAAGACGAGAGGGGACGCCCTGCCTTCAAGTTCACATTTTCATGACTGAGCGGAAAAATATTCTGAGAAGGACACCGTGGGTGGTGGAAGGGTGGGGTGAACCAGTCAGTGGAGATAGAGCCATTGGTGCTATGGATGATAGGGGTGTCAAGGAAGGGAGTTGATAGTTGGACTCCATTTCAGTGGTAAATTTGAGACATGGGTGGTATGAGTTAAATGCAGTAAGGATCTGGGGGATTTTTTCTGGATTGAGAATGAGGAAAAGGTCGTCTACATATTTTTAAGGAAGAAATTTCGTTGTGAAAGAGTGGAAGGATAGAGTCTAGGAGGTCATTAAGCATCACGCTTGATGTAATTCTTAATGACCTCCTCGACTCTATCCTTCCACCCTTTCACAACATTTTCTTCCTTTAAAAAAATGTTGACGACCTCCTAACACATCCTAAAGAACTATTAGCCCTCCTTCAAAATAAACCTGTCAAACATTTTTCCCAGTTCCAAAAGTTACTTATCCGCAATAATAACCTTCCTTTTTTCTTTGTCTTTTTATTGCCATTTTTTTTATCAACCTTGACCGAACCCCAACAAAAAAAAACTCTAATAGTTGAATTGTTAAGGGTAGTTCTGGGCTATGAGGAACGGGTCTGAATGCATTAATTTAGGTTATTAATTTTGTCTCTTTAATTTTGTTTTAAATATATTTTTTCAGCTTTATTTATATAAAACTGGCAGTTACTGATATCTGGTTAATCCGCATTTTATAGGAACTGTAAATGGCATTGACTTCTTGCAATGTATGCATTGCAATAAACACAAATAACAACTCACACAGTAAACATGTGTGGCCCAGGTTCTATGTTGATCCCCAATTTAACTAATAAAACATAAGAAATAAGTGTTTGCAACATCCTTCATTTGAATTTACCATTTTATAAAAAAAAATGGACTTAACACATGACAGAAGAAAAAACATAGACAAAATAGATAATCCTTTTCAGGATAGTACTTGTCGAATATTGGCAACAAATTGTGCAAAAGGGTTCACAGAGTAGGCAAAACAGACTAGCAGGTATATGGCCTCTTTAAAAGGATTTCCCGCAGTATTAGAATGCAGAGTAGAATTATTTGAGAAGTTAAATATAATATAGCATGAAGAGATAGAGAAAAAAAATTACATTAAGCTGGGTTCAAATGTAGATGAAGAATTAGCCTGTTTCTCTCACACACAATGTATTTTCAAGATGTCAAATGTTATTTTTTTAAAAATAACATTGACTGTTTTAACATAAAATTTGATAGACGAACCTAATTGTCAATTTGATTTTTCCCATCATTTTTAATTTCGAATAAAATACACTTGATAAAATGGGCATTTAAAATAATTTTCTTCTTTAAAGTATACTTTTACTAAAACAAAGCAACTTATCAGAAATCTATCTCTATATATTCCAGCCCAAGAACCATAACAAGTGATAGAAGACAAAGCATCAGAAAATTTAAAACTTAATAAGTAATAAGTAACAAAAAATTTTCTAATTACTAATCTTTCTTACTACCAATTTAGGTTTCAAGACATATATCTTCAAAACTAGATGTGTGCAAGAGAAATTGATGCAAAAATTAAAAACCCCCAAAATGATTCGCTTCCAATTTAAAAATTGCACAAAACAGTGCAGAACAGTGTTATTGTAATGCTCAAATGATGTTTCTATCAGTTTAAATACAAATTACATGCTGGATCATTAACATGCTCCTTCTAAGTGCCAGAGAAAAAAAAATCACTGTTTATACTACTTAATATTACAGATGAGAAATTGTAATAAATAATATTTTAAAATGATGTTCCAAGTTATGTTGCATGTAAACAAACATGATTACCACTAGAGCTTAACAAAATTTTCCTACAAACTCAGATTTCAAATTAATAGACAATTCTAAACAAGTTTAATGTAATATTGCTTATTAATTTAAAAGAACTTGAATTTATCTAATTTAAATAAAAATTATATTCAATGGATAACTATAATACTCCTAATCAAATTAAAGATTTCAGGTCACCCCTATTCCAAATAAATCAATTTCACTAACATTCAAAAACATGTTTCATTAAAATTTTAAAGATAAGTTCTATCCCTTAAGAAAACAAAAAGGCAGAAAGTTTTGAGAGGTAGAAAGTATGAAAAAAAAAAAAAAACAATGTTCAGTAACATCCTTGCTAAGAGAATACTCTCAAATATCCAAATTGTCACATAACAGTTAATTATAATTGAATTCAGAATTCATATTACATTTTGAGGCTAAACTGCATTCATAAACTAAAATATTCTGCAATTAAAACTTATTAGTAAGTTTTGAATTCAAATATAAAACTCACTAGTATAATATTCGGATAATAAAATATAAAGCGACTAAAATTGTAGGAAACGTCGGCATGAAACAATTTAAAGCATAATAAACTTACTCGTTCAGACACAATTAACAAGTGTTAGATAGTATCAAAACCTTTATAGCAACCAATAATGGGATACAACGACAAAAACCTTGGCGAAACTACCTTAACCTAATCACAATATAACCTGACTTTATTCACCAGAGCCTTTTGGTTATGTCATCCAATGTTGTATACATATAAATATTTAAATAATATTCATTCATGTTAAACTTGAGTATATTCACATATTTTTAATATTTTACAGTGGTGCAATAATTTTTAGTCAGAATGTGAGATTGTTATACAAAATATGTAGATGATTATTAGGGATTTCTGATTGCACACGATATCTAGATTGCACATTTCATTTTCTTGTGCAGGCTCTTGCCCAGGATATATTCGTCAGTCAGTTTGATTTTTATTTTCTTAAAAATGCAGGGAATGACATTATCAAGTCTACGAAAACACACTGCTGTAAGGTCCAATTTTTATTTTCATTATTTTGTTATTGTAAAATGCTTTTTTATTATGAAGCAGTTTCGATGAGGTTATATTTTTTTCCAGCTTATTCCTCTTTTCGTGTGTGTGGGAATTGGTTGTGTGGGCTGTGCTTTCTATTGTGCTCGACTAGCATTTAGAAATCCGGAGGTGGCTTGGAACAAAAAGGGTGATCAGGCGCCTTGGGAAGAGTATGAAAAGAAACAATACAAAGTAAGGCTCTTTTAATTGAAATTTTTTTTACACCCACAATTGATCCTTATATACCAACTTATTTCATGTCAGCAAATTATTTATTTTATTTCAAGAGTAACTATAGTTGATTTATAATAATCGATTCATTTTGTTTTATTTTGTCCGGTGTAATTATGTTTTTTTGTTTAGTTTAATTCTCTAGTTAAAAAAGTTAATTCAGTGCAAATTTAAATTACTTAAATTAGATGATTTTAGTTGGGGTTCGGTCAAGGTAGATCTAAAAAAATACAAATTTTTAAAAGTGTATTTTCTAAAAAGATTATCTGCCAATGTTTCGGCTTACATTGTAAGCCATCTTCAAGGCTGTAAAAATACAATGTCATGAGAATACAATAATAATTGACAATATTATAATTCAGAAATACCATAATGTAATGTGATAGAAGTATGAATGTAGAAAGGTATGTAATAGAATTTATGAAACATGCAGATAGCAACTTATCATAAAACTAATTGAATAACATTAAAACTGTAATTTACCACACCTGCTTATCATGAAGACGAGAGACGACGTCCTGTCCCAAAGTTCACATTTCCATGACTAAGACAGAATATAATTTTTCTTAAAAACACCGTAGGTGGTGTAAGGGGGGGGGGGGAAGGTAAGAGGGAGAAAGAAGGTACAAAGGGAGAGCGGCCTGTTTCGAAAGAGGGGCAATAAACAGGACAAAGGAAAAATGAAGGGAATTATTGGTAATAGGTAACTTTGGAACTGGGAAAAATGTTTGACAGGTTTATTGAGAAGGAGTGCTAATGGTTTATAGAATGTTGAAAATGTTTGAATAAGTTGAAGAAATTTGTTGTTGTTGTGTTGTAAAAAGAAAGCTTAAGGTTAGGGAAAGTTTTTTTGAGAGGTTTCTTAATATTTTCAAAAGGTGAGTTTGTTGACCGTAGATATTATTCTAAGATGATTTTAGTTGGGGTTCGGTCAAGGTAGATCCAAAAAACACAAATTTGAAAAATGTATTTTTTAATAAAGGATTATCTGCCAATGTTTCGGCTTATATTGTAAGCCATCTTCAGGGCTATCATGAAGATGAGAGAGGATGTCCTGTCCCTAAGTTCATATTTCCATGACTGCATTCATGTCATATGGGTTTTGTCGGCTAAGAATTTGTAAAGATGTAAGGAGAAATTTACTGAGCTTCGATGCGGGAGAGTTTATAATGGAGACAATGGGGCGGAGGGGATTATCTGGTTTGTGTATTTTGGGAATGTTTATTGTGGCTTAAAGCCTCATCTACAGATCACTCACACTCTCTGACAAGATATTCCACAGCAAAAAAAATTAAACGTGTTACTGACATCCTCCTGTCCAATGGTTTTCCTACTCACACCATTAAAAAACTTGTAAAAGAATTTTTTATTTCCACTTCTCCAACTATCCCCCTCCCTCAAAATAACGCCCTCGTTTTCCGTTCTCTTTCTTATATTCTAAAACATTCTGAAAATATTAAGAAATCTCTCCGAGAAACTTTCCCTAACCAGCTTTCTTTTTTCACCAGCAACAAACTAAAATCTATTTACACCATCCTCAAAGACCCCATCCCCCTTCCTAACAGAATTAATGTCGTCTACAAAATTCCCTGTTCCACACCTAATTGCCATGGTTGTTTTATTGGACAAACAAAAAACCTTTTTCCCGTAGAATCAATAACCATAAAAGTGACATAAAAATAAACTAATAAAAACTGCCCTCACTAAACATGTTTTTCATGAAGAACACACATTTGACTTCGAGAGCATAACCATCATTCTTTCCACTGAACCCTATGAACACAAACACTTTTTGTCTGAAACCGTTATGTGAACGGTTAATTTAAAAGTTAAATTAAGTAAGTTAATGTGTAACTTACAACACTACCCAGTTAACGACAAAACGGACATAGAACAAATTTCTTCAACTTATTCAAACATTTTCAACATTCTAAAAACCATTAGCCCTCCTTCTCAATAAACCTGTCAAAGATTTTTCCCAGTTCCAAAGTTACCTATTCTCAATAATTCCCTTCATTTTTCCTTTGACCTGTTTATTACCCCTCTTTTGAAACAGGCCGCTCTCCCTTAGTACCTTCCACCTCTTACCTTTCCCCCCACCCCACTCTTCCACTACCAGAAAAATGATATTCTGTCTTAGTCATGAAAATGTGAACTTAGGGACAGGACAAAAGGAGAGTTTGTTGACCGTAGATATTATTCTAAGATGATTTTAGTTGGGGTTCGGTCAAGGTAGATCCAAAAAACACAAATTTAAAAAATGTATTTTTTAATAAAGGATTATCTGCCAACGTTTCGGCTTACATTGTAAGCCATCTTCAGGGCTGTAGAAATACAATGTCATGAGAATACAATAATAATTGAAATTAGTATAATAGAGAATTGCAATAATATAATGTGATATCAAGAGTATGAATGTAGAAAGCTATGTAACAAAATTTAAAGTTTATGAAAAACAATTTTAAAAAGAACCAATTTGGAAAAAACATGCAAACAAACAGCTTATTGACAAGAAAAATATCGAAATATCATTCAAACAGTAATTTGCCACACCTACCTATCATGAAGATGAGTGAGGACGTCCTGTCCCTAAGTTCACATTTCCATGACTGAACTATATAAATTTTACTTTTTCACAGAGCGAAAGGTAAAAGGAGTGGGGGTAGCAGGTACAAGGCGGAAGGTGTAAATGGAAAGCGGCCTGTTACAAGAGAGGGCTATAAAAAGGACAAAGGGGAAAAAAAGGGAAGGGTAATATTGGGAATAAGTGACTTTGGAACTGGGAAAAATGTTTTGACAGGTTTATTGAGACGAAGGGCTGATGGTTTTTAGAATGTTAAAAATTTTAGAATAAGTTGAGGAAATTTGTTCTATGTCTGTTTTTTAAATTTGTGTTTTTTGGATCTACCTTGACCGTACCCCAACTAAAATCATCTTAGGATTAGAGACAGGACGTCCTCTCTCGTCTTCATGATAGGCAGGTGTGGTGAATTACTGTTTTAATGTTATTCAATTATTTTTTAATAAGTTGCTGTCAGCATGTTTTTTTAAATTCTGTTACATTCCTTTCTACATTCATCCTTTTGATATCACATTACATTATGGTAATTTTGTATTATAATATTGTCAATTATTATTGTATTCTCATGACATTGTATTTCTACAGCCTTGAAGATGGCTTACAATGTAAGCCGAAACATTGGCAGATTATCTTTTAAAAATACACTTTTTTTTTCAATTTGTATTTTTTTGGATCTACCTTGACCAAACCCCAACTAAAATCATCTAATATTAATATCTACGGTCAAAAAACCCTCATTTTTAAATTACTAAATTGCATAAGTCATTGAGGATATCATCTTGGAGATAGTGAGAATTTCAAGTAGAGATTAAAATTATCCTGTTTTTATGGTGGCCACCAGCACTGCTTTTTACCAGCCTGTCTGATTTATAGGATTTTGGTTAGTTTTACATGCTGAAATTCAAAATGGCCGAATTTTTACAAAAATTAATATAATTTCTCAATACTGGTTGAATTAGCAAAAGTTGTTTTTCTTCATCAGTGATATTAAGTTAAGAGCAATAAAACAGCACAGATTTGTTTATTGATAAAAAATAATTTAAAGCAGTGAGATGTTAAGTTTGAGCAATTAGAAGCAGGAGTTTACCTAAACTGTAAATTTTAATTTAAAAGCCAAATTTTTTTTTCTCATCTTCATGAAATATGGCACATCACTTTTAAAGGTAAAATAAAAGTCTTGAGCTTGTAATGAATAAAAAGCTGTCTGAAGGGAATGGTTTATAATGTTAAAGGTGTTAATTTTTTAAGATCTTCTTTTGATCCGATTTTGCTCAATAACGAATATTTTTTCTTTTTACCTTCAAAAGTGATTTGTCATCTTTCATTAAGAATTCTAATGGTTGCTTTTAGGCCATAAAATTGAAATTTTGGTTCAGTTGAACCTCCACTTCTAATTGTTTAATTTTTCAGTATAAGCCCTAATATGTTTCTTTTATCAATCAACAAATCTGTGTTGAGTTTCATTTGTCTAAAATAAATTTGTTGAGTATTGAGAGAGGTACTCATAAATTTTAATATCATTTTTGTTGTTAGGACAGGATAAAAAAAAATATATAATCTTTCATTGGAATTCTCTAGAAATCACATAGAATGATTGGCTATAGTAATACTCTCACTTATTTTACCCTAGGGACAGGTTGTGCTAGTATAAAATCATTTATGATGATATGCAATTTTAAATTTGAAAATCGCCTTTAATGAGCATCTACAAATTCCAGCTTTTTTTTCTTTCTAATGCTTCAAATTATTCTACAAAAGTTTCTCTTCTTGCATATTTCTTTTTTAATTTGTAGTCTACAATATTATCTAATACAAAAATTTAGAGAATTTAAATTATTGGAGCGATATGAATTTGAAAATCTCAATGAAATACAAATGGTGAATAAAACATATATGTATTTATACGGATAAAACATGTAGTTTACGACCTGATTATCAAGAGAATTAATTGATGCCTGAGGCAGATAGTTGTAGTCTGCTATAGTTATACTATAATTTTAAAACTTAATTTTATCTCTACTGTATTCTGATCAAATTTATGTTTAATATTTAATTAGATGCCTCATAAAGACATGCTTCTTTTAAATTTACTATACCGAGTTAGCTTTGAATCAAATAAAATAGCCAACTTATTGACTTAGACTCCCACCATCTGCAATACAAACTTATTTCCTTACAGAATTACCATTGGAGACTCAGCATAAACTAAAATAACATAAAATATTAGGCTCAATACATTTATCAAAATTATACAAACTACACATTGAAAGGAGTAGCTAATTGTTTGCGTTTTAATTGAATTTTTAACTCTTCATTTAAAATAAAATTTGCTGATTTTTTTAAATATAAATAAAACTTTATTAGTAATTAAATTTTACACATTTTGTGCAACTTGTAATGTGCTGGTTAATATTAACAATATAAGTTAATATAAAAAAACAGTAATACATAAATATTTTAATTAGTGTGTACTTTGCTTGATTGAGAAGCTGCCCAATGACTACTCTTAAATCATTATTTAAAATACTTACAGTATGTTTTGTTTTGTTTTTTTTTCATATTATTATTATGAAGTGTTGGTAATGAGGAGGTCACGGGGCCATTTCCTATTCAGGCGACATGGTGGATTATCAGGAGGGGTTATACTGGTTAGAGTTTGGGCTGAAGGATTGGGATGCATGGAAAGGTTCAGAGGTGGAATTTATTAACATAGGTTGTGATGACGTCTTTACCATTAGGGATATCAAGATCATTGTGGAGTAAAGAGTTTGCAACGTAATAGAATGAATTATCTATGATTTTGAGGATATATTATTGGAAGGACTGTATTTTTCGGCTGTTGGATGGTTTAACAGTTCCCCACAGTTCAACTCCATACATCCAGATAGCTATCAGTAACGTCTTATAAATGGTAAGTTTGTTATTCACATTTAAAGTTGAAGTTTAGTTCTTTTTTTCTTTTTTTTTTTTTTTTTCTGTATATGTTCTATGTTAGTCAGGAGTCAGGAAGGTGAAAGTCCATGTACCTTTTGCAGTTAGAAGTTGGTATAGGGACATCATAAAAGTAATTTCTGCCAGATTTTTTCTTCCTTAGTGTGAACATAACATGACAGCATTTGTCTTTGTTGACATTAATGCATCAGTACTCGCATCATTGCAGTATATCCATGAGATGCCATTGGAGATTCTTCCTGGTAGTAAGTGAGTCGACATCGGAAGAAAGGATTGCTTGGTCATTGGCAAAGGTTGTAAGGAGTGTGTTAGGATGAGAGTGGATGTCGGCAGTGAACAGAATGTGAAGGATGGGCCCAAGCACACTAACTTGTTGAACTCCTGCCTCCACTTGGTAATATTCGGTTTAATCTAATCCTTGTCGGATCCTGAAGAATCGGTTGGTTAGGTAGGAGCGAAGGATATGCTAAAGAGTGCTTGGAAGGATGGATTTTAATTTGAACAATAGTCCACAATGCCAGACCCTGTCAAATGCACAAGCATTTGTCACAAGACACATCGAGGAAGGCACCAACGTAGTACTGCATGTTCTCGAAAGAGGAAGATATGCAATCTACCATACGAAACACCTGTTGGATTGTGGAGTGTTTGGCTCGGAAACCAAAGTGCTGTTTTGGAAGTATTAGATGAGCGTCCAGAATTGATATTAACCTTTTAAAATGAATCTTCTCGAAAAGCTTTGAAAAGAGGGGGAGCAAGTTTATTGGGGGAAAGGAATAAGGATTACTTGGAGGTTTACCAGGCTTTGGGATGAAGATTACATTGGATAACTTCAACAGGAGAAGGAAGTGTGTGGTTTGGAAAATGGTGTTGTAGAGGTAGGGGAGGAAAGTTTGAGGGGTAGTAAGTGGTTTAGGATTTAGGCTGTAATAAAATCAAAGGACATATTTGACCTCAGAGAGGGTGAAGGCTTTAGGAGATGTAGACTAAGAAAGAAGAGGGGAATCAAGGAATTCTTCTAACTCTGAGCTATTAGAATGTTTTTCTGGGTCAGGGTGAGGAGTGAAAGTTTGCTGAAGATGACAGACAAATATCTCAGCTATGTCTGTTACGGACACTGCCTAGTTGCAATCAAATGTGGTGGAGAGGAGAAGTGGGTATTGATATTTGAGGATTTTTCTGATGGCAGTCCAGAGGGATTTTTCTTTCAATGCGAGTGAGGAGAGATGGTTGTTGAATTCTTTACTGTGAAAAGATCTGAGTTCTCATGTCACTAAAAGGCTCCAGTTTGTTATATGCTTGGTGGTCGAATGGGTGTCGTGATTTCTGCCATATGGTCTATATGGATGGGTAGAGGTTTGGTGTTTAAAGGATTGTAATTTAGAGGTTTTTTGGAGGTAGGTTTAGATGCTCTACAGCATGACTGTTGAATAGCAGAGGTGAAGTTTTGTACAGCATTGTCAGGGTCTTGCGTGGATTTTAAGGAAACTCTGAGATCTATAGCGTCTTCAAGGAGGGTTTTGAACCTAGGGTCCTTGCTGTCGTGGAGCCGAGAAATCTTGTTGGTGTTGGGCCAAGAGATCTCGCTGGCATTGGTCTCAAGGCTCCTCTAGTTTGCGTTTCTTGAGCTGCTGATATGTGTCGCAGCCTTTATAGTTAGCAGGATGACACTTGGAGTATAGAGCACTGGCTGGATTGTCCCTGATCTTCTGGCTCTCGGCTATTGTAATTCTCTCTGCATTCGATACAGCGAGGAAGGTGATTTCAGTTACTCTTTGAATTTTAGGGTGAGGCTTCTCCACCATTATTTTTTGTGGTATAGGTCTGTGAGGTCGTATATGTTGTTCACGTTTGCAATTCTCTCTAGATCTACAAAAATCATCAGTTACACTTTAGTATTCCCCCAGTTCCCTATGGGGTGCCAAGGACATTCAATACACGTTTTGGTTTGAACCCGTGCTTATTCTTCTCTATTCTGCTATTGTCTCAATGGGGATAGTGAGATGGAGATTTCGAATGGCAACTCACAGTCCTCAATTCTTTTGGAGTTAGTACGAGTGGTATTCAACTTGCAAATATTTAACTATAGAGAGATAGAAGTTTGGTCTGTTACAATTCATTTTGGTGTCGATTGTCTTCTTACACTATTATAATTTTCCCTTCCAACTATTTGGTCAAGTTGTGTGCAATAAATAAAAATGTTTTTGACGAAGATTGGTGGGGGCTTGGAAATTGTAGGGGCAGTCGTTTCCATAGCGTTTTCTTCTGTGGGGAGAGTGCTAAATGGGTATGGCATAAAGAACGCCGATTCTATGAAGGCTAGGGTGTTATTGTTCTACACTATCTGGTGGCTGAGACCTACAAGATTTGTAACCATCATCATTGTGTCCGTCGCTTTTGATGAATATTAAATCAAATTATTGGAACAATATGATTTTTAATAATTTAAAAGCCATTTACTTGAGAAACAAATCATAGTGAAGCAACAAAAACAATAATAATGTAAAATGTAACTTTCAACACATTTGTTAAAGGATTAAAACCTAAGTTTCATAAATTGTGGTATTCTTGGAATTTTTTCTCCTTTATCATATTTTAGTTTCCTTAGACTTGTTAGATAACTCTCAAATTTAATAGGGCACTTTAAAGGGACAAGCACAATCTCCACTTAAAATTTCATGAAAATCAGTTAAATTCTTTTCAGTTCATCAATTTTATAATCTTACTACCTTAGGTTACTTATGAAAGAAACAAAATAACTATCTTTTACTTACACTTCTGGCCTCTGGAGAAAGTAAAATTAGATTAAATTTAAAAAAAAAAAATTATTCTATAACTGTTTAAGAGCTTATTTTATTTGAAGAGCCCAGAGGAAAAATAATATTTTTTCATTCTACTAATAATGTTTAAAGAAAATGTTATCCCATTGCTTTCTTGCAATTCATTACCATTATTTCAAGCAAGAGTGGAAATACAATGTAAACAATTATCGTATTAGATTTCCATGACCTAGAAACCAAGAAAAAATTGTGTACAAGAGAAAAAGTGAAACTCTTAGTCAATATTTTGTTTATCCCATAATATACTTTTATAAGCTTTAGGTCTTATAAATTTTTAAAACTAGGACAAGTTTACTTTTTACCCTTTACACCTTATTTGTATGCACAATTTATCTTGTTATGTATTGAGTGAAATTTTTCATTATCTGAATAATAATACTTGAATTGTAATAGACAATATTTTTTTTATTTTTTTTTAATTCAAGTCCATTTTCTTTCTTTCAGTTTTACTCACCTACTTTAGACTACAAGAACATTCAAAGCCCTGCTCCTAAATATTAAATTATGTACATCTGTTATTGTATAGGTATTTCTTGTAGAATTTTAAATATTTAATAAATAACATTTATAGCAGCCTTCACTATGTATAAGTTTAAACTTTTAATTTCTTTAAGAAGTAATTTATAGCAATAATGTGATAATCTTAATAAATGTTAATTTTATCTGGTGGCTTTATATATTATTTTACCTTTGTGTATTCATAATTTGTCTTTTAAATCTTGAGGTTTAGGTACTAAACTTCACTTGCAATTATTCAATTTTCCTATGTAACGCCATATATTTTTCAATTGTTAACAAACCAATCTGTGTTGTGTTTCAATCCTCACTTTTGTTGGTCAATGCTGCCCTATAACAAAATTCCTCATTCATTTTGCATATAAATGTGACACCCTATTTCCAATTTTTAAAAATGGAAGCTTTGGCTTCTACATCTTCAATTGAAATTTAGGGTTCAGGTAAGCTCTCCCCCTTAATTTCTGAATATTACTATATAAATCCATATACATATATGTATATATATATATATATATATATATATATATATATATATATATATATATANTATATATATATATTGTTTCATTACACTAAACTAAATATTATAGCCATTATGTTACAAAATAAATGTTTCAATCTAACTTAGCATTCCTGGAAATCTCCCCCTCCCATTGGTCTAAGTGTATTAATGAACTAACTCTCTTTTGTCTTTTTGCAATTAAAAGTGTCATGCCTATTTTTGTTGTAATATACTAAAAACTAGAGACCTATAGAGAGTATTATATATACACTGACAAAAAATTACACACACATTTTCAGAAATTTTCTACTTGCAAACCTTCTGGTGATTCAGGGAAAGAAAAGCGGGGTACGTCCTCTGACCAAAAATCTATATTAAAAAAAGTACTAGCTTGTAAACTTACCTCCTTTGAGAAGCTGTGTAGCTAAGAGATGGAGGCCCATCCTGACCATAAAAACCAATGCATGCTTTGAACAAGGACCCATGACAGAATATGTGAAATAAAACTAGAAGATAAGTGAAGCAGAAAGAAATAGTCTTATCTTCTGCCCCATGAAGTACTGCCTGTGTCACCAATCTGGAGCAAAATCCACTGCCTGACCTCAGTCAAAAATTCTCAAGCTGCATCAGCGACTTACTGCAGAAATGTGAAATCTTCATTAGATAATTTGAAATGGTGTTCATTAGTAATTTAAATGCTTTAGGTTTATTTGTTTATAATTACTCATTCAATTTACAAGATAATAAGTATGAACAAACCTTCATGAAGTTTTTTCACATATCCTTAGCAATGTAGTAGTATGACTTATGGCCTAATATAATAAATACTTGAAGTAACATCGGGAACCAGATTACCAATACAAATAAATAAAAGCTCTTGAGAACCAAAAATAAAGTTATTTTTAAAAAAAATCTGCTAATTTTGCTGTAATATGGTTGTTCAGATTCAATTTAAGCTAAATATTCTGGCAATAGAACATCAACTCATCTCCTCCTCCTTAGAAGAAAAAGTTTTAATAAAGAAAATATTGCCACAATTCAAGCTTATATGTTACTTCTTAAATAGCATATTAATATACACCTTTGGATTATCTAACTATACAAAATGGAGTTAGATCAGCCCATTTTGTGTAGAACCTCCTTTTAAAAAAAAACCTATCTAAAAAATTAGAGCTGATAGGGAAAAAATTATTTTATGGATATATATATTTTAAACATTTTATTTCTGAATTACATCCTGCACAGCGTGTATCTTGCAATGTGCTTTCAAAATATATAATAAATATGTTCAAATAAAATAATAATATTCAACAAATTAAAAAAAGAACTGTAATACATAAATATTTTAATTAGCTTGTACTTCGATTGATGGAGAAGCTGCCCAATGGCAGTACTCCTAAATCACTATTTATAATTGTTTTTTCTTTTCTAAATTATTATTAGGAAGTGTTGGCAATGACGAGGTCACGCGGCCATTTCCTATTCAGACGGCGTGGTGGGTTATTAGGATGGGTAATACTACAGAGAGTTTGGGCTATAGGATTGGGATGCATGGAAAGGTCAGAGTGTAATTTATTAAAACGGGTTGCGATAACGTCTTTTACAAAGGGGATTTTAAGGTCGTTGTGCAGTAAGGAGTTGGCGACATAATAGGGTGCATCAACTACGATTCTTAGGATTTTGGATTGGAAGGACTATGTTCTTTGTATGTTGGATGGTTTAACAGTCCCCCACAGTTCGACTCCATACGACCAAATAAGTCTCCGTAGCGTCTTATAAAGGGTGAGTTTGTTAGTCGCAGTTAAAGTTGATTTGCAATTTAACAGCTTGTAAAGTTGTCTAAATCTCCTATTTAGTTCCTGTCTTTTGATTTTTGTGTGTGTGTCTCATGTTAGTCGAGAGTCAAGATGAAAGCCCAGATACCTGACGCATTCGTAAGTTAGGATAGGAATATCATAGTAAATTCTGCCAGGATGTTTCTTCCTTAGTGTGAACGTAACATGTCAGCATTTGCCTTCGTTGACCTTAATGCGCCAGCGCAGGCACCGTCGCTGTATGTCCATGAGATGCCGTTGGAGATTTTTCCTGGCAGTATGTGAGTCGGTATCGGAAAAAAGGATTGATTTGGCACACTACCTTGTGGAACTCCCGCCTCTACTTGGTAATATTCTACTCTGAAGAATCGGGCGGTTAAGCAAGAGCTAAGGATAAGGTAAAGGCTGCTTGGGAGGATGGATTTTAATTTGAACCGTAGTCCGCGAATCCAGACCCTATCTAATGATTGCGACACATCGAGGAAGGCACCAACGCAGTACTGCATGTTCTCGAAAGAGGAAGATATGCAATCTACAACACGAAACACCTGTTGGGCCGTGGAGTGTTGGGTTCGGAAACCAAACTGGTGTTTTGGAAGTATTTGGTAATCGTCAAGGATTGGTATTAGCCTTTTAAGACGAATCTTCTCAAAGACATTTGAAAAAAGGGGAAGCTGACGGCCAAAGACCATGAGAGATGACTGTTAAATTCTTTATTGTGAAAAGCTCTTAGTTTCCGTGTAACTAAACAGCTCAGTTTATCATATGCTTGGTGGCTGAATAGGTATCGTTTTCTGCCATGTGGTTCTGGCTCGTCTTTTGGACAGTACAAGAGACTTTATATGGATGGGAAGATTGGTGTTTAAAGGATTGGGATTTAGGGATTTTTTGAAAGTTGGTTGGGATGCTTTCCAGCATGACTGTTGAATAACAGAGGTGAAGGATTGATTCTACAGCATCGTCAAGATCTGGCGGGGATTTTAAGGAAACTCTGTGGTCTATAGCATCTTCAAGGAGGGATTTGAACCTATCCCAATCAACTTGGCCATTCACCAGTGACGGACAAGTCGATTTTGGGATGGGTTGTAGTGACAAGGTGAGTATTATGGGACTGTGATCAGAAGAAAAGTCATTGATTGTGGTTGTAAAGGATTGGAGTGGATTTAGGCTTTTGCAGACGAAAAAGCCTATGAGATCTGGTACTCGGTTGGCTGTAGGCCAGTAAGTAGGGGTATTCGTAGAAAGGGTTGTGAGGAGCCTGGAGGAAAGGGAAGTGTTCTGGATACGACCACGGGAATTAGTCATCCTGAAGCCCCATCGTAGATGTTTTGCAGTGTAATCGCCACCAGCAAGAAAATTGGAGCCCAGTGAGTCAAAGAATTGGCTAAACTGAGCAGAAGTTATGGATTTGTTTGGAGGGCAGTAGTGCCGCGAGGGTGATAGGAAAGTTGAAGGTTGAGAGTGATACAGTGGTAGATTGGAGGTAGTCTGAATGATCTGAGGGAATCAGGTGATGGGAGAGAGAGCTGCGAATCAGAAGAGCTGTCCCACCATGGGCTTTACCGTCTGGGTGGTCGGTCCTATAAGTTCTGTACCCTGGTATATTGATGTATTTTCGTGACATAAGTCGTGTTCATTCATGGTTGAGAAACAGGAAAGCGGGCAATAAGGGCTGTGATGAGGTTAATAAAGGGATTTATCATGGACTACATCATGGATTGGGTTCTTGCGAAAAAGATTTCCATGATAGCGTACATGGAAGGGGAAGTAGGAGGTGGAGAGGATTGGGAAATGGCTGCGTGGCTGAGCAAGCGGTGGCATAAGTGCTGGCTGCTGCTGAAGGGGGTGTCTGCGGAGATGCTGTCCTCCAGTTGGACCTGGCAGACGGCTCAGGAGTAAGAGAGATCATCTTGAACATATCTTACTGGTGCATATGGAGTGCAGGGCTGTTGCTGGACCGGCGGTCCATAATTGATGTCCAACGTATACAATTCTAATAATATTGATGAAAATATTGAAATTTTTAATAAATAGGTTATGGATGCCTTTGATAAATTAGCCTCACTTAAAAAGTATGAAAATTACTAGAAAGTCATCTTTGAATTGATTTAAATGTTTATTTATATATTTATTACATTTTTGGCCGTAACTCCAAGGGAAAAATAATATTAATAGATAACCTAACTAAATAGTTATAGTGCAAATATTATTATAACAAAAGAAAATCACCTCATAGAGAAAGGGTCCATCGACCCCTCCTCTCCCAGTTAATTTAGGAATTAGGACCCAAGAGCTCGCGAGGTCAGCTTCGTTTTAGTCGTCGGAGTCCGGCGGAAGGAAATTGGCGTATGGATTGGAGTTTACTGTGGAACACTGAAGCGGGTGGAGATAAAATCTTGGACGGAAAGGTTATTAAAATCTTAAGTTCTTCACCGTATGTCCTGTCGTATTTGGGCAATTAAATAGGAGTCTAATTCTAGTCACAACATTAAATGCTGCCACCAGGGTGACGGAATAAAGGCCCTTCCCAATCCTATATGGTAAAAAATAAGGATAGATAAAAAAAAGAAAGATAAACACTAAATAATTTATTTATTAACGTGAATTAATCAGTACAATTAACTCTACGTTGAACGTTCTTTAAATTGATTTAGCTGCTTGACATCACGTCCAAAGAGTTAGTTCTCATAGGGGAAGACTCCTCAAAAATCTTATGTTAAATCAAATTAAAGAATTAAAACCAAAAATTTTATGGGAGAGGTGATCGTGGAGTATCTGCTGTGTGCCGAAGAATACTCGACGGACTACTCCCATATATCCGCCCTGGTCAAGAGAGGACCTCCCTTCTTGGAGGGGGAACCCGATCGCTGGAAACAGTGGTTGTTTTGTCAGCCTACCAGGGTAAGGTCTTTCTTTGACGGGACAGCAAGCAATATCCCTTATGTCCCAAACATGAATAAATAAGGGCAGCTTCTCTGACACAACTATCCGGTTCTCAGGCTTTTTGTCCTTGAAGGGATGTCCTGCAGTTTCCAACCAAGTCGTAAAGTCTAAATAATGGCAACCACTCTGACACCAACCATCCGGTAAGCATTGTAAGTATTTGTGTGCATGGTAAGGGATGGTTGACTTTTTCAGAGAAACAAATCTCTTATTTTCTTGAGTTCTAAATAATGGCAGCTATTCCAACAGTACAGATTGGTCGTTTTAATGTCTTATAGAGGGTCAGTTTGTTTTCTATTCTGAGCTGTGAGCGCATGTTAATGAGTCTGCTTGAATTCCTGGCGACTGTTGAGCTTTTGTCGCTTGATTTTAATATGCTCCCTCCAGTTAAGTCGTGAGTCAAAGTGGAAACCAAGATAGTGGACTGTATCAGAAAGAGGGATAGGGATGTTATTGTACATAATATTAATTGAAGAATCTTTCCTTAACTGGAAATTTACTTGGACACATTTGGATTCATTTATTTTGATCCTTCATTGTTTCACTACTGCTGAATATTGTTAAGATGATTTCGAAAAGTAAAGAAAGCGGTTCTGGAATAAGAATGGGAGGAGAGGATCGCTTTATTGTATGCAAAGAGATTAAGTATGCAAAGTTAAAACTTTTCTAGGTCAAGCTAGATCAAGTAAACCTTTTTTTTTGTCATAATTTTATCGAAGTTTCCCCCTCATGGTTTAGACAATTTTTTTTTTTTTTTTTTTCAAATTTTTAAGTCTTATGTATTTATCGATCAGGAATTTAGTTTGGAATAAGAATATAACTATTACTTTGTCCACAAAAAATCATTAGATTTCTGATTGCTTAAAATGTAAAATATTANTTAGAAAATGGTAGAAAAATTGTAGAAAATTATTATAGCTTGCAATTACCAATGAATTTAGTAAAACCTTATGACTAGATCAAAAGTTATTATTTTTTAAATAAAAAAAAAGTCGTGAACCCCTTGTTCACCCCTTCTAATTAACGATGTTTTTAAACCTAAAGCTGCCCTCGAACTGAATGCCTCTCACCAAAATAACTTAAATCATTCTTATAAATATCTTCAAAAGAGTTAGTGGTATATGAAAGTAACCCTTTCAATAATAACCTGAAAATTTGATTCAAAGATTGTTGATGGACAACATTAGATGATGGCTACTATGGTAGTGTGAAGCAGTTACTTTTTGTGGCGTCCCAAAAATAGCAACTACGGAGAAAACTTTGTTCCGTATAGTGGAAAAGATATGTTTTCTTAATGAACTTTAGTATGTGCTTTTAAATGAAAAATGAAAAGGTGAGATCGGGATTGAGTGAAATCAAACGATTGCATTGCGAGTAAAACATGTTTTTCGCTGCAGAGGGTGTAACATTATGAGGTATTATTAAGTCAATGAAACTGGACATAGATGCGATCATTGATAAAAGATATATTCATAGTAGGGAGCATGGAAAGCTCAAATACAAATCTTCATCACTACAGTTAAAGACACTCAACCCCTAGAAAGCATGGCCACTCCTAAAGTATGACTCATAAGTTAAACAATAAAGATATCTGATAAGGAACTAGATATAAGCCCTTCACCCTTTGCGGAGGTCATTCCGGTATTAGCCGAAAGTCGGACTAGTCTTAGGGTTAACTAACAACACAGTGTTTTAATTTCCCAACCTATCCGGGTTTATTAGAAGGAATATTAATTAATCTTGGTCAAATATTTATTTGCTTAGACTTGGCCCTTAGGCAGTGAAAAGCATTGGCCTTGTAATATTTTCATTCAAATCGATATAGCCACAGAAATAATATACTTATTTTTATTGTTACCAAAATAGAGTTTCTCTTTAGCATTAATAACAATGGCTTTGTAAATTTATATATATATATATTTGAATAATTAATTTAATAATTCACTAAATCAAAATCTAATAATGTCCCCAAATGAAATAACGTTCGGCAAGACAAACAATGAGATGAATCCTGATTAAATTTTGGAAAATCAAATAGAAAAATATCAAAAAGACCTGCAAGTAATTCACACGGCTATTAAAGCATTAATAGACAAAGAAAATGTGAAAGGACTACTAAATTAAACACAAATCGGGAAGATATAAGCAAACCAGATGAAGTATTCCTCAAAACTTCCTCACATCGTAAAAATACCAAGCAATATAGACCAGCAATAGTGGTTAAGCGAGGTAAAAAGGAATTTAAAGTACATCCAGATAGAATTAAGCGCCCCTCGAAAACATATAAGCACAAATTTAAAGCCAAATCTGACACTGAAATATTAAATGAAACTGATTTTGTTTCAGATGACGCCTCAGTGGTGCCTTTATTTGACCCTGATTAGCCTTATATGGACCTTGAAGATAACTAACTCATTCAAAATTACTAATATTTCATCAAGTTCCGGAATACTGCCAACTTATATCGGTGAATCTTACTTTCTTGGTATCTTTTATACACTAGCTCATAGAATAGATACAAGCCAATTACTAGACGAACTTACCAGAACTAGGTCAATTCTAAGAAACTATAAAACAATACTTCAGTTAAGAAAACTTATCAGTTAGCAATGAGACAGCACAAGCTTGTTTTCTCCAAACTTTCACACTTATCTCTCTTCGACCAAAAGAACAATCGTGTAAAGAGAGGCCTAGTGAATGCCCTCTGGGAAAGGCTTATCCTGGTTGACAGGGACACTGGGCACAGACGATAAAGAAATATACGATAAAGATATTTCACATCTTGAAGATCACTGACAGCATAACTTAGATAACCAACTAAAAATAAATAATGCATTGACTTCAGAACTGAATCACGATATTCTCATTATGGAACAAAATAAAAGACAGTCCGATGTAATGTTAAATTCTCTAAATGTAGAGGAAGTAACTGTTAATTTAATGCAACTTTATGATGCACTAATATACTTGTATAACAGGGTAGTGGACATAGAAAATTCCTTGGAATATTGTGAACTGGGAACATTGCACTCCACTATAATACCATCCCAACACTTATTAACAATAGCTTAACAAAACATTTCTCTGTTATCTAACGATCTGGAAGTTATTTGGCAGACAAGTAAGGTCCACTGTTCTATGACCTCTAAAAATATATATTATTTTGTAAGTATTCCTATGAAAACTAATAATTTAGAAACTTATTATCTATTGTTATTCCCATCCGTTCTTGCAAATAGTCTTGTATCTACTGTATCTCGTTACAATCTAGTTTATAAGTCTCAGGAAAGTGTATTAGAATTAAGAGTATTTACTATTGTATTGACAAAAAACAGAAATTCATGATAACTGTACTTCAGAAATTATTAATAACTATCCTATTAATCATTATGGATCTATAAGTGTAGCTACAGACCCATTTCTTGTATATATTAATGAAATTAACCAATATTTAGCATTTAATTAATTCAATATCGTAATTCAAGAAGATTTAACAGAAAAATTTGATGGTAAAGAGTCTAGCTTTTTAATAAAACATAATTATAATGAAACAATTGTTAACCGTACTAATCATTTTTCTAGTTATGTTGACAGCACACCACTTGTATTTACCATTTCATCTTCCGGGTTGGACCGAGTCAAATTGTTGTTATTTGCCGAGCTTTCGCACATCATGTGATGGCTTCTTCAGGGCTGAAAAGAGAATGAGAGTTGAATGAGTGTTAAGTAACTCATAAATTTATAACTCATACTTGAAACTCTCATTCTCTTTTCAGCCCTGAAGAAGCCATCACATGATGTGCGAAAGCTCGGCAAATAACAACAATTTGACTCGGTCCAACCCGGAAGATGAAATGGTAAATACATCTGACGACCGACGAAGCCTACGTGAACAGCACACCACTTGTTATTTTGCAAACCCCCACTTTTTTACACCCCCTAAATATTTAATTTCAGCGGCTTCACCAATTTTCTGTACCAGATATGTCACTAGAAACATTGGAAAGTCTATACAGTAACATTTATAATCCCATATATGTATTATATATAATTGTTTGTTATCTCACTCTATGTAATGTTGTATTTATAATCTATAGTATTAAGAACAAATGTAAACCCTATGTAAATAATAGATCGACTCTTGAGAATGTTGAACTTAGCAATATGCCCATTACTGTACCATTCTTTGACCCTTGGCCAATAGCAAGAATCTCGTCGGGGCCTCGATCTTCGGGAGGGAGAATTTTAAGACACTCAACCCCTAGGAAGCATGGCCACTCCTAAAGTGTGACTCTTAAGTTAAACAATAAAGATATCTGATAAGGAACTAGATATAGGCCCTTCACCCTTGGCGGAGGTCATTCCGAACTTAGCCGAGAGTCGGTCTAGTCGTACGGTTAGAAGGCTGTCTTAGCCTTGGTTAGTTTGAGTTAGTAATAGTTAGTAATAGTAAGTCAGTTGTAAATAACAATATACTATTGTTTTGAGATAAAGTTTTTTTTTCAACTATCCGTGAACGAGAGATTTAACTTACGACACAGGAATTCGCTGAGTTAGTAGTTCTTGCGTGATGAACTTTTATAGTTTATAGCATTTAATATTGACTGGGCTAATGGTGGTATTTATTGTTGCCGGAAATACAAAAATGAGGTATTCATAACTTTACCTTACAGCTCAATGGAGGAAGATATTGATTTGTGGTCTCCATTTAAAGCGTAAATTAGTTTCTATAGCAATATAGTAAACAAACATTTTATCAGTGCAGATTGAAATATTCTCCCACAATCCAACTACCTCTTAACATGGTAGTATATTTCATATCTAATATGAACAATACTATCCACTTAAGCATACAAATCAGATGTTTTTTTGTTTTTTTCTACAGGATTTGGGCATAAACGTACAACACCAGAATATAATTTTGAGCTATTTACAATTTGCTAAATACCAGAGGATCCAGAATGCAAAATTTATTGAAATGTCATTTAAAGATATTAAAGATGCAAGGTACTTATTACTATTGTAGCATAGAACAAATTGTTTACAATATTATCAAAATATGTGC
The DNA here is from genome assembly GCA_000696205.2 of Oncopeltus fasciatus. Classification (NCBI taxonomy): domain Eukaryota; kingdom Metazoa; phylum Arthropoda; class Insecta; order Hemiptera; family Lygaeidae; genus Oncopeltus; species Oncopeltus fasciatus. The sequence continues at coordinate 90,864 of KZ807333.1, read as the reverse complement.
AGCTTTAAACCTTTTTTTCTTGTTTTTTTTTAACTGTTTCAAGTGGTATGGAAGTGGAAAATGAAAATTAAATACTATATTTTCTAAATAAGAATAATCACTAATTAATTATTCAGTATCTTATATCAATCCCCAAAAAATAATGTCTCATTATCACACCATTCCATTAAGTAGGAATTTTTGTTTGATTACAAATTAATTTTATTTCAAATATTCATATAACCTGCTGATAACTGGTTAAATATATAGAAGTTAAATTTGTTGCTAATTTAAATTAAATAATCATATATATATAGTGTGTGTCTGTGTGGATTTTGTCCAATCTATCAGTTAGTCTTTGGCCATGTGTAACCCCAATGTATATTCTAATATCATTTAAAAGTAAGTAGTTTTAATCCATAAAAATTCAGGAAGTTTTCTCAATGTTAAAGTTATCATTTCACCGATTAAAACAGAGAACTACACTAAATTTGGATATCTTATTTTATGCACAAACATTACACAACGCAGGCAAACAATTAAAGTATATCTATATCAACATTTGAACCTACTAGAGCTTTATCAGATGCTAGGAGAACATATACAATTTGACACTTCCTCCTAATTATAAATAATTACATAATTGTTAATAATTAGTTCAATTAATCAGTTACTTTGGATAAAGACTTTATGAATACATCTGTTCTTTGTTCACCTGAAGGACAGTACTCTATTTCTAACAAATGTTCTTTTATTTTTTCATGAGCAAAATGAAATCAAGCATCAATATGTTTTGATTTTTACTCATGAACCCCATATGCTAGATTGCTAGGTATATTCTTCATTAATGTTATCATCCTACTCTGATTATCCACCATTAGCTTAGTCTTCACATTTGTCATCATGATTTCATCACATATGGTTTTGAAATATAGATTTATGATAGATGATTTAGTTTAGAAAATCCTTTTGTTTTGGGTATAGTTTCTATTGGATAATTTATTATTGAAGAGGTGAAGTATTCTATTTATTCATCCTGTTAAATGAGAGGTTTTGGATAGTCGAGTTAATATTATTTTTGAAATCTTCTCAATTAACTTTCTCAGTGATCCATCTGGGATGCTTCTGTACTCTAGGAATTTCATCATTAAAAGTTAATTTAATTGAAAAGTCTTTTCTATATTGGTTGTTTCAAACAGTTATAGTGAAGTGATTTCCTAAGATTAGAGAAAAGAAAGCCAGGTCAATTGCTGATAATGAGCCAGCTCTAGAGCAGAGACATTTATTGGTTAATTGGAGGGGGGAGGGGTTAAATATATGTTGCAAATGGTTGTTCTGAAATTTAGTTTCACTTTCATCTTTTTTACTACTTCAGAGCATAGATGCTTTTGAAAAGCAGTGGTGACACCTCCACATTCCCTTTCTCCTTCGTCTTACCATACTCTTTATCCTTTCTATATACATTGTAGTTTTTTATTTGTAAATAAGTTGGCAAAAGATTGGTTTCCTGTAGACAAAGTAAAGTTGCTAAGGTTTCATTTAGAAGATTTTTCATTTCCTGAAACTGTGTACTGATTCCATACAATTCCAACTAATAATTGGCATAGAAAGCGTTCAGCATTTGTACAACTAAAGTGCATCTAACTTTGTTTTTATACTGTTGTATAATTGATCTATTTATTGATTTAATTAATGTTCTAATTATATTAATAAGGTTAATATAATCTTTGAGAATTTACAATTTTTAGTAGAAAATTTATCTTTTGCATCAGAGAAACAAATATTGAATTAAAGACTTATTTGAATTTTTAATAATTGTATCTTAAGAGTGACATTTATAAAATATTTTATTCCAGACCAAATTATTGATATTTATGGGGTTTTTTTGTTGTTTTTTTGTATGTGCTCTAGGAGTATGAATTGTAGGATATTTGTAATTTGTTGGTACTCAGTGTTTGAATTTATATTTCTATGTGAAAGTATAAATTTATGTTCAGACGGGGAGTTTTTTTGACCATAGATATTATTATTAGATGTTTTTAGGTAGATCTCTACCTTGACCGAACCCCAACAGAAAAAAATCAATTTTTTAATTTAAATTTTTGTTTTTTAAGTTTCTCATGTTTGATTCAATCTTTGATATGTTAATGTTTTTAAAAGTTTTCTTTTCATGTAAAATTTTTGGTTATTACATTTATTTTTGGGTATTTTAATCCATTAGGAAATTAAATGCAATTTTAAAGTTAACTTGTTTCCATGACATCCTCACTTTTACTTGTATCATTTTTTTTTTTTTTTTGCGTGTGTGTATATTTGGACACCGATTTTGCTTAGGTAGTGACATAGTTTTAAAACACCCATTTCTCTCTGGCTTTAACACCTGGAGGTACACTCTCTGTTTGTTAACAGAGCGTTATCGTTGCAAACTTGGAGAGGGAGAAAGGGCGGGTAAGAGAGGTGGTAGGGGAATGGGGAGAAGGGAGCGTCTCCTAGGAGTAGAGAAAGTATGAGGAAGGAGGGGATTTAATCCAGTAATTAGTGTATCAGTACAGGTGGAAGTAGATAAAGAGCTCTATGACTTATCACATGAGAAAATACTTTCATCAGTTTGGCAACATACATTATACTCCTTTCCTTGACTTCTTTAAAACTTATGAGTTACTTAACACTCATCAAACAGTTACTACTGTGCTTCTATTTCTCTCTTCATATTGCTTGTGAGCAGCTCCTTAAGTTATTTTCTGTCCAAACTGTAATGTCTTAATCTCTTTTTCTTCTATGAATCTGGAAATTTTGTATCTAAACTGAGGTGATTTCCACCAAAATTAATTCAGTTAGAGATAAATGTTTCTCAGGGGTTGCCCTGGTGTTTACCACAGGAATCACAAACAGGTTCTGTTGAACATGTGTTGGCAAAGTGGCCTAATTTTAAGCATTTTTGCACCTTATAAGGTTTGGTATGTACATTTTTATTTCAATTTTATGAAATCCAATACTTATTACTTTGGGGTGGAATGCGAGTGAAAATGTAAATGCATAAAGATGAGTTTTTCCACTTCTCTTTGTAATAATCATTTTTATTTCGTCAACATTGTTTTTTTTTCAATTCTTCTAGTATTTCTTTTTCATCTAACCCATCAAGATCTGGATAAAAAATTACTGCCTTGCTTATATTTAATTTATCCTGAGATTTTATTTGAACTTAATTAGTTCCTATGGTTGTTAATTTTAATAATTTTTCGGATTGTTTTTTTAAAAGTTGGTTTCAATCAAAATAGTTCTGTTTCTAAATTTTTTTACAATCTCTGGTTCCCCACTTAAGTTTTTTTTGTATAGTTTTTTGTATTAAGAACAGTAATACATTTCTAAGTAACCTTTTTCTGTTTTTTCAATAATTATAATTTTTTTTTTTATTATTACTATTATTATAATTGCAATTAATGCCTAGTACTTTATTCCACATGCTTTTTCTTTTTGGGGATAAGATGTCAAATGGTTTACTCATAATTATTTTTTAAAGATTAATGAACAATAAAAATAGTAATTATATATCTTTGTAAGAAAATTAAAATTAAAATTTTTAAACAATTAATGAGAGGGAATAGAATATAAAAAACTATCTGTCCCAGCCAGGAATCGAACCTGGATCTCCTGCTTTCCGGGCCGGCGTGCTTATTTTTATATATATTATATCCCCTCTCATTAATTGTTTAAAATTTATGTGGGATAAAATACCACAACCAAATAAAATATTTATAAAATTTTTAAACTTTAGCTTAGCTGTTGAGGCAGGTTACCTGAGTAATCCAGCCATTGTCACTCTGACTTAACAGTGGATTTCCTTCACAAATCCTGCTTTAATATAATCCTTTATGTTACTTAACAAATTTTGTTGACAATTTTACAATTTAAGTTTAATAGTACATTTCCGTGATAAATTGTACTTGATATCAATTAACTCTTTCTCTAACTGTTAAAAATGTTAACATATTTCTCATACTGATAGTAGTTGTATTAACTCTCTTTTATACAAAGTAATTTATAAGATCGCCATAAAACCTATTTATGCATTTCAAACTTCTCCATAAAGGACCCTATCATGAAAAACTAATAATGATAATTAAAAAATCTAACTTCACACAAATTTTTAATGAAATTCTATGCTTATACCCTTTTCATCATAGAGGTGGCCACTATTGAAATTCCATAAATATCAAGATTAAAAAATAAATAAATAAAAGAATGACCAGTCGTGTAACAAAGCCTTCTGGCCACCTGATTTTTCCTATTCAATGAAGAATAGCACCCAATTAGGGCTTGGTGTTGCCAAACAGTGTTGCACCAGTAATCATTTACTATTAAAAACTGAAACGCAGAAAAGAAAACAACATGCATTGTAAGTACTGAATCTGGGATCTTTAGCTCAGAAGTCCATTGACTTAGTCACTGAACCATCATGCCTCTCATCCTAACCACATAATAAATTATTAAAAATGAAAAAAAATTAAATAAAACCCTACAATAAACCCTATTATTACAAGAAGAGAGAGAAAGATCTGAATGTTATGGCCGTGAACCTGAGGAGACGGCAAAAAGCACAGTGCTGGCATTGTAGGTTACTAGTTTTTGTGCTCCTTTACATATAGCAGCATATGAGCTCTATTGGCATGTTTGAGTACCTTGAACAAACCTACAACAGCCAAATACAAACATTTTATTCATTGATATGGTCCTGTATAGATTCTCTTTAACAAGTTAACTAACTTTAAGACGAACAGTGTGTCTAGGGCAAATTTTGTCGTGAAATAAGTTTCTATTTTAGTATTAGTAAGTTGTTTTGCCTTATAAAGTTGTATATCCTATATGGATTTTATTGGTGCCCCTTAAAGACATAAGGATATATATATATATATATTGAACACGTCATTTTCTTGCTAAAAGAACATAAAAATAAAGAGGATCCTATGAGTAAGTATGGTAAGGATGTAAGCCCCAGGCCTATATTGCTTTCCTAAAATTTATTAAAGAATCTTAGTATGCTCTATTAGGCAAATTAGAAAAAAAAAAAAAAGAAGACTAATTTTAAAGCAAAATATCAAATGTCTCTAAGTTTAGAATCAATTAATCTCTTCAACTGAATGAAAACACTGAAGAACAAAGTTTTTGTTTCGGGGTTGAAATTAGCTGATTTTAATGTATTTCCACGTGTTAAAACCGAAAATGACCATAAAAATTATATATTAGCTCTTGTTTTCAAGACATAGTATCATTCTATTATATATATAT